>VZTX01000274.1:27968-214926 GCA_013400915.1 Pardalotus punctatus | reverse complement strand
TGCAGCGGGAGGAGGAGGAGAGGAAGAAGAAGCTGCAGCTCTACGTCTTCGTCATGCGCTGCATCGCCTACCCCTTCAACGCTAAGCAGCCCACCGACATGGCCCGCCGGCAGCAGAAGGTACCGGCCATGCCCTGCCATGCCCTGCCCTGCCTTGCCCTGCCCTGCCCTGCTCTGCTCGGCTCTGCCCTACCGGCCAGGCCCGGCCTCTGCTCTCCATCACCCAGCTCCGGCTGCTCCCTGCCTGCTCCTGCCCTCCTACCCCCTGCCATCCGCCCACCTGCCTGCCCCTGCTTACCTATCCGCTGTTTACCTACCGCCCTGCACGCTCCCCTAGATACCCCTCTGCCTGCGTCCCAGCCCGCTCCTCGCCTCTCCTGCTCCTCTCCTGCTCCCCAGGCCTGCAGCTGCCCGGGCACCCCAAGGGCACTCCCGGCACAGGGCACCTTGGGCCCACGTGGTGCGGTTTGCTGGCAGCAGCCCTGTGCCGGGGCTCGGGGAAGCCCCCTGACCCCTTGTCACCCCCTGTGCTGCTCCCCGACATGGTCTCCCGCACAGAGCCGGCGCGGTGACATATATCATTGCTTCTAGTTACGCAACATTGTGATTCGGGAAGTTTGGGATGTTGGCCATCTAAAGGTTGTCGAAAGGAGACAAATGGGTTATGTTGCTGGAAAACGCCAGGCGAGTGCTGTTGCCTCCTGCGAAGGGACTCCACAACTCCATGCTTACTGCAAAGTTTGCTTAACTGGGAGTGCTGGCACTGACTTGGGGAGTTGCTGAGTCTCATTTCAACTTTTTGCAAGTGTTCATGTGTGGTGAGCTCCCCAAGACTGGTTTCTTGGCAAAATGTGACAGCAGAGGTTTGTGATGAAGTCTCTGCCACAGTCCTGACTCTTCCTCCCCAAATGCGTCACCACGGCAGGGCCGCGCGCTGCTCCGAGCAGAGGCTGGGTAGGAGCGCTTCTCCTGGGCTCCCCATCTCCGGGAACTGTCCTGGAGTTTGTTTATCCTCTAAGGCACAAACTCATGGTCCAGGACAGAAATTAAGTTTCTCCTGGATGTAGACACAGGCGTCTTTCAGTCAGATGCAGCCAACTTTTTCCCTGTGGCAGTCAGAGTTAAGTCTGTGATGTAATGTAGCTCTCTGGAACAGCTGGCTGATTTTTTATCACCATTTTCAGTTGAGTTTCTTGGACTGCAGTTTTAGCCTTGATACTGTTCTGTGTTCAGAAATGACCTTTACAATTCAGGCAGACTCCTGGATGTATTGATGCAAACGGCATTCAGTTCTGCTACACCACAGGACTATTATTAGTCATTGCAACATACGGAGGTAGGAAAGTGTATCCGTACTGTATCATGTAGTTTAAAGGCAATATAGGACAATCTGGTGTAGCTGGAAGGTTGAATGATCTGCTTTTGTTTGCTGAGCAAAGTACATAGCTGAAATTATAGCCAGGTTTGGAGTTTCTTTTATCTGTTCTTTTTGCCTACAACCCTTTTCAACAGATTGTGAATTTCCAAAGTCATCTTGGCTTTTGTTTCCCTTGCAACTTCTTGTTAGAGGAAAATGATGAAATTTAGGTTATTGTTAGTTTCACAGAAATAACACCAAGTAAGTCCTGCAACTGTTTCTCATGTGCAAGTGAACTGAAATTGACAAGTAGTTCATCCAAAGGAGCGTGCAGCATCTTAGCAGTCCAGAGAAGAGTGGCTGGCAAGGACAGTTTATAGTGCCTGAAATCAAAGTAGCTCACTGTGAAAGGACAAGAGAGAAGGGAAAGAGAAGAGGTGAGGAATAAAGTGCAGGTGAAACAAAGAAATGAGGAGTAATGAGAAAAATTACAAACTGGCAGCAATATTCAAGGGTATGTGGAAGTTACACAGGATCTTGGGAGGAAATAATCCATTCTCTATGAAATAAAGAACATAGGGAAACATGTCTGGCTTATTAACTCAGATAGCTAAAATAGGTGTGTCTTGGGGGCTAACCATCTCCCCTCAAACTTGGCAGTGAAATGGAATTGTGAAAGCTAAATTTAACATGATACCACATGTCAAATTGAATTCCCCCTTTTAAAGGTGAATTAATTCTAGTTTTTTGTCTTCTCCGTAGGCCTATATTCAGTTGTCATGCTAGGATAGACCCTTGCCTGTTTTTCTTAGTCATGACTCCTATTGAAGTGAGTTAAAGGACTGCCAGAGCCTGGAGTTTGTTGCTGAACTTCATGTGCTCCTGTGCTCCTCTGTTTTGCTTTCCTCACACATCCCTCTCTCTGGGAAAGTGCACCTTTCCTTCTCTGGCTGGAGGGGAACCAGAAGGTGAAGGTGTGGGACTTGTTCCTTCTTGAGCTTCAGCTGCAGTGTATTGGTTGGGTCTTCAGTAATGATGGAAATACCAAGTGCTCAAGACTCACCAGAGTGAAACAAATGTGTTTCACTTTTTAGGGGAAAGGTGAGAGAAAACTGGGTTTTGGTCCTGCTCTAAGGGGCTGTTGGGTCAGTTTGCTCGTCAGCAGAGAAGGGATAAACTGCCTCTTTTGCCATGTGCCATTTTCCTCTCCACCCGCACAGTCTGCAGTTTGCCAGGGAAGTGTGTCATCCTTGAGGAAATGGGGAGCAGAAGACCCCCAAGCATTGGCATTTGCAGTCTCCAGGCTGGAGAACCACGCTCCCTCCTTTCCCACGGGTGCTGGACAGAGAGGCTGCAGACAGAGCTGCTTGACCTACTGTATGTGTGGGCTCCTTGAAATGCCAGGGCCTGACCCTTCCCATCTGCCCACTGCAGGCACTGCCCCCAGACCGGGCATCTGGGCCCACTGGGGCTCTGCCCAGGTGAGGGGACCTGGCTTCACGCCAGGCTGCTCAGAGCCCACACCCACGTCAGGGAGGTGCTGAGCAGCCACCACAGAGGTGTCTGCGCAGAACTGTGCAGTGGTGAGGGCTGGTGACCTGTCTCCAGTCCCACTGAGCAGGTTCTGCCCAGTGCTGAAAGGAGGAGGATGAGGTTTGGCTTCACCTGGCTCACAGCTCTCCGTGTAGCACAGGAGATGCTGCCACCCTGAGCACAGCCCAGGCAGGTGAGGCAGTGAAGCTGTTGTCCTGCAGAGTGGTTTCCTGGCTGGGTTACCCGATTATCCCCATGGGAGGACCACAGCTGAGATGGGCTGTGTTGCAGTCAGCCCCTGCCAGGCTCACAAAGCCTGGCCAGCTTCTATAGTTTTACCTTTGCAATTTTCTCAGATAAGAAAGCATTGATTTTGTTGTGGCTGCAGCACTGAAGTCCTTGCCTGGGCTGTAGATCCCTGTGGTACCTCCACTGAAGTGTGTAATCCTCCCTTCTTGATCCTGCAGCGCTGCTGTGTCAGAGCTGGCAGGTGCCTGGAGCCCCAGGGGCTGCATGTTTGGTGCTGTGAATGCACCGGCATGGCGGGCACCGGTTGTGTAGCCGCACACCTGTGTGCGGTGCTTGGCAGCTAGAAAATGCAGCCTGGTGTTCTGCAGCACTCATGAATCACCTTGGAATAACGGGAACTGTGTTGTTAAGGTGCTGTTGCACCACAAAGGTAATTACCTGCTGTTTGATAAATTAGAATGTATATGAGAGAGAAGAGAGCAGCGGAAAAGTGTGAATGGATGGTGTAGCTGGGTATTTACTGCATGTGGGCATGACAGCGTTGCTTGTTTACACCAGCAGTAAACTCTGTTTCAGATTTCCAGATGAATTTAAGCAGATGCCATGCAGAACTGGTATCTTTTCTTATCCTGACACACCAGAAATTTCAGCAACAGAGTTAAATTTTTTTTTAGATCAAGTGTGTTCAAGTCTACACCTCTGCTTTGGGTTTATCTTGATGTTTATGGGGTAAGGCTCCACTTGAGTAACTACACATCTGTGATGTCTACCTCTAAATTCTTTTATTTACATCTCACTAATAGTATTTCCTAAGGGAAAAGAAAAAAGGCTTATTAGATACCTGCCTGTGCTATCTTACTTCCCATTTAGGTTTCTTTTTTAACCCACCACTGAATTCCAAGCACATTTGAATTACAGACAGTAGTCTGCACGATACTCATCCCTGAAAAGCTTAGTGGAAACAGGGAGAATTAGTTTTTATCTTCTAGCCCAGGTGGGAGAAAGACAGTTGTGTGGGCAGCCCTTACTAGACACTGGGGAATCTGAGCAAGGGATGTATTGAATGTGGAGGGGAAAACTCCCATCAGAGCTTACAATATTGCTGGACACGGAAGGCTCCAGCCTCACGATGCAGCTCAGGAGGAAAGTGGCTTTGCCAGCTCCGTTGCTCTCAGAACAACGTGTTTTATTTCTGCAGATGGCACTGAGCTTGGTAATTGCTTGCCCAGGATGTATGTAGTCTTTTCTCTAGCTCATGCTGGTTTGTTGGAAGTAGAGTCGAGACAACCAGCCGTGCTTGGTGCCTCTTCCCACTTGATCCCAGCTGTCTGAGGCCTTTGGGAGGAGAGCTCAGCTGGCAGCCTAGGGATGTTGGACAAGGTGTGTGTCTGTAGTGATGCAAACCAAGCATCCTTGGATGTGGGTTATACCTCTTGCTAAATACCTCCCCAGCACAGCAGTCAGAAGGCACAGCACAGCCCTGGAATCAGTGTTTTCCCCTTCAAAATAGCATAAACTGAAAACACTCGTTGGGTAAGGGGCAGCAGGAAGAACTTGCTAGGAGAAAAAATGGTGGGGGGTGCATTAAATCAGACATTGCTCCAGTCGTGGTTGCCGTTGCCTGTTTTCCTTCCTGCAGGGCAAAGGAGTAGGCAGGCAGGAGAGTAAATCAGTTCCCAGTGGGATAAATGTGGGATGAAAAAAGTTCCAGCTTAGTTGCAGATTACCAGGGCTACTCCTGGGAGAAGTGGCTCATGATTTGGGTCCCTGTGTAAGCCTTTGGGATGACGTCAGGTGCATTAGCAAAATTCTCAGTCAAATTCAGCAAAGCGCTTAAGCTTGTGCTTTGCTGAATGGTGATTGATTTAAGTACAGTGCTTAATGCAGAACAGGTGTGAGGGGTCAGGAACTGTTAAATTGGTTACAATGCATCCTAAAATACTGAATTTCCATCATTTCAGCAGGCACACAGATGCTACAACAGTTAGGAACATAGTAAAGCTAGTGCAGCCTTCCAAATAACCACATACTTCTTCCCTATCATGGTTTGGCTTGCTACTCTCATGCCATATTTACACAAGTTCTCTCATAAAACCACCAAAACATTGTTCTTCTGGGACAGACCCTGACTCAGGTGGTATTGGGACTTGTTTTAGCAGCTTTCTGCTTGAGGAATTTGTTTTTGTGGTCAGATTCTGCTCTGCTGGCCCCAAGAAACCCTTGGAGATTTTTGATTTTCTCAGCTCTGCAGGGCAGGAAAGGTAAAGACGATGCTCTGCTTGTTTTCTGTCTGTTTCTGAGTTGCAGTCTAGTGCTGTTTATGAAGCACATGCAGGGTCCAGGCAGCTCTCAAGCATGAGCTGGACCTCTTGCACAGCTCTGTTGTTGCATCAAAGCTTGCAGGATAATTATTAGTGCTATGCCTATACAAACCTGTACATCACAATGAGGAGGAAGGTCTGGCACATCTGAGATGCTGTGCTGCTTAGCAGTGTGGAGTGCAGAATGTGATTATTGTGCTCAGATTGTCTGGAATCTGCAGAAAGTGGTTATTTTCAGTTAAAACACTTACCATTTATTTTGCCAGTGCCTTATCTTAATTTAATTCTAGGAGATATTAAATATTTGTCATACTTTGGCTATTTATATACTTGCAGCTTATTGGATTGTGAAGCAGGTAATTAAATAGGCTGTGAGCTTGGTCTTTGGCTGTCTTAAAACTTTGCAGTTCCTGATCCATACCCTGACATTTCAATTATCGTGGGTGGCACCTGTTGGGCCAGAGATGTTATGAACTGAGAGTGGAAAAGACTTTACAGATCATGCAGCACCAAGCCCTGCTAAAGCCCATCATTTCCAGAAGGTGTAATTTATGGCCTTGCTTTGCATAGTCTAGACACTCTCCCCGAAGCACTCTGCCTCTTGCAGAACTTGTAATTCCTTCTGCTGAATGGTGAGTCACTTGCTCACCGTTCACCTAAGTGGAAAGTGGTCAGCAAGTCATTTCCCTATGCAGTTTTTTGTTATCTGGAGAAATATTTAATTTGTTTTAGCCTGTTTAGCAGTAGGAGCCCAGCCATCACAACTCTGCTACTAGCAGTGTGTATACAAGCCCCACAGCTACTGCCAGTGCTGTAGTGCAGGCTGGTACAAGGTAAACATCCTATTTCTATTTTGTTATGTAAACTTGATCAGTGTGTTAAGAACAATCAATATACTGTGATCAATAAAGTTGTTGCTTGGATGGTGTTGATGTGAATCCAGCTAGTGGCTTCAGCAGTGCCAGGGGTTCACCCACAAAGTGATGGCTAGAAATCACATATTTCAGTGTGTCTTTGAGAATTAAGACTAATTAAAACAGTAGAGTTCCCTTAAAAGAGAAGACAAGGGGATGTTCCCTGGTGGTGAGCAGCTCCTCTCCATTTGTCACCCAGGAGGATGGGTGGGATTTGATGGATGGCCCCTCAAAGGTCTTCCCTTTCTGGAAGCAGAACAAGGTGAGGTCCAAGGGAAGGTGCCACCTCAGTGCCCAGCTCTTCTAGAGTGTGGTGCAGGCATGGCAGGACAAGCAGAATTATCTCCTCACCTTGGTTGCTCCTTATGCAGGTGGCACCACCAGGTCCCAGTGGGTCAGAGTTGGGCCATCTTTCTCAAAGGGCATGATCCAAGGTCCAGCAATAGGGTCCAGCTGCCTCTTCATGAGGGTAGGAGAGGGGATATGCAAGAGATGGAAGGCTCCTGGGGAGTTCCCCTGTGTCATTACCTTGTAGGTACTGACAAAAATACATAGAGCATCCTAACCTGGGACTTGCTTAGGAAGAAGTTATTTGTGGGTACAGGATATTTGGGTTGCTTCAACTGGATTTTCCTCTGAATTGCGTAGGCTTCATTGTTAAAACTGGACATAAAGTGCAGTTGCTGAGTGTTTGATGTTAACCTTTTGAAATTGTTGTTTGAAAAAGTACTTTTAGTGATAATATTTGGTATTGTTTGTCTGTGAGTCAGGCTGATAAAGTCAGACGTTTCCTAGAATTTAAACACCTGAGTCAAAATGTCATGCAAATATTTATTCAGCTTGGGGTAAGTGATGCTGTGTTTGTAGTTGTCGTAGTTCAAAACCTGTCTTTCTACTTCACAGTAAGGTTCGGAGCTTGGACTTTCAGTAGTGTCAGGTGTGTAGTGACCCTCATGGACGTCACTATGGGCATCTCCCTATACCCAAATGTTAGTATTTGATGAAGAAACTTAATGAAATCTAGATTTAGTCATGTTTTCCTGGCCAGAAGGGTGGATTTTTTTAATGATGGCGCTGTAGTGTGTTTATCTTTGAGATCTGCACATCGCATTGCCAGTCCCCAAAAGAACCCCATTGACTTTGGTAGGACTTTGGGCTGATGCCACAATGCATTTGTACAAATACCCTGGCAAACAGGTCCAGCAGTGGCCTTTTGTGATCTTGTATGCTAAATTAGGGTGACATTCACACAAGGGCAGGGTGTTTTTTGACTTTCTAAAATGAAGAGTCTTCAAATCCAGCATTGTTTCAAGACCCCCTGCAGACCACTTCCTGCTCCCTTTTGGGGTGGCATTTAGATCCACACTTGATGATTTAGGATTAGCATTTATGAACTGGATCTGATCCTATACAAGCATGGAGCAGAGTGACCCTATCCCTGCAAGTCTATCACTCACTGTTTGTCTTCAGCCAGGTGAAGAATCTTGGGGGAAAAAAACTCAATAAACTTTTTGGCAGTGGAAAAGAAGTACCTGTTTTGGATGTTGTCATTGCCTGATGCACTTCTGCAGGAGAAAGAAGCTTTGTATCCAGAGCAGCTGCAGCACCGTGGAGTGCACAGGCTCAGTTCAATCCCTTGGAGCAGGGATAAACGGGGGTGGTTTGGCTCCCAGCTGCCTGTCTGGTACAGGGGAGGAAAGAGACAGGGAGGAAAGGCTGTTTTCCAGGCGTGCACCTTGAGGAGCTACTGATAGGAAAAGCTATTTGTTAAGAAATGTCTTGTTGAAAAAATCTTCACAGGTTGCCTGGTAAAGAGCATCAGCAGTGGCTGTTCTAGCATTTGAATTTGATCCTGAGCCCCCATGGAGCTGGAGAGGATGGTGCTGGGAGTTTGCAGGTTCTGTAAATTTGTAGCAACCACTAGTGTCTGTTAGTTACAGTGTGTGTTTTCAATCGATGAGGTATGCGACGCTCACAGACTCCTGTAGGATGCCATTCTCCCTTTCCTGGGGAATTTGTGAAGTTACCAAGGCAGATGATGCTAAGTTGGCATTGCCCTGCAGTGCAGAAGGCTTCAATCCTGTGGAAGGATTTTACAACTTTGAGCACCCCAACACATGGCCACAACACACAAGTTTTTCCCCACCTCCACATCGCAGGGGAGCAGCCCCTTGCGTTCCTTGGAGCCCCTCAGAGAGGGGCAGTAATTTGCCTTTGTTGGAAGGGATGTGGGTGTGAGCATGAGGGTCATTTCAGAGCCCAGGGTGTCACAGCTGATATACAGACTCTGATTGGTACAGGAGAGGACAGGGGGCCTGGCTGGTGGCATCCTGTTGAGATAAAGCGTCTTGGGTTTGATACTTGGCTGTCAGAGGGAAAATAGACCAGTGCTCCTAAATACAGCTCTGTCCTCGCTGATGCTGGTTGAACAGAAGGCACCTACCCATCTGATTTCCAGTTGGTGCTTTGCTTGGACACAAACTCTTATCCCATGGAGTGATTTGGAGGAGCCCTGTCCAGCCAGTTGGCCAAGTGAACCTAAATGCTGCAAAGACACTTTGGGAAGAAATTTCTGGGCTTGCTATGGCCAGCCTAGACATGTGGCTGGTGTGGGTGTCTGTGGCAGGGAGAAGCTTTTCCATGAGCAGCCAGCCAGATGTAACCTGTATTCCATTTGGCACTCCCCTCCGGTGTCCCTGTCCCTGTCTGATGGGTGTGGGCTGGGAAGGAAGGAAGGAGCGTTCAGGTGTTATGTTTTGGGCACAGAAAATACGGGATGATTTGGGAACAATTAGGTGCAGCCATCCAGAAGTTTTGTCCGACTGCTGCTGATGCTGCCAGGGCCTGTAGCTTTTGCAAGGAGGTGGTTTTGCTTTGCCTGGTGTGCTGTTGGCAGGGGTCAGCTCCTCCCACACCTCGGCAGCAGAGGATTTAGGCAGCTGGAAGGTGATGTGGGTATCACGTAAGCAGAACATCAAGCAAAAGGCAGTTTTCTTCTAAGATGACAAATACTTTTCCTAATTCAGCAAGAGGGCACAAATGCTTCGCATGTTGCATGTGACGAGTGTACTTTTACTGTCTCCACCCCTAGGCCTCCCTCCTTCCTAGCACACTGCTCCCATTCTTCTTGCATCCAGAGATGACAGGCTCATCCCTGCCTCAGAAGGAAGCTAATGGGGTGACGCAGCAGGAGCCAGCTGCCTTGCTACCTGCATGGTGACAGTGCAAGGAGGGAGGAAGGACACAGCCAGCACTTCTTCAGCCACAGGCAAGGCTGTGTGACCTGAGAGCGGTGCACGCTGCAAAAACCAGCACTGTGCCTCCCACCCTGGCTCCAGAGACCCTCTGCCAGCAAGACCTCTAGGCAGAAGCCATCTGCTGCTGTTATCTGGGGACATGCAGCTGTCTGAGCTTCACGGGGTTGGTTTTTGGTGCATAGCCAAGAGCTAGCTGGAGTTAGGACTGCAGAGACTTTGTGTGTGCTCAGTCATTCGCGAGGGCAGAGCAGCTCCCAAGCATGAATTGATGCCGATGCTCTGTGATGGGAAAGAACAGGGAGCTGGGAAGGGCACCAGGCCTTGTTGAGGGAGTTTGGAAGTGTCAGCCTTGCTTCCTGCCTTCATAGGTGTTTGGTGCTTCAGTCTGCAAACTTTCCTCCTCTGGAAGGGTGCCTGTGAAGGAGCTGGGGCAGGGAGGAGAGATTGCTGACAGTTCTCATGTGTGGCTGTGTTTTCCATTTCCCATTTCCTCTGCATCAGGCATGCCCAGGGCTATGCAGGGATGGTGGGGAATAATACTTTTCTAGCTTCCAGCTGTCTCAAGAGAGAGCTGGTGTCCTCAAAAGACTTGAGTTGGTCATGCAGTGGTGGATTATGTTAGCCAAGGCTCTGCCTGGTATGATTTCTGCTTGTTGATGGACTCCTGGGCTTCAGTGGTACCTTCTACTCTGAAAGATGTTGGCTGTAATTCTGCAAAGACCCTACCTCTGCCTTCAGCTGGGGTCTCGTGGGTTTTATCTATTTCAAGAGCTACTTCTTTCCCAGAATTTCTCTTGACACGTTCCTGCACAGCCTGAGCCACATGCCCAGCACGGAGAGTGGCAGTTGGTGCATTTGTTCCAGCCTTACTGGTGTAGGGAGGGAAGGCTGTGCAGGGAAGGGCATCAGAGACCCTGTTTTTAAAACAGCAAGCTGGCTGCTTGCATTGCTGAGCCATGGGCATCCCCTGAGGGCTACACCAGCCTGGGGAGGGGGTTATGAGTGGAGCAGAGTGGTTGAGCGTGCCTGAAGCATGGGTAGAGAACAGAAGCAGCATGCCAGTGTCATAATGGAAGATGGGGGAAGTGAATTTGGCACATGAATTACATTTTTAAACTTTTGATTTTGCTTGTTTTGAAGTGTTGTTGCAAGTGCAAGGGTGCTGTGCTTGTGCAAGGGTTGTGAACTGAGCAGGACTGGGTCTCTGTGGGTGTTGTTAGATTTCTCCATCAATAGTGAAAGCCACTGAAGTGCCTGGACTCCAGTGCCATACATGTTGCTGGCTGATGTAAAATGGGTGTTTCTTCCTAAGGCTGCATTGCATCCCTGCTGCTGAACTTTTATTTGGAATTCCTCAAACTATGACCTCTGGAAGCCTCTCTGACAAAGCTCCTGCTCAGTACACATTTCATGCAGCAGGATGTGAGTGACAGAAATTCTTCCTGTAATTTCATCTCTCTGTAAACTCCCTTCTCTCAGCTTCTGTCACACACCAAAATATTCCTTTCTCCACAGAAGTCACCCCAAAAGTGAATCAGATCCTGCTGAGCAGGACAGTCTTCCCACCACCTATTTATAGTGCATGCAATTACCCTCCATGCATCTTGGAATTCTAATTGCCTTTTTATTGCTGTTTAGTAGTGTGTTAAAGGTTTTTGAATGCTCATGCCTTGTTTTCTCATTAGCTCTATTTATTCCTCCTTTGGCTCCCTTCCTCAACCTCATCAAATTTAGCATCTTCATGCCTCCAGGGCCTTGGGCAGCTCTGCCACTTCTGACTTCTCCTGTGTCCTCGCTTGTGTTGCCGCTCCAGATGCTTTGTGTTCCCCAGTCTCCCTCTGACGTGCTCTTGGGACCTGTCTCCTGGAAGGGGCTCTGTGCCTGCTGTGTTGCCCTGCCAGCTCTCCCTTTGCTGGGCAGGTGGCTCAGGGCAGGTGCCTTGGTGTCTCTAAGGCAGCTGCCTTGCATCAGACAGGGCTGTTCAGTGTGGTGAGGCTGCCCAGGCAGTTAGGGGCAAGGACACGATTTCCAAATGGGGAGCAATGATCAAGAGTCTGGGGAGCAGCTGGTAGTAGAGACTGGGAGTTCTTAAGCCAGGTGGGAGGCTGGTGCTGTGGCCTGGGGTCCCCTGCATGGGTTTGTTTTGACAGGGTGACCCTGGAGCTGCTGTGTCCCCAGTGGTCCCCTTGTGACACAGCCCTTCTGTAAGGTCACAGTCTCTTGGGCTGGGGGCTCATACAGCTGGTATCACCGGGATTGCCTTTTTTAGTGCTTTGTGCGTACCCTGTACCAGTTTTCACCTGATGGGTTTGTACAGCACCTGGAACCCTTTTGGGTTACTGGGGACAAGCAGTAGCCTGTGTTTGTCTCATACAGTCTCTTGAGTGCAAAGTCTTTGCAGTGTTGTTTGCTTTATGTTTTAGCCTTGTTGTGTGGCATTTCCATAGCTCAGATTAATTTAATTATCCCCTGAGGTGCTTGCTTGCTCACAGTTGTCCAGGACTTTATTGCCCTCCTCTTGTGTATTGAGGTGCCCACACAAACCTGAATCATAGGTAAATGTAATCACGGTGTTTGATGTTTGTTCTTCTAAGTCCATGATATATACAATGAATGAAACTGGCCTTAATACCCATCTGTGCCTCCCCTTTCAGCACTTCTTACGTTCCAGCATGCTTATTTGCTGTGTACAGCCCTGCTACTCAGTCCTACCAGCATTCTTATTGACCGGAGGAACTAATGTTTTATGTAAAACTGCATCAAAAGCTTTCTCACCCTATAGGTAATTTATGGCTGGAGCTTGCCCTCAGCAACCTTAGCATGTCTGTTAAGCATAATGTCTGCTCAGTGAGGGCTGAGTTCAGTAGCCTGCAGTGCTCTGCAGGTTGGGGCTGAGGACGGGTGAGTGCTCCGAGCTGCCAGCCACCATCCAGCATCCCTGCCTGCGGCTGGTCTCTGCCTCTGACATGGTGGCACTTGTGACATGGGCTGTGCAGCGTTACTGTAGGCTGGCATCCTCATCTGTGGGCTCTGGCTCAGTGTGAGGGTTCATTAGTCAAGAAAATTACTGAACTGAAACAGGGCCTGGAGCTTCTTGATCTCAGTGGGAGTTTGCTGTTTCAGGTTCTTTGGGAAAGGTGAAAGCAAAGGCATAGCCTGGCAGTTCAGGCACTGACTGAGGGCTTGAGCTTGGGCCAGCTTACAGGCTCAGCTCTCTGCTCACTTCTTCACAAACACACAATTATCCAGATCTGTCTCAAGCTGTTGTCATTAAGAAGGTGATGAAAATATTTCTCCTTCCTCCATAGAGCACTGGAAGATGGTAAGAGCTTGTGAGATGCTGAGTTAATTGCTTAGTGCAGGATGCAGGTCTGGGGGAGCACTGGGGCTGGAGCTGGTGAGAGTGGCCGTGCTGCAGCTCAGACGCTGAGCACCAGGGGCTGCCCCTTCCGTGACTTGCTGTGTCCTCCAAGCAGCTTCTACAGCTGCTCCCTCTTAAAATAAGACAGTTAATAGTCTTGCATAATTCATGCTTACAAGTTGTACACATTCAATGATAGAAGGAGCTGATGTTTAATTTACACACATGGGGCTTCATATAGATCTTAACAGCTCTGTGCACAATAGCGGTGCACCCTTTCCTTCTTTTTGTGTTTGGACAGGTCGACAGCAGGCTGCCTGCTGTTTCCATAGGCAGGGCTGTGCCTGGCTTGCCTGCAGCCTGCTCCTCTGACATTTCCTGAGCTTGTCACAGGTGCTGCCCCCCTTCAGGAGGGCACAGAAGGGAGAACTGTGCTGTAGTACAGAAGCAGAACAGGGAAATCTTCATCCTTATTGCTCTCAAAACCAAACTGCTGTATGAAGGGATGGCAGCCCGGAGTCCTGAGCCTGGTTTTGCATTGCTGGGAGTCTGCTGAGTGAGGCTCTGCTCCTGAGGGGCTCTCTCAGGATGCATATGGATGTGCTCTGGCTGCCCTTGCTTCAGTGCAAACCATGGCCTTCAGATGTTTGTGATCTGGTGATGGCTCAGGCTTCAGGGACAACCAAACTGTGACTAACAGGAGATGGGCATTTAAAGTCGTGTAGCAGCTCAGCTGTCCTCTGTTAAAGCCCACATGAACAGGAGAAGAGTAAGACCTCTGATTCTTTCCTCTCAGCCAAAGGAATAAGAGCCAGTGGGCAGCCAGAAGCAGCTGCCTTTTGCTGTTTGGTTGCTGCAGGTTTGGTAGGGAGTTACAGCTGCTCCAGTAGTGTGGCAAATCATCTCCATTTATCTTGTGGTGTTATGCCTTGATGATGTCAGATGGTCTCTTTACATTGCGTATATATTCAGACTAAGCAAATCACAGTAGTTTTCCTATTAAAATTTAATGATGAAAGATGACACTTATAAGTGATTTCTTTTCTTTTTTTCTTTAGCCAGTTGTTTCATTTGCTGTATAACCCTCATGCTAATGGTAATAATCTTTCCTTGCTGTGACTCAGGAGAACAGATGTGCCTTTTGAATTTATTTTTTTTACCTAGACAAAATCTTCATGCTGGTTTGTTTGGTTTTTCTTACAGCTCTGATTACTTGCTTTGCAATTCTGTGACCTATATTCAAGGTGAAACTTGTGATAAATACTTGCTTTGGGGAGAGAGGAACAGCTATGTTTTTGAGAAGATTAAGGTCTGTCAGGCAGCAATCCTCATTTCAATTAGACATCAAAATGCAAATCATCCAGACTTCAAAGTATGTCAAGGTGAGAATAGAAAGGACTTTAATACATTCTGAGATTAAGTTGAAATCCTTGAGCAGTTTAATTGTTCTTGGTTAGTTATGCTGTCTAGGAATGGTGTAGGGGTAAGTCACACTTGTGCAAGGAAGCCCTTCAAAGAAATTTTTAGTCCCAGGACTTCAGGGGCTAGAGGAAGGATTTGTTCACCTGGATGCTTGGGAGGCTTTGCTGGCTTTGAAAGGGTGAATGACAGCGCTTGGGCAGTGGGAAGACTGAAGTATTTTTTTACTTTCTGCTTGAAGAGATTATCTATGGTTTTATGAAATGTAAATGAAATTTCTACTCTTCATTCTCCTTTTCTTGTATCTCCTTCTGACTTCTCATGCAAACATTAACGAAAAAGTTGAGGGTGAGAACTAGCAAAAAAACCAACTTGTCCCTGTTGAAACCATGGGTACAAGGTCATAGCTGTTTATGTAACAAATCTCACAGGATTCAAAAAATGTCCTTGGTGTCGTCTTGTGCAATTTTTCAGAGGTGTTTATGGAGTCACAGCACTCTTTTGCACCAGAAATTGTAGCTGTACACTGTAATTGTACATTGTGCACCTCTTTGTACCCAGTTTTGATGAGCATGATTTGTAGACATGACAAACAAGCTTAATGAAAAAATGGCAGAATTGGGAATCAGACATATATCTTGTTTAAAAAACATTCAATTATGTTAGCATATAGATGTTGAACTAGAAGAACTTCTGTAGACAGAGAAACTCTCTAAATGTCTGTGTTTGTGAGAGCTGGACCTTGTGTGAAGAGCATTTGCAGCCACCTCACATCACCCCCTTCCCGAGGGAGCCAAGCAGCCAGTGAGTTCCCCATGGCTGGCAGATCTCCCTGGTCCCCGTGGGGCTGAGGCTCTTTTTGCCAGGCAGATCCAGGCATTGCTCTTGGGAGTTGCTGGGCCTTGGTAACCCAGCAGATGTGGGAAGGGCTACAAAGAGGGAGGCAGAGGCAAAGAAACAACCTCCTGCATCATGCGGGCTGCTGCTGAATCACTGTTTGTACTGTTTCCGTACCTGCTGACTCGGTGCATGGAAATAGGGTACCTCTATTTTTAGTTCTTACCTTGTGCATTCATGCACATGCACGCTGAAATTATACTTTTTGTGGTGGGAGCAGTTTCTTGCCTACACCGGGAAAGTATTTGAGAGTTATGGCACAGTAATGATTCCCTATTTCTTCCCTTCCTAAAATCATCTGTACAAGGAGAGAGTGGAGAAGAGCTGCTTGCTCTGTGTAGTAGTGAAGTAGCATGGGGTGTCTCAGAGCCATCTCTCCAGTCAATGCCATCCAGCCATAGTCCTGCCCCACTGCCTTTCTGGCAGGAGAATTGCAGATGCCAAATTTTATTCCATGCCCTGCTGGCTTCTTTTACCCTCTCCTTTAGAGCTTATTTGGTACCTAAATATAATTTATCAACTATTGCAGCAGGACCACAGTGTTTTGGTTTGTTGCTGTCAGTTTTTACTTATCTGTGATGTACTTTGCCCATGTTGATGCTAGTGGAGCAATGTTGAGCTCTATCAGCAGAGGAGAAGGTCCCAAGATGAAACCAGCACATTTGTGTTGGCAGAAGTTGTGTGTTGGCGGTTACCTGCTGCTTGCATTAATTGTGCTGTGAAAACAGGCACCACTTTTGCATATGAGCTGGGACGTTGAGGTGAGGCAAAGCAGTGAGCTATCGGTAGCAAAAAATCACTGTTTTCATTGGGGACAAGATCTGATTTATTTTGTTAATGCTGCAGGAAGGCAGTGGTTACTGGTGGAACATTCCAGTGAAAACAAGGCTTTCTCATTCTAGTGTACTGGGATTGACAATGGCATTTTGGAAAGAGAAGAAATAAAAAGTGCTCTGCTTTTCAATGGTTCTGTCACCCCTGTGGCAGCAGCTTTGTGACACTGTCTGTCCTCAGCTGCTGCGACTTCAGAAGCTGGGGTTCCCCAGAGCTGATGAGATTATTTGACTCAGTGATATTCTTTAGAAGATGCATTATTCTCTCTCTGGTGTCCTCCTGGTGCAGAGTGGTGCTGATTTTGCCACCAGAAAGCCTGGGAGTGGGTGCTGCTGCTGCAGCTGTAAAGTTGCATATACAGTGACAGCAAACTGGTCTGAGTGTTCTGTCTCATGTAAGGAAATGTGACAAAAGGCTCACCAGGATTCCTGCCTTAAAATCCCCTGTCCAAAACCTTAATGCTGTACTGGGTATCCGTGAGGTTCTTCTAACTGCCCTCTTTGATTTGCTCCCAGGAGAAGGTGGCAGGGGAAGTGCTGCTGCTCTTGAATACTGGGCAAAGTTTGGCATTGGCTGGGAGAAATTGTGGCTTTGACCCCAAGGTCTCTGTAGCTTTGGTTTCTGGAAAGTCTGGTTGCTGAACTGCCATCTGCCAGCAAGTCTCCTGTCTTAAACCACTTGCAGCAGACCCTGCTGCAGCCTTGCTTTCCTTAGCGAGCTTATTCAGAGTCTCAATATCCAGAAATTAGTGTTGCCTCCAAATCCAAGTCCATTACTTAAATAACCCTTTATTGTACTGTGAGAGTTTGGTCTGGCCACCGAGAATAACTTAGTGATTCTGGTACTCACTGTGGCCCAGTAATGCCTGGTGTCTTTTGGCTCCTTTGCTGCCCTTTGTCATTACAGAACCTTGGCACCCACACCCAGGGGAGTGTGATGTCCTTGTAAAACCCTTGCTGGTCCAGTTTCTGTCCTTGTTTCAGGGATATTAGGAATGAAGCAGTCTCTTGCATCGCTGCAGAATAATTTTCTGACTCTGGAGCCACGCACAGCGCTGCAGCACATTCACTCCTCGTTGCACACACAGACCTGGCTCTTCCTGGTGTGAAAAGCCTGCTGAATTGTTTTAAAACATCACAGCAGGAAAGAGCTTTATTTCTCATACTCCATCATTTATGTCAGCCCAACTTGTGAGCTGTTTGCCAGAAGTACACGCATGGGTGTGAATTCATTGGCTTTACATGGATCTGTTTTCTGTGTGTTTGTGGCTGCCCTGTGGAGGAGCATCACCAGCCAGTGCTGGAAAACTCCTGTAGCAAAAGAGGGGAGAAGGGAAAGAGGAGAGGTGGGAGGAAGGTACTCATCTTAAAGTAGAAACACCATTTGTTTTTGCTTCACTTTCCTACAAAGGGACAAGGAGGGCCTTTGGACTGTGCAAGGACACTTCCCCCAGGAGTAGGGAATAAGGCAGAGCAAGGGCTACCCAATGGATCTGTTTGGAAACAGATCCATGGTACCTCTTGGTTTTGGGGGGAGAAACGCTGAAAGTTTGGGTGCTTAATGTCTTTTTTTCCAGACTTCAAACTGAAATGCAAATCTTTTCTCCCCAAAGATGTTTAAAGCTAAGCCTCACGAGGCTGAAACGGTGTGCAAGGAGCCCCAGCTCCCCCTGAGGCTTCAATTTTCAGGATTATTCAGAGATTTGCAAATTAGAAAGGTGCTGAAACCAGTTGCCTTGAGCTTTAGTGGAAAAGCATTTGATGGTATGTGGCATCTTGCAGCTTAGTTCCCAGGCACCATCCCCTGTCAGTGGTACTTTTCCATCACTGATTCTGTCAGTGGCCAGAGCTCTCTGCTTGGCTTATAGCCACGCTCTTATTTAAGGCACAGAGAAACCAAGGCAAGGGGAAGAGAGGCTGAGCACAGCCTGTGCAGAGAAGGTGCTCCCAAATCACTGCTGGCTGCCAGCTCTTTCCCCACCGTGCCCAGGGAGATGCCAGTGACCGTGCCAGGGATGCTCCGGTGCTCGGCGTGGGGTAGGGGATGTCTCGTCAGACACCTGAGCAGAGGGCTCCTGGGTCAATACCTCGTTAGAGCAAAGCCATGTGCCTGCCTTGCCTCTCTGCTCTCTAATTGCTGCCTCGTTGCTTCCTATCTGCATCCAGTGAGCAAGCTGCCCGACAGTTAATTACTGCTCTGGTCTGAGTGCTGTATTATAGTCCATTCTGTCAATACTAATTGTTTTATAGAAATATGAAGTACCTCTTCCCCTTTCCTCCAAGGACTTTGAGAAGCAATGTGGGCTTTAATGATATCATTCTCCCTTCTGTCCAGTGTGCGCAGCAAAATATCTCCCATTTTCAATAGGCACTTAGGGTTATCTATTGGAGAGCCACGAGCACTCTGCTTTTGGGGTCTGTTCCTGTGCCTTTCCAAAAAAGCTCTTTCCTTGCCCTAGTACCTTTGGAGCTGTGTATTTTTAACTAATCAATTGCAACCCAAGATCAGAACGATGATTGTCATTTGTCCTGATGAATCCAGGCAATCCTTCCTTACATTGTTCTCTTCTTGGGTGGGGTTTCTTCTTGCTTTTCAACTTTTGGTTTAATAAATAGGGGCAAAAGACTAAGTAACTTAAGCAGGGGTTTTAGGTGGGCATCTACTGAGAGTGCACATAGTAGAATGTAAAGATAGAACATAAGGAAAATTCTCCCTTTTAGGCATGAAAATTCTCAGCTCTTGGCATTCAGTTGTATCTCCACATACTTGCACTGAACTGGGTGGTCAGAGTGGGTGACCACTGGTGATGGCTCATTACAGGGGATTTATAATTTTGAATGTGTTTTTATTGCCTGGAGTAAACACCAGAAAAACCCACATTCATTCCTAACTAAAGAAAAGTAAATTTAAATGTGCCCCACATGTGTTGAGCTTCAGGTACAGCGGTGTGTTTGTAGTGACTAATGTTTTGGGGCTGTGCTCTAGTTCTCTCTGCCTCACTGGAGGTTTTGCTGTTAGCTTTTGTCATTAGTGGCATTGCACAGAGCAGGATGAATTCCTGGGTGAGCACCTAGGATCTGTGCTATCTGTCATGCAGAGATGAAACAGGAGAGCAGGGAAGAGCTCGCTGCCTGGCTATGGGAAAGGCCCTGCCACCAGGATGCTCCAGACCTGATCCTTACTGCTTTGTGTACCTACAACTTCCCTCAGAAGCCTCAAAAATTACATATGGGTGTGCCTGAGGGTGCTGGTATGATTTTCACAGAGATGGGGAGGGTTTGGCGACAGAAGGATGGATGTCAGAGTCTCGTTCCTCAGTGGGGTGTGGAGGATGGGAAGTGTTTTAGCTCTTCACTACACGGCACCTTCTGCTTGGCTCGTGCCTGCGTTGCTCAATAGGGCTGCGTGTCCTGGCACTCAGATCAGGGCTTCATTTGCTTTCAGCTGGGTACAACGAGAAAAAGGAGGATGGCTGCATGCAAGGGTTGATGGTATTCCTCTGTCTTCCCATGGGATTCACAGAGCAGACCATACTTAATTAGACTTGCTTTCATACTTAATTAGAGTCGCTTTCAGAAAACAGTGCAACTTCTGGTGCTATCAACGCTTTTCAATGGCAAACATGGGAGGGTGAGCAGCATGGAGGTATTGCAGAGCCACAGGGCCAGAAATACTCAGACTGAGAAGCGGGAGTGCTGATCCATGAGTTCAATGGTGCAGAATGACTGCTGGCTACTCCCACAGGCATGGCACAGTGCTGGACTGCTGGACATGCTCAGTGTATCCTTGTCAGGCTGAGGAATCCTTGTTGAAGGTCTGAAACTGCTGTACACAGGGTGAGATTACATGGCTGTCAGTGCAAGCTGTGAACTGGGAGGTGACACAGCTTTTTCTCTGGAGGAGAGTTTTTCTGCATATTATGTGGTATTTGTGGGATTTATAAACAAAACTTATGCCAATACAGGCTGAACCTTTCCTGTATCCTATTAAAATATGGGGGGACAGGAGGCAGAAATTAGCCTTTTAGACTTAATCTCTGTCCTCTTTGTCTGTGTTGAGCTCTGGGGGTGTTTGTGACCAGAGGTCTGCTGTTTGGCTTGGAGTTCCTGTATAAGGACTTTCCATTCGAGCTGAGCACTCTCAGTGCTTTCTCTGCTGTTTTGCTCTGCAGACATTCAGCGAAGTTTGATGTGCTGCTGATGTCATCTGCAGAAAGTTCTGTGGCTTTAAAATGCATCCCAGTTTCAAACCTGCTCCTTGAGAGAGCCTGTGCTGGTGTCCTTGCTCTTGTGTCACCCAGGCTTGTGGAAGGCTGCACAATAACTGGTCTCTGAAAACAGTTTCCTGGTTCTGAGCCGCAAATGTGATTATGGTTTCACTGGGGAATGGAAGCATGAGAAGCCACGTTGTTGCATTAAAGGTCAAGTTCAGTTGATTTTTAATCCTTTAACAGCAGCAGCCTCCTGTCTCGTACACCTGCAACTTCATGTGTGTCTGCCATGGCATAGGCAGGAGCTTAGAGACTGGGTACCAGCCAGGCCAGGCTTTGCTTCTGGAACTTTCCTGGGGAAGAGAGGCAGTAACATCTTGACTCATAGTTGTTTTTGTAAGACAAGAGCCTGGTTCTGCTGTCACTCAGTGGGACCAACGGTGCTGCTTTGTGCCTGCCATCAGTGGGAGCTGGGGAGCCCCAGTGCTGTGTGCAGCTGGATTCTGGGTGGGAGCCATGGCTCCTTGCTGTGTGAGACCAGCACCTGGAAACCCACAGGCTTCAGTGGGACTGGGGCCAGTTTCCAGGCTGTGCCTGCTCGGGGCCTGTGGCAGGAGGACTTGTGTTTTGGGAGGGAGTAGGATCGCGTGTTCCAGGGTGAGGGAGCTCCCACGCGCATACCTGGGGATGTGCAGCAGCTCACTAATGATGTTGTCGCCTTAATATTCATCTCCTGTGTTTGCAAAACTTGGCGTGAGCTACAGATTCTTCTGTTAGTATTTGGGGGCAATTTCCTTCAGCTCCTGATTAAAATGCATGTGTTTTTCCTCATTTAAAAATATCATCTGTATCAAAAAGCTAATGATCACAATACCTGGCTTCCTTTTCCCCAACAAAGATGACAGCAGTGATATAAATCATTATGTTGCTGATTGTAAAATTGCTACCTTCAGGCACGTCTTTATTTTAGGGTTGGATTTTTTGGCTGCCACAATTTACAAGAGAAAGACAGTTAGAAATTTTCTCCTTTTAATATGTAGCTTTCACAACTCTCAAGTCTCTTTATCGTGTCAAGCTGCTTTGGCTGCCAGGCTGGAAAAAGCAGAAGATTAAAGTGCCTTTTTTTTTTTTCCCCAAGCATGCAGCTGTGCATATAAGTATATGGTGTCTTTCCTGACGTAAGATAAAGTCATAAAGATTTCCTGGTGGGCTTTTGCATTGCTCTGCTGTTGTGGTCTTTGCTGCAGTATACAGTGAATATCCTTTCCTTGGGACTTTTTTCTTGTCTGATTTGAGCCTCAGTTTCCTTCCGCTGGTTCCTGGCATGGTTTTGTGGGACCACAAACCATCCTAGCACTGAGGTACAGCAGCTCCAACAGGGCTGGCATGTGCAGAGTCCTGCTGAGAATCTGGCTTTTAGTTGCTAGTTTTTGAAGTGAAATCTCAAAGGGATTTTAATGCAGCATCATATGGATTGTTTGTTTTGTTGTTGGGTTGGTCGTTTTTTTTTTAAGGTGGGATTTTTTTCCTCCCACCTCTGTGGGGAGATGTAAATGCCTGTCTAGAAAAATCAGGAGCCACAGAGAGTATAAGAAATGCCACCACCATCTGACCACCTCCCAAATGGCCGAGCTCTGTGCTCGGTGAATGACGACAGCAAACCCTATGAAGGGTATGGCTTGTATTTAATTCTGTGTTACAATCCCTTTAATCTAGGATTATATTCAGTTGTTTTCTTCATGCTGGGTGTATGCTGTCAGATAAAAGCAATAACAGCTGGGAGGAGAAAAATTGCTTCAAACAGGGGCTGAAAACCTTGAGTATCTGCAGGTGCTTTTATCAGAGGCATAAACCTATCTCACAAAAACTGTCCAGGCAGGTGCAGGGGCTGACAGGACCCTCCAGCTCTGATAGATTAAGACCCTGAGAAGGCAACTGGTTGCAAATGAAACAGTAATTGCTTTCTCCTCACTGAATGAAATCTTCTCTGAGGCGATTACACAGATTAAAGCTTCCCACTGCAATGTACCAGAATAAATATAGCCTGTGCCTCTTGCGGGGGCTGCTGCAGAGCAGCATCGGCTGTGGGATGCCTCCTGCGAGGTATGGCAGGGCAGCTGGAGTCAAGGGTAGAAATCCTGTAAAAATAGGGCTGGAAGGACCTCAGGCTATCTGAATATCTTTCGCTCTTAAAGCTGGATTGAGCCATGCCCAGGTTGTTCTGGTGGCACTTGTCCAGCTGGTCCCGCCGGGGATGTGGGGACATGAGTTCTTGGGCCAGCTCCTCCTGTGCGTCTGCATCCTCACTGGGACAGGGCTTTTTCTCCAGTCTCCAGCCTGGCTTCCTTCTGTAACACAGATCTTTAATTTCTCATCGTGATCATGAGTGGGAATGAGTTTTTTTCACTTTTCAGCAGATTTTTCCTTACTTTGAGGAGTCTTGTCCTCAAAGCCTTTTTGAGGGAGTTTGTTGTTTCTTACAGCCCTGCCCTGGGCTCACATTTGTTGCCTTGTTCCTGCCCCGCTTCTCAGGGGCTCCCTGGGTGTTCAGTGCCACCAAGGTGCCCCTTCCCTGCACTGTGTGAGTACTTAGTGCACCCCAGCCATGCACTTTACATGTTAAGTTAAGCCATTACCCTAAATAACAGATGCATTTTACCAACCTGATAATTAGTGGTAGGTGCCACTTTGACCAAGGTGCAATGGAGAATTTGCCATGCCTACACAAAATCATTTGCCTTGCTAATCACAGCAGGATTTAACTACCTGGTGCTGTTAGTGGTGTTTGATTAGGTCTCATGCTATATAATTTCAAGTTCAGTATGTTTGTGGTAGTTGCATAACACAAAAAAATCTCTAAAGTCATACATGTGAGAGTCGTAGAGATCCTTTTCCACTCTAATTAGCTTCTTTCCAGAAGAAAAGAAAAAAGCATCAAAAAATGCAGTTCACTTCAGTGTGTAGTAGAAGATAAAGCCTTGTGTGGGCTGGGGCAGTGCCACATGAGGGAGCATCATTCTGGGTTGCACAGAGCTGTGTCTCTTCCCTGCAGCAGTGTGCTCCTGTGAAGAATCTGGCTTTTCCTAAGGTGTTCGGCAGACCTGAGGGGAGCAAGTGCAGGTAGGGTGGGTGGGGTTGCAGTCTCTCTCCTCTGTGCCCAGCTTGTCCAGACCCTCTTGGCACGAGCTTAAGGCACCCCTTCCAGAGCTCAGCATCAGTCCCTGCCCAAGGGCCACAGACTTGTGTCCTTGGCACAGCCCTGTGAAGGGGACTGCTCCTGGCTCTCATGGCTTACCATGTGAAATTATTCAAGTTATGAGTACCTTGAGGCTAGGGCTGGTAGGGATTTTTGATGTTTTCATTCTGCACCAAATGGTACAGAGAGGCCACAAGACTCAGGTTATCAGCACAGAAACAGACCCTGGAGCTGACCTGGGTGCAAACAGGGCAAGGCAGGTGCCTGGGTAGCACCGGCTTCTGCAGAGGCATTTGCAACCGAAGGGATTTGAGTGAGCTGTGGGCGAGTACTCAGAAGTGCTTTGAATTGTGAGGGTGATCTCAGCACCATCACCTCCTATCAAATGAATCAGCAGAAAAGAAGTCTTTCTCTGGCCCAGGGCTAGTTAGTTTAATTAAAGGTCTGTTGCTCTTGCCAGCAGTTCAGGCAGAACTTGATGTAGTCAGCTAAGTTGGTTGCTTAAATGATGTAATGTTGTTATGCCTATTTTTCCTCGAGTCTAAATTTCTGTGGCGTAAGTAACAGGATCTGTTGCTGTCTGCAGAGAGCTGATGAGAAGCGAGTGGTGGAGGTGGTGGGTAGGCACTTCAAACTGGCAGGGGATCTGCTGTGAGACCTGATGGTTTTGCTGCAAATTGTAAGGGCCAAGGCTGCGCCAGTGACTTGCCTTGTGTGGCACACTCAGGAGATGGCTACCACTGGCCCACCACCTGCTTATTAAACTGTTTGGAAGAAAATAACCTTGACATCTGGTTTATCTACTCTGAGAGGACTGTGATTTGTATCTGGATTTTTCTCTAATGAATAAAAATCTATTTTTATATCTTGGGGATGAATTTACTCTAGGCCTTTGCTTATCCAAAAAAATCCTCAATGACTTGAAGTGATGGTTGTAATGATAGACTTTTCACTTTGTCTGAGCTGCTGGACCGTAATGGGGGCCAAAGCAACACTTTTAAATTTCAAGCCCCTCTTCTTCCATACATGTAGTTTTCTCGTGGACCACCTTTTGTTTCTTGTTATATCATCTTCTGATCCCAAGCCATTGTTTTTCCAAACTGATACTTTCTTGTGAACTATCTTATGTTTGCTCTGGGGATACAAATGCTTCTCTATGCCCCATCCCAAGGACCTTGGTGGTTATTGGCATGGAATATCTGCAAGAAGTGCTGCACTGGACTGTGGTTTGGCTTGTGCCATTGCTGGCACCTCACTGGCCATTTGTGCTGCTCCGGCTCCATTGCCCCATTCCAGCTGGGATTCAGCCCTTCTTAGGAGCCTGAGCCCTGGCTCTTTTCTCATGCTTACAGCCATGATCCTTTGCATGGTACCGCTGCTGGGACTGACTTAATGCAGTTCTGTTCTCATCAAAGGTGGTCATAAAGACTGGAGGCTTTTTGGCTTCTTGGCTGCTGCTTCTGTCAGTAGTTCCTATTAACACTAATGGAAATCACACTCTGGCATCAGCAGCACAGCACCTCCTGCACTGTGCTCTGCTGTCTGACAGGAGTGGAATTGTGGAGGTAATTCCTTCTGCATCACACAGAGATTTTACTGCAAGGGGTCTTGCTGTCACTCCATACGTACTGTGCCAGCTTAATGTTCTGTTATTTTCTTTCTTGGGAGGAGCCTGTCAAGCTGAGGAGCATGATGGGGGTTAATGCTGGTTCTCAGGCACCAAGAATAAGGGAAGAAAAGTCTTCTTTTGAATTCCAGCCTTTGACACAGTGCTTCAGAGGCTTTCCCTGTGGCCCTCTGTAGCTACAGGGTACGTTGCTCTCTCTTCAGCAGCCCCTGAGCAGGGAATGCAGCCTCTGTCACCCACCCCAACGTCAGCCCGTAGGCAAAGAGGATTTGTGCTCAGCTTAGCAGAAGGCTCAGCTACCAGCTCCATTCAGAAATCTCCTTGGTCTCCTAAACAGACTGGTGGGTGCCTTGCTCTTACTGACTCATATTGGGCAGGCTCTGGGTTGCTCAAGATAAGCATCTTTATTCTAGCGTGTTCTTGCTGCATGAGTCTGTTTGCTGTTAGCCTGCAATGTGGCAAAGGCTTCTGTCTGTGTTGTTTTTTTTCTGATGCTATCTTCAGTTTCTTTGCTTCTCCATTGTATCAGGATGAATCAGGATTTGTTTTGCTTGTTTAAATCACATTTTTGTAAAAAATGTCTAAGGAATTTATCACAAAGCTCAAAAATAGTACATGGTTTGTAAAGTCACAGTTTAAAATATTAAAGGAAATAAAAATTTCTATTTGCCACCTAAATTTAAGGGCAGCTTTAGTGTATTCTGGGAGATAGCATCAGAGAGAAAAGTGAGATTGCAAAGACAGACATCAGCCAGAAGGAGTGACTTGTGCCCAGCAGTTCTGCATTCAGGCTTGGGGAACTTTGCTGTTGATAAAGGCTTGGGCTTTTGAGTTAGTGAAGGCGAAAGTATCTTCCCCAGGACTGGAGCTGATGGGCAGGGATGCTGAAGTTCTCAAGTGACTTCTGTTGCCAGCTTCCCTGACATTTTTTTTCTAAGACTTCCTGGGGGAGAGGATTTTATTGCTGAGTTTGTTTGCCACAGCATGCATAATGTCCAACGTTCTGAGCCCACAGCCATGGTTTCAGCTGGAACCTGGCAGCTTTCTCTGCTGCGTGGGTCAAGCCAAGTGCTGAAGCCTGGCTGGAAATGAGTTAGAGGTGGAACAGAGTTTCCCACCCGTTTGTCCTTCTCTTATCAGTGTGGGCAGGATACTTGCCCACTGGAGAAACTGTTTTGTGTAGGTCCCTGAAGTTTGGAAACTGCAGACAAGGAGCGGCTGGATGGTGAAATAACGTTGGCATCGCTGGAGAAAGCCCTGCCAGTGTAGAACCAAGGGGAATGGCTTGTTCTTGGTGCTTTCTATCATTTCCCCTTCATGCACACCCCAGCATGGCCCAGCATTCTGAACAAAACCTGCTTGGGTCAGAGTTCAGCCTGGTCCCCTCTTCTTCACGAGGTTTTGAGGCCAGAGGAGCTGCACGAGCCAGCGCAGCTGGTGCTGCATGTTTTGGCATCACCTGCCTTACCCGCACACCCCGCGGGCTCCCTGCTCCCTGCCCATCTCCCAGGTGCCTACTCCCTCATCCAGCTGCCAGGGAAGCTCGCTGCTGATATCCCTGAGGGCTGGGAAAGCATTTGTCTCTGAGGCAGCCATCAATCAGGGCCGCCTCTTCCCGAGCAGGCTGTGTGGGCCCCTTCTGCAGTGCGTGTCGTGCCAAGGGAGAGGCCATTGCTGGCTCTGCTGCTGCTGGCCCAGCAATCAGCACCAGGAACAAAACTCCAAGCTCCTTTCATTCAAATATTTTGGGGCATTTTCAGGTAAGAGACTGGATTCCCGCATCATCAGTTCGGCAGCTTTTATTTAAGCAATATTTAAGATTAGTGTTTTTCCTTCCAATTTCTGTGGGTACCAGTTATCTCTAATTTTTCAGCGTAGGCTGAGGCTTCTAATAGGAATATTTGAGTTTTAAAAAAAAAACAAACGCAATTCGTGCTGTGGGCTGAGGTGAGCTGGAGTCACTGGGATTGTCTGTGCATGTACAGCATAGTGTGGGATCTGTTTTTTGGGATCAGAGTAACATGAAATCCTGTGTTCCAGCTGCCATCAAGCTCTGGCATCTGCCACCTGCACAGACCTGCTTCCAGGACATAGCCTGCTCCTCATGCTTTTTGGGAGGAGGAAAATGAGAGTAGTGATTCAATGCATTGTGCTCATTTGGGGAGCTTATTTTTCCCCCTTTTCATGGTTTTGAGTGTTACAGTTTCAGTGATCTCTTCCAAGGCTCCTAGAAGCAGAAGGGAAGCTCCAGGATAGAGAAGGCTGTAGGCAAATGCTAGCACAGCTGCCTTTTATGAAGAATAATTTCATTTTGTCTTTTCCTCTTTCTGTATGCCCACGTGTTTTTCTGTTCCTCCAAACCATCCTCTGAAATTATATGCTTCAATTCTGCAGTAGCTGTGCTGCTTTTTGTGGGGGTTTCAACTTGTACTCCTAATGTGCAGACAGACTCATTACCAGATGTAGCAACAGGCAATTCTTTCCTCCTGCCCTTTGGGACTGTGTTCTGCTCCCTCTGTGCACAGCCTGCTCTCCTCCCTCCTCCTGGGCTTTTTCAGCCAGTGTAAGGTAGTGTAAGACACAAATGAAATCTGGATTTTGAGCTTGGACACCATATTCTGGGGGTGTGTTGAAGAGGATATTTACTCCATCTGTTACATCCCCTTCTGCTGCAGGTCACTGTTCTTGTAGCATCAGCTTGCAATTCTTCTGCACAACCACAGCAAGCAAGGAGCAGAGACAGCTCAAAGGATGGGAAGAGGATAGCAGGGGCTCTGACCCTCCCAGCAGAAATGCACAGAGCTCATCACTCACTCAAAGCCTTTAAAATTATTCTGCCTCAAGCCCAAAGAAGAAAAATGAATCTTTCTTCTTTTTGAGACAGCTAGCAATATACTACACTCCACACGAATCCTTAAAACAGCTTTCCTGGCTTAAATGAGAGAGTTTTTAATGTGTAGGCATGTGTTTTTGGAAAGGATTTTTATGTAGGGCCATATACAACTGCTATGTTGAAAACTGCCAGACTTTAGAGGGTTAATGTGTAACAGTAGTACCAAACTTACTCTTTTGGGTTTGTTAGGAAAGCTGGATGTTTCAAACTACTATCTCTAACCTTTGGCCAAAAAAAAGCCCCACAGGCCATCAGAGGCAAAAAGGGATTTTTTGGTACGTTTTTAACATCCAGCTTAGCAGTACTGTCTGTGTCTCCAGGCTGATGGGAAGGTGAGTGGGACCAGACCAGATGTGGGTGCCCAGGAGCCAACAGGAGAGATTTGTGCAGTTGGGTGCTGCTGCTGGGACTGGGTGACGGGTGCTGGGTCACAGCAAGCAGCTTTGGGGGATGTTCTTTAGCTGTAATTAAACTTGACAGGAGGGGAAAGGCAAAAGACAGCCAGCACACCAGCCAGAGGCACCAAGGGCAGAGGGCTGTCGCTCAGGGAGTCACGATGTCCCTCTTGCGCCGGCCAGGTGCCCCCGGGGATGATTCAATCATTTGCTGGTTGTGGCGTTGCATCTTCCACTCCACCCATGGGGTTTGCTTGGGGAAGGTCCTGGTGCTGGGCTGTGCTCAGCCTGGATGCTGCACCCTGGGCATCCCTGTCCTTCCACCGGCTCCCCAGGAGATCTCCCTGGGTTGCAAGGCTTGGACTGACACTGCAGACTCCACAGCCTGTGAGCCAGTAAATGGCCTTTCCCTTATCTTGAAAACCATTATTGAACTCCACGCCTAATTTCATGCAAGCAGCTAATTGTCCCTTGGCAGCTGCTAGCTTGGGCCCTGCCCACACCTCTCGAGGGCTGTGTGTACCCTGACTGCCCTAGCTGGGCTTCATTTCTGCTTACAGCCCAAAGCTGAGAAAAGGTCACTGCTTCCTCCAGCCTCCCCTGCCAAGTGAAAGTGCTCCAAGCCTGGAGATCTGAGCACTTGAGCAGAGCTACCCTTGGGGGTATTGTCCCCATGGGGCTCTTGTCCCATCTCTGTGATGCCTCAGATAATTTACAAGATTTGCCCCTCTTGTTTTCAGCCTCCTGGCAGAAACTGAGTCCAAAGACCAGGGCTGTGTGAAACAAATTGGGTAATTTTAACAGTGCCTTTCCTTAAATAATAGTAAATCACCCCAGTGGAATGATGTAATTGCAGATGATGTTCCCTGATGTCTTTGAAGGAGCAGACAGACATTCTCAGCTATTTCATGTATACCAGCCACCCTGTGAAGGTATATTCCCATGTCTCTGCCTGGGGGTGGGTGTGGAAAGTTGAAATGCTGTTTTCTTGCAGTAGTTTGTTGCCTCAGAACAAACTACTTTTTACTAAACTTTCTTTTCCAGCTCCGAACAACATGCCCTTGTAAAATCTGATATTACTCACTTTAGCAGGAAATGTGAGGTGGAGGAGGAGGTGCACTACAGTTTCACACCTTTTCTCTTGTTTTTCTATCTAGAAGCAAATTCTGTTCTGGCTTGACTGATTGATTGAACCTTTTTCAAGTGCTGTCTGAAGGAGACAGCTTCTCTTGTACTGAATCAGAGATGCATTTGGCTCCTAAACAAACTTTCTTAAAATCTGGAGTATTTTCTTTCTTTTTGTTTGTTTCCTGGAAAGCATGGCACATGCATAGAATAAGGGAAAATTTCAAACACGACAAATTGTACTTAGCCAGAGCCGTCGTGGGCAATAGGTCACGTCTCTTAGTGGGCTGCTTTGAAAATGTGCTTTCTTTGGAAAAGAAATATTGCTCAGACCTGCATCTGCTTCCTCTTCTGCTCCAGCAGCCCAATTTCATGTTGATTCAGATAGCAGCGCTCTGGTTTGGGGGCTGGTGGTTTCCCCAGCTCTTGGCAGGGGCAGTGGGAGCGTTCAGGATGGCCGCAGCAGGGCTCACCATTTCAGCCTTGTCTGCCTGGAAGCTCCTCTCCATTTCTTGCCGTTTTGTTCATTCCCTTCAAAGACATTCCCTCCTCCCCTGCTAGCTCTGCCAGGCTGAAACCAGCATTTTCACAGAGGCTGGGACACACCAGGAATCCTTGAGTCTCCATTCATTTGTCTGCCACTTCTGCTCAGTAAGAGCTGTTTTTAAAATAGCTTATGACATGGAGGAGAGGCAGCGTTTAATGATGAAAATGAAGTAAAAATAACACCAGTGATGGTAGATGTGCTTTTTTCCCCTTTAAAATAAATAGAGACAAGCCTGGGTTTCTTGTTTGGACATCTGAAGTGTCGGTAGGAGATTTCTAGCTCTGATTGTTTAATGTTTTTAAGTCAGCATGAGCCTCTGTATACATTAACCAGGAAGTGTGATTGGCTTCTGCAGTCTGTAAGGTCTGCCTGGAGTAGGAACATAGAGATGGAAATAGTTCAAATAGTGATTTAAAACTGTCTCTAAAAGTAGATGGCTTTTCTTCTTGGATCCCCACCATCCTAGCCTGAGAGGCTCTCAGTCTTTACATGCATATAGCTACTTATGGAGAGAAGAAAAGTGCAGTTATTCTTCTTCACAAATGGGAAATGAAGCACAGAGGGAGCAGACAAATGGGCTGTTGGAGAGCAAGGACTTGCCTGGATCCCAGGATCCCCCAGCAAATACCACCTTGCGTTCCCACCTTGTCCCTCACCCACATTTGAGGATCAGTTACTTTATGGATATTTAACTGTCCTTAGGTTGTGCCTAGGATCTCCAAAACCACAATAAACTGGGCCATTCCTAGCCCCTAAAGTAGCCCAAGAATGGAGATACTTGAGTAGTATCAGCAGCAATATGTGTTACTGATCTTCAGAGTGCTGAACTATCCAAATAACCCTGGCCCAGGTAGTGGAAAGAGGTTAGTTACCCCTCACGAGGGGTGGCAGAGAGTTCCTGCTCAAAGGGGCTCTGGCCACATTGATCAGCAGTGTGAAACTATCACTCCTATACAATTCTTTCTTTTGGGCACCTGGGAATTGTTTGTGAATGCTCCTTTGTAGCATTTGTAGTAGATTTTGCACAACTTTTTTTATTATTAAATAAGTACAGTATCAACTATCTATTTCAGATGATTGAATGAGAGGTTTTGCATGCCTGTCATGGTGACAGAGCAGGAGGCTTAGGGCTTTTCAGCCACTGGGCAATGGATGTGTAACATCCATACCCCAAACTGGCTTTTTACTTCCTTTTAGTCAGGCTCTGAACATCCAAGTTCTGGAAGTTGTCCTCCCAATATTCTGAAATAAATATAAATTCTAGTAGGTTCACAGTCCATCCTGTTCCTGACTTTTCCAAGGGTCCTGACATGGGTGTCTCATGGAGAAGGAGCTGTGATGTTCTCCAGCTCCTCACCTCCCTCCTCCACTGCAGCACACCAAGGCCTTGAGGCATGAAAGGATGCGAGGTAATGTCTCAGAAGCTGTGTCACATCAACACTACAGGCTTCAGTAGACCATGTGTTGTTTTCCATCCAGCAGAAAAGAGGAGTGAAAACGTTACTTTCCAAGACTGCCTGTAATGCTCCAGAGGAGAAGGAAGATCTTCCCTTGATCCTTTTTCCTGGGTTAAGTGTTTTTTGAGGTCTCAGAGTAGCAGTAGACTGTTTGTACCAGATGTGCTGCACTGTTGGAGTGAAAGGGCAGGCTAAGCCATTTCTGTTGCAGTTACAGAGAGTTCCTGTACCAGTCAAACAGAGCAAACATGTCTCAAAGTGCATCTCTGGCCAGGCCCTTGCTAGCAGGGTTTGCTGGAGCAGGCTGTGTAAGGGGTTGCATTAGTGGCCTTCAAGACTTGAGGTTAATCAGATGGGAACTGGGACTGAATAAGGAAGGTGTTTGAGCCAGAGAGAGGAGCAGGAGATAATCCAGCTGCAGAGTCCAGCCTGGCAGTAAAGGGATTTGTTTTGTGCCTTTGGGCCACCCAAAGGGGCACCCAGTGTTGGGGGGCTTTGCTTGTCGCTCTGCCCATTCAAGACAGCCTCCACACTATCTGTCTCCTTGATTTATTTCCTAGCTGTATTTCTGCTAGTATTTTTATGGGTTTGTTTTTTCTGTTTTATTAACAGAGCAGCTGCACTTTTACCACAGGCAGGATGACGCTGGGCTTTCTGCTGAAAGCTGCCACATCACGATGATGTGTTTTACCCAGCAGAGCTCACCAGGCGAGGCTCCCGGCACAGCAGAAGTCACCAGGGAGGTTTCTTAGAGCAGCAATCACCCCTCAGCCCATCCTCAGTCACTGGCCTAGTATTTCATCATTGCTATTTCTTGCTTCTGTTTTGTGCTGGCTTCTCTATTCTTCTAAGATCAAAGTCATACTTTTATTAATCAGTAAAAAACAGGGGCCTGTATCTGTTTGATCATACACAGAAAGATACCCAGCAGGGCTAGCTTAGTCTGGTGAATCTATCACAAACTCACTCTGCTAATGGCTTGCTTAGGTAAAATAAGATCAAAGGTGGGAGAAGTTCCAAGTTTTCTGTGCTCTTGTCAGGTGGCTCCATCTTGGGGTTACTTGCCTGCACATCAGCTGCAGAGGAGGAACCAGCCAGGAGGAGACATGCAGGAGAAAGAAACTTGCAGGCAGGAGCAAAAGCTCCTGATTGGAACCACAGCTGAGCAACCTGGTCTGGGGGGGGGTGTGCCTGCCCATGACTGAGGGGTTGGAACTGGGTGATCTTTGAGGTCACTTCCAACCCAAATGATTCTGTGATTTTGTGGTGTTAATGGAAAAGGGGACCCTTTGCAGGGGGGAGATGCAAGGGTGGCATCTGAGCGTTGGATGGATACCCCTGGTACAAACAGAGGTAGCAAATGAAGCAGATTGTGGCAAGGTATCTTTTGATGTATCTGCACCTAGGCTTGCTCTGTGGCGGCAGGTTGCAAAAGGAAGGTATAACTTGGAAAGTACAAGGGGAAAGTTATCGTGGCATGGTCCAGTCCCAAATCCTGGCTTTGCTTTCCTTTTTTAGCATTGTGCACCACAGCGTTTCAGAAAGTGGGAGCAGCCATGACATTTTAGGTCTTTCATGTGTGTCAAAGAAGTGTGCCTAGCTGGCAGAGTGAATCATAGAAAAGAAATATACTCAGGGTTTGAGAGGATAAAAAAGCACATCCATGTATTTCAGAGAGAGCAAGTCAGAGCCTGTGCTTTGTCTCTCCGATAAATCTGCCACTGGATGTAGTCTGGGACGGTGGAAAGAGATCGGCACTCCTTGATCTAGAGCCTCTGGGCCTGCAGCTGGCTTAACCAAAGGGATGGATGTTTTGCCTTCCCATACTTACCCAGCAATACTTGAGCCTCTTTACAGAAGAAATGTTCCAGCAAGCGTCAAAATCATTTAACACTCACTGCTTGTGCTGCAAAGCTGCTGGGGTTTGCTTGTAATAATAGAGGTAGTGAGAGGTCCTGGCAGGGACTGGAGCTGGTGCTGTGGGGAGGCATGGCTGGGTGGTAGCTCTGTGGCTGGGTCAAAGAAGGGTCTTTCTTCCCCTGCAGGCTCTAGTGGGTTTTCTCACGCCTTTGGTCACATTGCTGAAGCAGATATTTACCCTTAGATAGGAAATACTATTCTTGTGTTCTTGGGCAGCTTGAGTGAGAGGCTGGTTCAGTCTCTGATGTCCAAATCAGTGCTGTGCTGGTGTGTAAGGACCCAGGAGCTGTTTGCATTGTTTGTGCACAAACCCAGCCTGATCTCTGAGCACAGGACAGGTGGGCATGTAGGACAGTTTCTCCTGGAGGGTCCCCATTGCTGTCACCCATCCCCAACATCACAGCTGGGCTGAGCAGACAGAAGGGGTTGTGTGTGCTCTTCACTGCCCATGTGTGTAAACCCAGGCATGGTGATGGTGCAGTCATTTTCTCTGCAACAAATCAACTGGACACCTCTTCTGAGAGAGGAGTAGGTGGCACTGGGGTGGCTTGCCAGGGCCATGTCTTTTTCTTGTTTTCCACTCACAAAGGATGAGTATAGCTGGAGAGTGGGTGGGCAGTGTGGATGCAACAGGGCCTGTAAATCATGGACCGAGGGGAGAGACAACAAATCAAGCACCCACAAAGAGGGAATTGTACGGACAACAGTAGAACAGTGGCTGTGTCACAGTGATCCACGTATGGTCAGGCTATAAGGGTATCGCTGGAAAGATGTATGGTGGCTATCAGGAACCAAAGCACAAGAAGCTCTTTCTGTTAACAAGTATTAAATTTCTCTGAAACAACCAGAAAAGGCAGTGTTAGGTGGCTGGGGACAGTTGCCTGAGACTCGCAGTTAATGCTGGCTGTGTATGTGAGCAGTGAAAAGCCAGCAGTGCTCAGCTGCTTGCAGAGCAGCAACGTCTGCCCAGGAGAGTTTGCAATTAAAACCCCAAATGCTGGAGCTGTGAGTCCCCACTTGTGGTCCTCTCTTGCAGCAGGGAAATCAGCATCAGCAGTGGGACAACCTGATGCGTTTTCCCAGTGCAAAATAACCTGATGGGGTTTTTTTCTAGTCTCATGCCCATTGCTGGGGCCTCTGGCCTCTCTCCTGAGGCCGTTGCTCGGCTGCTCTGGCCCCCCCTACACCTTCCCTCCCACTCTGTTTGTGTCGTGACTGGTTTTCTGGCTGTGGAAGCAGCAATGATGAGAGATGCTCATTCAGTTGGTTTAGATTTTTCCTAAATCACCTGGTGCTGAGGAGTAATAAAATATTTATTAGATGTTACAAAACCAAACCCAGAGCAACAGCACAGCGAGCAGTTAAATATTCCTCCTTTCCTCCCTGCAGTGGTCCCTGAGCAGCAGGTGCCCTAAGGAGGAAGAGCTCAGTGCTGCTCGTGGTTGACTGTGGCTGGGCTCTCTGAACAACAGGCAGAGGTGCTTCCCCTGGGAATTACCTGCAGTCCTCAGCTGGAATGATTCCTTTGGGACAGGGGTGATGCTGATGGGCTGAGCCATCAGGGACCAGTTCAGTGCTGCAATGCATCCTCATGTCCTGCCTGCAGGAGAGACCCTTCCAGTGCGATGTGCAGTGTGCAAGGGCTCTGTGAGGCATCAGTGACCGGAAACATTCAGTCCCTGACCAGAGGTGTTCAAGAGTGGCAGTAAAGGGGGTCACCTCTCAGGATTTCACCCACAGGGGTGCCTTTCTAAGCATTCTTCTACAGAGCCCAAATCTGACTGTGATTCCAGCATCTGTCATATTGATGGACAGGCCTTTATTAGCAAGTTTGGCTGACTGTGCAGGTGTGGATGCTACAGGTGCAGGTGTGCAGCCTGCTACTGACAGATTCATCAATCTACAATCTAGGATGGCCTCTCCTTCCAAATCTTCTGTTGGATATGGTGCTGCTGTTGCATAATGTAGGTTGCAAGGGTGCTCTTGAGGTCTCTGGCCCAATTTCCCTGTTCAAAGCAGGGCTCCCTCCCAAACCAGACAATTTTCATGCAGTCTGGTTGTGGCAGTTTGCAAGGTTTTAGATGCCACAGCCTCTCTGGGCCCATTTTGGTGCTGTACTTACTCCTGCATGCTCAGACTCAGCAAAGCATTCTGGAGAGAGGATGGCTCAGTAAAGTACATTGCTGTGTATAACTTTTTTCAGGGAAGTTTTCTATGGCAAACAGCTCCTCTTTGCAGTGCTTCTGCTCCCTGGTGTAGGTGAAGGAGGCTGGAGATGATGCACAGGGATGGTGCCAGCTGTTCACTGGCTGGAACACTCTGGAGAAGGTGCCATGGCTCCCTGCATTCAGGTTTGCATTTGGCTCTGAGTCAAATGGAGTATGTGCAAAGATAACACAGAGCAAGAAACTGCTGGTGAGCATTTGCGCCAAGGAGGCTGATGTGCTGTTTGCTGGAATCTGCATCAAGCAAATTCATTTGCTTGCCTCTGTGATTTGCTTGTGACTGCTGGTTCTCCAGTCAGTTTCTGAAGTCACTAGACTGTGCTGGGCATGTGGTTTCTCTTCACAAAGTTAGTCCAAGAAGGTAGGAATCATTTGGGTGCCTGTGTCTAGTCACTGGTGAGCTCTTCCCCATAATTTAGTCTATTATGGAGAAGACATCTGCCAGGCTGTTTATAAAGGCTGTTAAGTCCACAAGGGGTGCCAGCCCAAAAGTCCATGGGTGTTGTGCCTGATATCTGTGCCAGGAGTTTGTCATCACTGCTGCATTTGATTACAGTTTTTAATACGCCTGTGCATATGTGGCAACTTAAATACTCCCATGCTTTAGACAGGTAAAAGGCTGGGAAACACTCTGCTGCATAAGCACACCATGGTATTTACTTGGGAGAGTTCTCTTGGGTCCAGAGTGCTGTGTTCTGGGATCCCTGTGGAATGCAGAAATGACTGTTCGTTCTTTAATGGCTCACACGGAAACCAGTTGTGGGGAACATCAGGGAAGTCTGGAAAAGTGAGGGAAGGTAAAGAGAATGAACCTCTTCCATCCACTGCAGTTTTCCTGCTTACTCCCAGCTCTTCTGTGTGGTGGCACTTGGGTTTGTGTTTGCATGGGAGGCAGCGAGGCTCTGCCCCCACCATCCTCACACCTGCTGGGCTTGCAGCCTAACAGAGTTTCACCTCCTGCCACAGCTGGTGTGAAGGTTGTGATGTTGTACTGATGTGCTTCCAATTGGAAATAATTCTGTTGTTTTCTGCAATTTGTGAGCACCCTATGAAGGGAACTGGGAAGTGGTTTGTATTGGCCCCTTAGTGGCCTTACTGGATCTGCAAAAGCTGTTGGCTTGCTTTAGATGGATTTCTAGCTGATCACTGGTGCCTCTAATAGCAAGAGAGAAAATAATACCGCTGTCTTTAAAGCACTTAAGCTTCCAGTTGAGTGTTCAGGGCACGTGCTCTTTTAAGCCTGTGGCTCAGTTAGTGGCATCACTTGGCACTGCTTCAAGGCTCTGGAGTGTGATGCTGGTGCTCAGGCTGCTCCCCTGCCCTGCTCCAGCCTTTGCTGGGAGGTGCAGCTTCCTGGCTGCCCCAGGAGGGTCACTGGGATTTGGCAGTAATACCTCTGGGGCCTGATGGGGAAAGGAAGAGGCACGAAAGGGAAGGTGGAGCATGTTTGGCACATTTTGTGGACCTGCAGGTCCGGTCTCCTCTGCTCCCTTGTGCTGGTTTCTGCACCAGGTGTCTGCTGCCATGCTGCAGAAGCTAAGTCTAGTATGAAAACGGTTAAATTGTGGCTCAGATCGATTGCTTCCCTGATAACATCCCTAACAGTGGCACAGATCAATACCCTGGTGCTGTCTCACGGTCTGGTGGGGATGGCAGACTGAGTGTCCCATGAGCTGAGGACTGGTCTGTGCTGCAGCCTGGAGTGATGAGAGAGGATCTCCTTTTCCCTGGATGGGGAAAATGCTGGCATAGAGCTTGGCCAAGGAGGAGGCAACTGACACTCCGGGAGAGACAAATCCGATGATTCATTTCCCCAGCCCCCAGGAGCTTGCGTGTGAGCTGCGTATTGGGAATTTCTAGGAATTTCAAAAGGAGCATCATTTGTTCTGAAGGTAGCCCATTCAGTACTGAGGAAGGAGCATAAAATACTGCTGCTAGATGGCATTATGGGAATTGAGCAAGCAAGGGCTTTTGGAGATTGTCCTAAGAAATAACCTGGACACAAAAGCATAATAAATATGTCATGCGTGTTGTTAAAATCCCAAGTGAAAAGCCTCTTGGCTGAGAGTGTCTGTGCTCTCTCAGTATGTCTTTCCTTGTACCTCAGCACCCTGATTTCAAGGTTACCTGTAGTTTTTCTATTTCTTTCCTTGTTTTTTCTATGGCATCTGTTGCCCTGTCATTTCTGCCTGACGTTCACAATGTTTGCTAATACAAAATCGTCAATACATTTAATTAACATCTTGCCTTTCTCTTCTTCCAGATAATTAAATGATTAATAAAAACAGACCTAGCACCTTCCCACAGGTGTCTTCCACTCAATCACTGCATTGTCTCTGGCTCCTCTTATCATTGACCCAATTTTCAATTCCATCAGCTCAGATGAGTTTGGAGCCTGTTCTACATCGGACGTTGTGTGTGTTGCCCAAGGGTTCATGATGTCTAGGGTGCTGTTGGCAAACATCACAAAGGGATTTAGGTGCCTGACGTGGCAGATAGGATTTAATTTTTGGTCCTAAGAGTCTGCCAACCTAAAAGCTGTAAGTTTTTGGCAATGCTTTTCCTCTGGGCTCATGGCCCAAGGCTGAGGTGGGTCACATTTAGGGATGGTCCTTACTCCAGCCCGGTGATGCTGAGCTTTGTTGCCTGTATCAAAGCTGTGAAGTCTGGCCTGCTGTTTTGGGGGTGGGAATAACCCACCTTTCCAGCACCCACAGGGTGGTGAAGGCTGTTCCATGTTTTCTAAAGCAGAGCATATTGAGTCTCGCTTTATGTCACTTTGATGAACACCTTTCCATTAGCAGTAGGATATACTAATCCCAGATTATCACATCAAATTGCTATTGCTCACTAACCCCCCTCAGCGTGGTGTTGTGGAATTAATTACCAATGTACCGTGATACTTGTTACTGCAGTCCCTGAACACCCCACGTAGCACATTGTGATTGCAGCTCTAGTGATATTTATCACTGCATTTTCCAAGTGGTCCCTCTCCTGCTTTTTATCACTAGCGGTGTTTACCAGGCTTCATTATGCTGTAGTTGTTTGAATCTCTGCAGTTTTTGATACTTTATTCAAAGCCATTTAGACACTTAGAGCCATTAATTTTATCTTTCTCTTCCGTTCCTGTGGGCTGGTTTCTTCTATTGGCATGCGAATGAGAAATAAACACTCTTTTCTAGACCTTTTGGTCACTAATAAATACGTCTCCTAATTCTTACTGCTCTCCTTTCCCTTTAAGTTTGAAGTTGCCATATATACTTATTGTTTGCTTCCTTTTGTCAAAATTAATTCTTATCCTCAAACCCAAAGTAACCCCATGGTAAACGAGGCCCAGCTACATTTCAATCCCTGCAGCTCTTCAGCATGAGTGTTGTCTACATCTTAAGATGTTAGGCTGGCATTGCTGGTGCATGACTTATGTCCCTGCTGTGACTTTGTCTGCATTGTAAGCTGAAGAGGTGGGTTTTTAGCTATGTCTGGTTTTAAACTGACAGATAAATTGGAAAATAATGACACGTTATCTTACAAGGCTGGAATAAACCCTTGTAGACTTTCTATTGATGTCATTGTGACAAAATTAGAATTGTTTTGTAAGTTATACCAGCTGTATGCTGGACAGAAACTGTTCTGAGCAGCAAAGAGACAGCAGAAAAAGTCCTTGCTAGGATAAGGAAAACAGGTTTGCTCTCATAGGATTTCTTGACATTCAATTCTTTCAACACTGGTTTTGACTGATGTTTTATATGTGAAAAGCCAAAAGAAGTGAGCAAGGACAGAAAAAAAAAAACAAACCCAAAACAAAACCCAACAGCCAGCTTGTAAGGCTTTTCCATTTGGTATGAAACCTCAGCTTCTGAAGGGGAGGAGAGGCTGAATTGGGAAGGGGTTGCAGCAAAACCGACTCTTCCAAGCACTCACACAGCAGTTTGCTTTTGAATTAAGTATACCTGAAGTGGTATACTCAGTCTTGTGTGCGTTTTGTGGTGGCAGAGTTGTTTAGAAGTTATGTTCAGGGTGACTTCAGGTGCTTGTGATGCCTAGATGAACTTCCTGGGGTGCAGAGTGCATGTGTGTGTGTCCCCACATGGGGCTGGCTCCTCATCTATTGCTGCTGTCCCCAAAGAGGAGCACAAATGAGTGTCATAAGCACCCCAATAAGATGTTGTGGAATTAATAGGGTTTTTTTCCTCATGCATAAACCTTTTTGACTAATTTTCTCCTTTTGGCATGTTTTACAGATAAGTAAACAGCAGCTCCAGACAATCAAAGATCGTTTCCAGGCCTTTCTCAATGGAGAAACCCAGATTGTGGCAGATGAAGCATTTATAAATGCTGTCCAGAGCTACTATGAGGTAAGGAGAGACAATGCACTGCTCCTACGAATCCCTGTCCTCACCCTTATTCGCAGATGGGATTGACTTATGAATTAATGGATTGTCCATTATCAGTATGAAGCAAAGGCAAGTGCCAGGTGGCTTCTGTCTGGTGTCTGGTACACCACAATGTTTGGGAGGTTCAGGGTCTGAATGTAAACCATCAAACCACCATAGCACCCCCTATACCATGGTGTTTCCTATAGCTTAATTATGGGGAAGCCCACCCTCCCTTTGAGCTGAACAATATTCTCCTGATACTTTTAAACAGTGTACTCTAAAACAGGGAAGATGGCACAATATAAAATCAATGTCATGTGCCCCCTGTGAAAAATACCAAGAGAAATCTGGGCAGCACATTCAGTTCTTGCGGAAGCTTTTGCATTGTGCCCAATTGACTTTGGAATTTTCAGCAAGAGTCTTGTCTTTTCTCTTTAGCATGACAAGTGCTGCAAAGCAAAGGGGGAGGGAGGAGGATGTGCATCTACAAAACTAGATGATACCAGAGAACATGAAGCGTCATTCATAATTGTGCAAAAGAATAATTATGCATGTCTGTCTTTTTGCACCTCTTTGTATGCAGCCCATAATGCTGCCTTTTATATCTCTGCTCAGAAGGAAAGAGCTTCTGGTTTTGAAGTAAATCAGTGCTTGTGATTTGTATGAGGAATATTGTTTATTTTTTTTGCTAGCCTTTCTGCAAACCATTTCTCTTTCTCCCTAGAGCTATTCTGTCATAAAAGGTGAAGATTTTGAATTGCCTACATAAAATATTTCTCTAGAAGTGCAATCTAAGAGGGGACCAAAATCAGATACTAAAACTGAAGAGAATTTTAACTCTATAGGATATGACAGCAGCTGCTTCTGTGTAGGGAAAGCACAAATTATCGCTGGATTAACTCTGTTAAACCGGCCTAGTAGTTCCTGCTGCATCGTTCTCTGTACAGGAAGGAAGCCGAGAGTCATTTACATCTTTTATCAGAAAAGAAATTGCCAAGGGATCATCACAGCTTCACTGAACAGATGCTCTCAAAGAAAGTTTTCAAGATGGAGTGAGCTGTGTTTTAGGATGCAAGAGCAGCATAATCTGTTCAGATAAGATTATTGGGCAGGAAAAGGAAACTGCTTAAAACCAGGCAAAATACATCCCTGTTTCACTGCTGGGCCTGGCTGAGTGTGGTCAGCCCCAGAAGTCCTGTGCTGTATAAATGCCCAAGTTATCAAACTGAAAAAGATCAGCAGATTAGCGGTAGATGTGCACAAACCCATGTCTTCAAGTGGACCCTCCAGTGGTTCTGTCCTCCTTAAAACAGGCCACATAAAATGTAATGCGTCACTCTGTGCCCCTTAGTGCAACTTTCTATTTCTTCTTTTTAGCTGTTGGTCTCCTTTAATTGATGGCCATGTGCCTTCAGCTGCAGGTTGGCTGTGTGGCTCTTCCATGGCACCAGCTGCAGTGGCACAAGGCAAAGCCTCACTACAGAAAGCCTCTGCCCCTCAGTGCCTGATCAGTGTTCCCTGCTAAGAGTGTTCTCCCTTCCTTCTCTGCAGAGACATGACCCCCCTTAGTTGATCCATTGTGCCAATCACAGCAGATCCTGCTTATCTCAGCTCCTGCAAATGTCAGTTTTGTTCAATTAACTGTCCTTCTGCTGCATGCTATCTGGAAATCAGCATTTACTGATTTATAAATCTGCATGATGGCTTGAAAGCACACAGCTGAAACTGGCCATCTCTGTGCAGGACATGGCTGATGTTTCTAAGAGGTCCACATATTAATGGTGCAGAATAAGTTCATCTCCTGGAAATGATTGGTTTTTTGCAAAGAAAAAGGTGGAGGTGACATTGTAGGTCAGAAATGCATTTGCTGTTGCCCTGAATGTGTTTGCATGGCCACATTTTGCTGTTAATTCTGGCTGTCAGGAGGTAAGTATGTGGTTGTCAGTCTTAGACTTGTTCACAGGCTGCTATCCAATTAAAAAATTGAGTGATCTGCTGCTGCTCTGCAAAGCACCGCTGTGCCTGCAGGAATGCTGCAGACCCATGTGTGCAGACAGGCCCAGCACTCTCCAACACACTGCAGGGGAGCTTTTCTCAGGTCCTGTAACTTCAAATGAGTAAAGCTTTGTTGTCAACCAGCACGTTTTGCAGCAGTCACTTCAGTGGGTATGATGGAAATGCTTAATTAGACCTATTTCCACTCTGCTGTGGGCAGACAGAGCCACAGTGGCACGGTGGGCTCATCTGTGGATATGGCAGGAGATGTCTGACCCAGCTCCTGGAGGTCAGTTCTCTTCTGCAAGGTTCAGTGCGTGCACCCATGCTAGGATTTTGTTCTGGCAGTTCTTGACTCCTGGCAGCCCTACTAAGCAGTCCTACAGCTGGGTGATTCACCTGGTATTTTCTGAAGAAAGCAGCCTGCTCTGCAGGACAAAGCACCTTTTTTATATCTTCCTATTTCATGTTTTTTTTTCTGATGCTTTGTGTCTGAGTGGTGCTCCCCCATGCCTGCCTCCTCCCTGCCAGCTGCAGCCTTCCTTTCCTGTGCTGGCTGCTGCTCCATGCCCAGGGAGGATAAATCAGGGCTGAGGGAATATGGGGAGCCAGATCCCACTGGTCACAGTGCTGGGAGTGAGGACCATGGATAACAGCAGCCACTGGTGCTGGCAGGTGTGGAAGTCATTAGCACAGTCACACAGGGTCAGGCCTGGGCACCTGGCATGGATGAGGGGAGATGGGAGCCCAGGATGTTGCAGTGGGGCTGTTCACTGTGACCTCCTACCATTTCCTGCAGACAGTGTGTTGATAATTTCCTTGCCTGCATCAAGAGCTTGACTCTTGATAGCTCTCACCTATAATTGAAAGCACCTGCACACACCTGGGGTGTTATCACTCATACTTAATCTCTACAAGGAAATGATGCACGTGCTGGTGTTGTTTCAGCATGGACTGAAGAAGTTGCTGGTGGCATCCTGCCTGGCTCATCTGCAGGGAGCGAGTGCTCCCATGGTGATGTTGAAACAGCCCAGCACTTTCCTCAGCAGCATTTTTGGGCTGGTCCTTGAACAAAACCCGCTACCATTGCCAACAGATGCCTGTGTCATCAAGCATCTGGGAACATGGAGTACCGTGTTGCTGAATGGTATATAAAAAAAAAATCTATCGTGTCCTTAGGTCATCCTCAAGCTCTTTAATTATTGAGAGCTGACAGATACACCCCTATGAGGGCACAGCTTCTTTCCAAGCTGCTGTGTTCATCAGTTCTCAGCATTATTAATAAAACAGCAGTTTTCTTACTGGATATTGATTTCTCTTCTGTGTTCAGGGCTTGGGAGAGGAGAGCCAACACAGTGTCTCTTTGTCCCTTTAACCATTCAGCTCTATGTTGCTCCCAGGACATCTGTGGTCCGTGGGAGTCTGTTATGTTTTGACCCTTTTGCTGCTCTTGCAGTAGGATGAACATCTTTATCAAATGCCTCCTCCCTCCCTTTCTCCTGCTGTCAGTGCCCTGCACCTCTGCAAAGGTTCAGCTGTGCTGAACCATGCTGCACTTCCCATTCCCGTGACAGCAGGGCAGTCTGTGAGCGTCTTCTCAAGAATTATGGTGTAAGCCTGGTCCTTGCACTGGTCAGAGGTTTCCCAGGGGCCTGGCTACCAGGATAAATCCATACAGAGCTGTTGGCTTGAGTAGAATGACTCTGCTCCCTCTAAGGCAGAACGTGGTTAGGTGAATGTAGTTGTGCAAAAACTTCCTTATTAAAACATCAGATAGAGCAAAATATAATCTTCCTTTCCCAAAGGGCATTTATGTATCTGGTGAGGTGCGACCATAACATCAGATCAAGTCCTAATTGCATCAAAATGTTTCATTTTAGTGGAGACAAAGCAGAAGCTTCACCTGATTTCATTACGCTTCCCAAAGCACAGCTGAAACCTCTGTCCAACATGTGGCTATTGAGTGAGGGGGTTGGAGAATGTCCTGGCAGTCAATAAGCAGCCTCCCAGCAGTGAAACCACCTTTTGTGGTACTTAAGGGGGATTTTTTTAAACTGCCACCATTTGATATCACCCTTTTCTTTGCAGGTATTCCTGAAAAGCGACCGCGTTGCCAGGATGGTGCAGAGCGGAGGGTGCTCAGCAAATGACTCCCGGGAGGTCTTCAAGAAGCACATTGAGAAGAGAGTGCGCAGCCTGCCAGAGATTGATGGCCTCAGCAAGGAGACAGTCCTGAGCTCCTGGATGGCAAAGTTTGATGCTATTTACCGTGGGGAGGAGGATCCCCGGAAGCAGCAGGCCAGGATGACAGCGAGTGCTGCCTCGGAGCTCATCCTCAGCAAGGAGCAGCTCTACGAGATGTTCCAGAACATTTTGGGGATCAAGAAATTTGAGCATCAGCTTCTGTACAACGCTTGTCAGGTGGGAATGTGGTGGGAGTGGAAGTGGGGTTTTTTGGGGGAAGTCTTGCCAATGGGAAATACTGCTGTTATGAAGTGGAAACTCTGGGTCTGACCAGACTCTTTTGGAGAGAACATCTGCCAAGAAAGTGGGGGTTGGTTTATCGTGGGACTTCTGCACTGCAGGTTTTTTTCTGGCTTTCCAAGTGGGCCTCCTCTTGCTCATTTTCTTATAAAATCCCATAGAATTGCTGAGATGGGAAGATTTTATTCCTCAGTTCTGTATCTGGGTGAGCAGGTCTTTGAGGTGGTTAAGTGGGCTGTTTGGTTGTGCCTTGTTTGCCCTTCCTGTGTCACATTACCAGGCTAAATGACAGAGGTTCTTACAGCCTGTGATATCAGTAGTTGGATCCCAGGAGTCCCTGGGGTGGGTGGCTTATGCAAACTTGCTCACTGAGTTTATACAGGTTCTCCTTAAACAGAGGGAGCTCTGTGATCCCTGCATGCCTGTGGTGGAAAGAAAGAGCATCCCAAACTCCGGGACCTCATGGTAGCTCTGCTTGCACTTGGAAACCTTTCCCATTCCTTTATTTGTACCCCAGTAAGAGCCAGTTCTCCAGAGTTGCGTAGCTGGGACTCTGCAGTGTTGCTTGTGTTTCCAGCAGCTCTTGCTGAGGGCTGTCAGTGGCTGTCCAGGCTGTTGGTGACCCAGATTACGGTCCCCTGCTATTGGATATAAATATCACAGGCAGGATAAAGGATGCCAGAGTCACAGAGAGAGTAAGGTGTGGAAAGTTTTTGGAGGAGGAGCAGACCTCAGTCTCTTCCCTGTAATTCAGGCTTCAGCTTGTTATTGAAATTAATACATTTGAGACCAATTCTGTCTGTCTTCTGTCTAGACATTTCCAATTCTTTTTAAGACACAGAGAATTACGTTTGTTCTGTTTTTACCCCTATAAAAAGCTTAGTTATCTTGCATTTGTTCTCCTTCATCTCAGATCTTAATGGCAAAGTGGGGATAATAAATGTCCCTGAGTAATGTGTCTTCATAGCAAAAGGTGCAATGGACCTCATAAATTGTGTTTACACTGATTTTGTGCCTTCATCCTCTGTTGGAAGAATTCTTTAAAATCAAAACCATGATGTTTTCAGTGGTGTGTCAAGAACTGAGTCAGTTCTGCAGTGTTTTGGTTTATTTTTTAGCTTAAACCAACTCCAGCCCTGTGTCTCTCATCCTCCCTTGACCTGTGCTCAGCTAAGGACCAGGGTGGCTTTGCGTGAGTCTGTGTGTGATCTTTCCCTCCTGCTTTGTGGTTCTCACTGATGCAGAAAACAGTGTTTGATCACAGCTGCCCTGCTTTGTGGATGATCTCTGCTTGTGAGAGCCTTTCTGGCTGACACCATGAACCCAGAGGCTGCTCCCTGCAAATTGCCCTGTTGCATCAAGCAGCCTTTTTCCTGTGTGGGTCCTGGTTTTACTCTGAAAGTGAGGATTTATTTCTGGGTCTTTTCTAATACTTGGAGGCAGTAAACCTGTAATTTAAGCTTTTGCAGAAAGACATAATTTCTGATGAAAGCAAGAATTAGCATGGTTGTTACTCTGTTTTTAATACCTGGGTAGTGAGGATTAGCTATGCAGAAGGGAAAGCCCTTTGTACAAGGCATGGCTCAGAAAGCTGCAAGGCCAGCAATCATTGAGCACCTTGGTGTTGTCCTGGGATGCAGTGGGAGTGGTCACAGTGCCGTGGAGCTGGTGTGGTGGGGTGGGACCCTGCCCCACGGGGAACAGGGCACTGCTGCTCCTTCTCCCTCTGCAGCGGGAAGGCAGCAGTGAGCACCCAGGCAAACTGCAGGCTTTGCTGTGGGGACCTTTTTTTTTGATGCTCCCTATGGTCATTTCATCTGGGCTGTACCAGCAGGGTCTTTGGAGCTCTCTGGCCACCAGCAGCAGCCACTCTGTACTTCTCTCTTGCCATGAAGCACCAAAATTGCTATTGACCGTTACTCTTTCATGCAGGGTCTCAGCCATTGCTTGCAGCCAGTCAACTGGGGGTAATTGTGAGCTTCTCAGTGGTAATTTGGCATGGTATAAGCTACACTTTTTTTTTGACCTACGCTTGTCTGCCATGCATGGGAGGAATTGGGAAGCGCAGCCTTTTCCCTGGCAGGCTGTCTGAATGCCATCACTCTTTCCACAGTGGCAGCACTCTGCTGTGTTCATGCAGTTATCAGTCAGCCACCTCTGCTTAGTAAAGCAAAGCCCATTGTCTTCTCTGGAGGGGCTGGCTGGCCTGTGCTCTCCATTGCCTTGGTGTGCAAGGTGAAACTGCCCAGAGGCTGTGCAAGGAGGCAAGGGGTGAGAAGGGTTTGCCTTGTTGTCCTCTGAAAGCATGAGCAGGAATGGTGCTGAGAGCCCCAAACACTGCTGGTACTTCTGTGGTCTGAAAGTAGATGCTCTTCTCTATGCAGCCTCCTGTTACATCACATTAATTGCATAATGATTGCATCACTGGGACTGCATTTCCATTCACTGAGATAATATTTTGTTTGTGCAGAAGAAGGATGATTTCTAAAGAGATTTTTTAATACAATATCCCCAGGTGGCATGAGATAAGTGTATTCTTAATGTGACAGCAGTGATTTAAAAGGATCTGAGATAGCAGCGAACCAGAAGGTACTGATGCAGTTGGAAAGGCTTTTAGGAAACAAAGATGAGAAGTGGTGTTGTAGCAGAATGGTTGTGAAGATTACAGTGTTGTTAAGCACAAGCTCTGACTGGAACATTTTAAATAATACACAGTCTTGCGCTTTTTGCATAACACAAGCCACGTGGCTCGGTGTTTCTGCTCCACTGGAGTCAGCGTGGGAATTGAGCATCTCTGGCTCCAGCAGCGAGCTCCTCTGCTGTGTGAGAGGTGTGGTGGAGGGAGAAGTGTGTTTCAGTCTTGGGTTTCTGGTCCAGAACCTGTTGGCAAGACTTAAATTTAGCCCTTCTGCTCTGTAATTAACCTGTGGCCAGGGAAGCGTCATAGAGGAGCTGTTTCTGTAAGTGTTGGGCAATTCCAAACTTGGATTATTGCTGCAGTCGGCGTTTCCTTGGGTACTCTATTTCCCACTGACCTTCATGAGGGCTGAATTCAGCTGCATCTCTGAAAATCAGGCTGTGGTGTTCTCCCTGTCTTGTTCTTTCCCAGCCGTAGGGCAGTGATTTACTTTCCTATCTCAAGCTGTGTTTGAAAGTCATTTTTAGCTACAGTGAGAAGAGCCGGAGCTGGTACAGTGCTGTTCAGTTAATCCAGCAGCAGGAGCAGATGTCCAGATTGTGTCTGTGATGAGCTGTGCAATTCCATCCTCCTGCTTCACAGGAAGAGTGGGCTCTCCCTGCAGAACTGCCTGAACTCTCAGACTTCGCAGTCAGAATTTCTCTTCTTCCCTGGGTTTGAAGCGTCCCATATACTGTGGCAAAATAACCTGTGCTAAGCATAATTCCCTTAGATGTAAGATTTGAAAGCAAATAACTAAATATAGGCATGTCCAACCTGCTGAGTGATGCTAATACATGGTCATGGTTTTTCACATCTATTTCTGTCCATCCACGTAGAAGGCAAAACATCAGAGAAGTGTGCATGTGTGGGTGGGCTGCTGCACAAACCAGGTCTCATCGCTGTCTGGTGGCTATTTCATGTAAAGGCATAAAGCCCTCTCACCAGTGTACTTGAAATTGTTTCATAAGTTTTGGGGCCCTGTGATTTTAACTAGGAAACATTTCAACCCAAATTATCTCGGAACAGAGCTGGCTTAAAACTAGAATTCACTGTTTTGACATTTATTTTCGCAGCTGAATTAGGACACTGTGTCCAAAGGCTGACATTTCTCACAAAGCAGAAAGTTCCCCTGCCAAAAAAAAACTGACTCAAGTGTTTGAATTTAGCTCAAGTCAGTATTAGAAATGATTTGCTGAGGTGGTGTCTTGCCTTCTGCCCCTCTCTTATCTCTGCAGTTTGTGTGGTTCTACCAAACTTGGTTTCTTCTCTCACTCTGGTGTGTTGAGCCCCTCACATGCCTGTCACACGCCCAACACATATCAATCATGTGCCTGGCACACGTTGGTCACACGGCCATCACATACCCAGCAGGTGCCAAACATGTGGCATGAGCTGACTTTGCTGACTTAGCTGAAAGTTGAAGACATCTCCTCAAAAATACTTCATAAATCCTGTCTGTTTGCAGAGAAGCCAGAGTGGTACTTGGAAGTTGCAGCCCAAGTAGGGGCAGAAACTCACGTGAGGCACTGTGACAGCTCAGACAGTGAGATGAAGGCTAAGGCCACCTCAGAATAAATGTTTGGTTTGTTTGTATCTTCCCCAAACTAAGCATTTAATTTCATTTGTTGTGATGAAGAATTCCCAGCCATGCCTTGCAATGAACATTGAGCCCAGGATTGTTGTGCACAGCGTAGACTGACCTGTCTGTGCACACATTTGTCTCTTCAGTTCAGGGACTCAGGGGTTTAGGATCAGATCCCTGCCTTCTGCTCCCCGTTTAAAGAACACAAAGCAATTCCTTTTTATTCTGGCTTCATCTTGAAGCTCGATGTCTATGAAATGTGTAGTTCTGCAGTTCTGAGCATTTAAGCACTAGCTCTGGCTATAATGACCCCTCTGAAAGGGTGGGAGGTTTGTGTGGACCGCAGAGCCCCCCACAAAAACAGCCTGTCCTGGGGATGGTGGTGGTGAGCTGGGGCTGCTGTGGGGCTGCAGGCAAGAACCAGTGAGCTCCATGGGCCTCTCTCTCCAGGGCTGGGTGTATGTGCCATGGAAAGCCAGCAGCTTTGGCCAGCACTTGCAAATTCCCAGGGCATCAACCTTATTTTGTGTCTTTTTTCCCCCTCTTTTACTGTTTAAAACTCCTTTTGGTCGCTCCACCTATTTTCCCATTGTGAGCATCATCCCCGCCCCACCTTCCCCCTCCCCACTTAAAACAAAGCCACAACCAATAAAAATGGGTTAAAGTGGTTTAAAGATGATCAAAAGCCTCAAAATCCATAAAGCATCATGGTCTGTTTTCAGTAATTCTGTATTTATTTCCATGGAAACGGAAATGGCAGCCCAGAGCCTTGTGCAGGGTTGTAATTACTCCTGTAGCAGCCAGCGGCAGCCACAGCATCCTGTCAGGGCCTGAGCATCTCCCAGAGCCTGCTGTGATTTAGCACCCAATGGGAAATCGGAAAGGGAAAAAGCGTTGGGAATGAATGAAATTTTCCCTGTCATAACAACGTGACGTAGATCCACGTGCTCCTTTGGGGAGGAGGGGCAATTGCGCTTCTCCTTCAGCTCAGTGTGCAATGTTTTGAACAATGATGTTGGCATAGGAGGGTGGGAAAACTGAGAGGGACAGAGCAATGTCAGGGAAAGGGCGAGGGTGGTGTCTGGCTCTGCTGGACCCTCGGCTGCCAGACACATCCTTTGGGAGGGGTTTGCTGATAGAGGTTACCCAGGAGGTACAGAGAGGTCCCACAGCTGTCCCTGTTGGCCTCAGGCGGTGCAGAAACAGTGATCCTGCATGTGATGCATCATTTAGCGTCTGTAATTTGGAGGTGGAGAGGTGGTTGAGATGGGACACGTGTCAGCTCCAGCATCCAATGAGAGCTGCAGGGAATGGCTCAGCCAGTTGGAGGGACAGGACAGGACAGCGAGCAGGGTGGCCCTGCCAGCCCAGCAGTGTGCCACAGTGCTGTTGCCTTTTGGGGAGGACAATGCAGAGATCACTCTCTGCCAGGGTGGCACCTGAGCCAGCATCACCCAGTGTCTGATTGGCACAGACACGTGTGGACCTACGTGTGCACCCATTAGCTGTAGGATCAGCTTATGTTCCATGCTGTTATGGACTTAGAGAGCAATCTTGGCCCCTGTAATTAAATTTAAAGCAAATTAGCTCTTCTATTAAACAAAATAAATCTGATGTAGCCTAATGCTGTATTCTGCAGCTATGGCTGATCAATCGCTCCTGCAAAGAGCAGGCAAATGCTGCTGAGCAGATGGTCTTGGCTGAGGCATGGTCAATTAAACTAATTAAAGATGCTTTCATTTAATCAGAGGGTGTTTTAACCCTGTTAGCTGCCAGTTGGGGATGTATGTTTTCGTGCACTAGGAACTTCCAGTTCTGGCCCTTCTATGGACTTCTTCTGGTTTTCAGACCTTTTACAGAAACCAGGCTAGAGTGTGCATCCAAAGAGCATATATTTAGCAGAGAAATTATAATGTCATGCAACAATAGTGAAGACTTGCAGAGGAAAGCTCGGTTGTTTTCTTCTAACACTAACCAGAGATGTTTATTAGCCTGAAGAACTCCTGCAATGAATCCTTCCCACGCTACCTCCTGCCAGCCTTCCCTCTGGGTTTAGGGGTGTAGATGCCTCTCCACAGCCTAGCCAAATGTCACTTGTTCCACCAAAACAAGCAGTGGCTTGTCATGGTGTATTATTTAAGGGACAGAAAATGTTTTCAGCATCCAGACAGGTTCTGGAGTGGAGGAGCAGCCTCTTATTTCAGCTCTCTGCTGCCGTGCAAAACATCTTGGCTGCTGGGAGCCCCTCTTCCTAGGGGTTCTGGAGATGGGTTTAATTCATTATTTGCTGCAGGAGTCCACAAGGACTCCTGTGAGCTGAAGCCTTCTTTTCAGATTCTATGATTTGTCACAACTGGGCATCCTCACCATTTCCTGTCCCACACTTCTGATGTGCTCCCCTGCCCTCGCTGTAAAGGGTGACACCACCTGCCAGCAAGGTAAGAGCCACTGAGAGAGATTGTTAGTCTAATGGAAGATCATGCCAAACGTTCTCAAGAAGCAGCAGTAGGGCAGCCTGGTGCCTCCAGACCATGAGTGACCCCCTCTCCGGGCTGCAGCACACCGGGACCCCCATCCTCTGCCTTTCCAGCAGCTTGTACAGATTCAATTAGAAACAGCAGTGCTTTATCCAGAGGCCATGTGGACAGCTCCTGCTCCAGCAGTATGGATCCCTGCAGGTCCATTAAGAATGATTTTCAAGATGTTCATCCTTTGTGAAATGATAAAACCCCTTTTTTACCCTCATCTAATTAGTGAGGCGTTTTAGTGGTGCAGCATCAGCTGAATGCTCTTTGTTGTCTGGGTGGGCTGACGAATTTCTGCAGTTTAAGGTTTAAATTACTATCAAGATATCTCGTCTGTTTATTTTTGTTTCAATTGGCCCATGAATACTTTTCATCATCTGCATTCATGCTGCAAAGGAATGCATAAAAAATAACCATGGTTACCTTATAAAACATCGTATCAGTGACTTGACATTTTCAATCTACCTTAGCCCCTTTATTTAAGGACTGCTATTTCTCTTCTTTCACTGAAAACGCAGTTGTTGGCATGACTTTTCTGCTGCTTAGCCAGATGTTTGGGTTTTTTCCCACCAGATAAGGAGCCTCATTTCAAATGGATGTTTATTAATATAATTTTGTTTCCATACCACCACCTTGCACTCTGGAAAGAATAAGTTGAGTTGTGAATTCCTGGTTCTAGGTAGGAGCAGTTGGGGAAAGTCTGAAGGGTTTAATTGGCTGATGTCTTGATCTGCTGCCATTTCCAGACTAGCAGAGTCTCTGTGCAGGGAAACACTTTGATCCTGAGATATTTACTGGGAGAGCTGTTCTGGTGTCTGCTGGCTCTGCAAGTGCCTGGCTGCTTCCACCTTTGAGCTTTATTATGGGAATAGGTCAGCACAGAGGGAGGGCTGGGAAGATAGTCCATTCCTGGCACAGTTGTGCAGGGAAATGCTGAAGCAGTGGGGGAAGTTTTGCAGAAGCTTGAGAAATAGGAGAGTCCTTGAGCATCACTAAATGTGACAACATTGGGAAATTACAGCTTGAAACCATTTCAGTGGAGAGGAGATTTGGGATGGCACAAAATACACAGTCCAGAGGTGTTACCTGTATTGGTTTTGGCAGAGAGGAGACTGAAAAATGGGGGAGCAAGTGGAGAAGAAGTTGCTGATTTAGAAAAAAACCACTAGCTAAAGGTGCTACATAAAAATTAGATGCTTGATCTCCCCCCAAAAAACCCCAAAACCAAACCAACATAAAATGCAACTGATATGGGCCAGAGTGCAGATTCTGAGTTGGCTTCTATGGGGTCTGGTTCCAAGGTTTCCAAAGGTAGGACTTGGCTCTCAAAATGCCATGTTTATTTCGAGCAATCTCTCTTGCTTCCCTAACTTTGAATTCAGTGCCAGCCACTGTACATAAAAACCAGTTTCTCACTGTGGAGAAACAGTGTGGACTGTGTCTTATTAGGAAATGAAAATGTCACTCCTCCTGTTTGTCTTTCCCTCAACCAGAGATGATGAGCAGAAGACATGACAAAGAAATGACCCCACTGGCCCCTTTTGGAGAAAGTAATCTTGTTTTTTCTTTGAGCAGCATTTGTTCCCTGCAGTACATGTTCCTGTCAATCAGCCCAGGAGGCCTTGGGAGACAGAAGGGGTGTTATCCAGACCTCTCTCTCTTTGAGCAGGAACTGCTAGCTGCAAAAGAACCCATATGTGATGCTTATCTTAAGGAAGGCTGGAATACTTAATAAGACATAACTGGTGCATGACCCTGCACTATGTTAATGCCTCTCTTTCTCTTCCTTTTAACTGGAAATACAATGCAGCCGCTAGAAATTAATTTTGCACGTAGGTCTTTAATTTGAATTCCACATGAAAATCTCAATGCTTTGCAGCACTTCAACCCCTGTTCACGTATTTTATCAGTGATTACCTTCCTGGGGAACTTTCAATGTCTATCTCAAGAGCAAAATGGAAAGATCCAGTCATAGTTGCACATAGTAGGGGTTATACATGGTCATGCTGGCTTGTGCCAAAGCTCCAGGGTCTTCGTTTCAGCACGCAATGTCTTGTCAGAGAGCCTGGACTGGTTCCCACTGAGCTGTGCTAGCCTAAGGTTACACACTATTCTTTCAGTTTTCTTTTTATCATATTAAATAGAGAGATCATTCTTCTGACATACATCATCCACTAAGGGAATATTTTGAAAGTTCTATATTCATATTTTACTAGGTTTTCTCTAATCTTATTTCTGTAAGATGTGGTTTCCTCAAGGCTGGCTTCTTTGCAATCTATATTGTGTTCAAATTTCCAGAAAAGGGAATTATTTAAAAAAAAAAAAAAAAAAGTTATTCACCAGTCCTTTCCTCCACTCCTTACATTTCATTCTTCAGGCCACCACTGTTCCATGCAACTTGACAAATGCTTCATGTGACAGCTTGGGATGTTATAGACAGTATAATTTTAATTCAGAAGAAACTTTGGGAGCTGGATGGATCAGGCCATAGAAAGTACTTCATGAATATAAAATACAGCTGGGTTAATCTTCTAGTTTTCATCTGAAAAGTACCAAATTAAAAAGAGAATAGGTATATTTCTTAACAGAAATGAGATGCCAAAAATTTTCTTCAAAAGGATATCAAAGTAGTCATATATTTGTTCTCACTGAGCTGACTATAAATTGGGAAATGATCAACAAAGTAGATTTCATGCATTTCAAAGGCTCAGCCTCAATATCCCTAACTTACGTAAGCTGCTCCTTACCTCTATTTCAGTGCTGAGTTTTCATATTCAATATACTACAGTTTTTCTGGAGCATCTGATTCTACTCATGTTTTGGGAGAAATTAGAGTGCAATTTCAATAGGGAATTGGATGCAACACAACTTCAAATACAGCATCTCATGTATTTAAAAGGCAGCTATAGTAGCCTAAAATCATGTAAAAACTGTGCTGGCCTCCATAGTGCAGACTTTGTTGTATAATGCAGGGCAGCAGTGATGTTTTCTAACAGGAGTGATCTGTGCATGTGTTTTTCAAGCGTTGTGTCCAGCCTTTGGTCCAGTTCTTTTGTTTTTGAGAGAGAGAACACTAAGAAGAGGTGATGGCACAATATTGTTTGTCATGCATTTGTCATCTTTGTAGAAACGTCGTTGCAAAAAGAGAGGGAAAACGATTGCATCCCCCCCCTTTAACAAACAGAATGGTGTAAAATCCAGAGTACCTTGAGATTTAGGGGAATATTGAGCTGAAATACCTCACTGAATGTGAAAAGACTTAGAAGGCATGGGAGAGAGGCACAAACCTCTGAAGCAGCCAGCTCAAATCAGACTTCAGGGCCATGGGTGCTTTGCTGTAGAGTTGGAGACTGTTGATGTTAAACATTGAGAGTGGTGACAAGGAAGTGAGCAGAGTTTCCCAAGAGCTCTGTATGTGAGCCCTGAGTGCTGGTGGCCCAGGAGGGCATGGTGTGGGGTGGAGGTTGTGTCTGAACCTTGCTGTACCCCAACTATAGCCAGGTTCCAGCACCTTGTGGGCTCCTGGGCATTGGTACAACCAGGCTGCCTGCTTGTGTGTTCAGGCTTGAGCTTTAAGCATTCCTCAGATGTGCAGAAGAGGGGACAGCTGAAATTATAGGCATTTCCCACAATAAGTGAGAGCAAAGAGCAAATGCATAATTTTGCTGTCCTCTTCTGAATGTGCTACTGGGGGAATGATGTTTGCAGTGAAAAAAGGTGCTGGGGAGGAAGCAGCCACGGGGACAGACGGTGACCACAGGGGAGGAACCCAGACTTTGCCCAACACCCTGCTGAGTTTTGGTTAAGTCCCTGCTCATTCTCCTGGGTGCTGGGATGTGTCCCAGGCTCGTTTCTGCACCTTGCCCTGTGTCTGCAGCTGTACTGGCCGCAGCAGCAAAACTGCAGATCTGCTGCTGGCATTAGTCCACAGGAGGGGGGACTGAGCTAGGTTTATATTGATGGTATTTTGCTCCAGGTATCAACATAAAAATGTAAAACGTAGGGCACAGAAAGCAAAATATTGAGTCACTAACAAAGGTGGGAGATCTTGGAAGCTAACACAGATTGCAGTGGGATGCTGGAAAGTGTGTAAGGCTTCAGTCCTCGGCTGTTCCTTAGCAGAAGGAGCATCAGTGAAGAGTTCCCTTTTTCCCAGGCTGACGACCATGAGTTGTTGTCTTCTGTGGAGAGTTTTGCTAAACATAACTGTCTTCTTTTGTGACCCAGTTAAGTCCAAAATTGACAGGGAGAAAGCCTTTTGGGTGTTTTAAATGATAACATTCTAATAGTAGAGTAATTAAATGGTCTCATATTTGTTCTCGACACCAGTCATTTATCCTGCTGGTATTTCTGCCAGTTTGTTGGAGAGCTCATGTTGTGCAACATTGGTGGAATGAGCTGCAGGCATGTGTTTGGATGCCATTGCCAGGAGTCTTGTGCACCCGCGCGTGGAACTGAGACCAGGACTGACAAAATTGCTGCAAAACAGAGATGTTGTTCTTGGAGAAATTATTGACACAGTAATTTTATTTAGTCCCATGATGCCTGTTAGATATCTGATGAGAATGTCACTTGGCAAGCGTAGCATTTTATTTTGTATTTTAAAATCACATTAAAACCCAGTGCTCTTTATTTCTGATGCAGGGTGTAATATCAGCAATAGTTCCTCATCACTGTACTCACTGTCCCCTCATGGCTTGAAGTCTTGCTCCCTACCCATGCATGTCCAAATTCTCACTATCTACACAGGCAGAGAGTGATAAGACAAGGGGGGATGATTTTAAAGTAAAACAGAAGAGCTTTAGATTAGATATTTAGAAGAAGTTTTTCACTGTGAGGGTGCTGAGGCACTGGCACAAGTTGCCTGGAGAAGCTGTGGATGCCCCATCCCTGAAGTTTTCAAGGCCAGGTTGGATGGGGCTTGGAGCAACCTGATCTACTGGAAGGTTGTAGTGCCATAGTCCCTGCCCATGGCAGGGAAAGAAGGGTTGGAAAAAGATGATCTTTAAGGTCCCTTTCAACCCAAACCATTCTATGATTCTGTATTTCTGTGAAAAATGTAAAATATCAAGCAGTCATTTTCATTCACCTTCTAGCTCTGCTCTTCACTGACCTTTCTGCCTGTGGATTTTCTCTTTATTTGCCCTTTTTCTCCATAACATTGGATTTTGGCTGGGAACAGTTGTGCTCAGATGGTTAAGTATCAGTTGACTGTAAATTAGCTGAAGGAGCTGTGGCTGCCACTGTCAAAATGATTCCAAAATAACTTTGTGTGGGAGAGTGATGGTCAGGTCAGACAAGAGAAGCGTGGTTTGGGTCTGCTTGCAGGGAATGGAGTTAGAGGGGATAATGCCAGTTAGATTATTAGAAGGGCAATACACTCCTAAATACTGGCTTGTGTGCTGTCAGAGATCCTTCATGTTAGAGCAGCCCCTCACGAGTGTGCAGCAGCAGCAGTATTTGGGAAAGGGTCTCTTTCCCATGAACATCTACAGTACTTGACATGAGGAGCACGTGGTTTCTTTGAGGCTGGTACAACAGCTTTCCTCTGGGAAGTCGCCGCTGACAGCGTGGTCCTTAGCAAGGCAAGAGCAGAAGACTGGACATGGGTTTTGCTGCTGGTTTGGCTCATCAATGAGCTGCTGTTCTCCCCAGAGCACCAGCTGCAGCCCTGCTGCTCTCCAGCCCTGCCTGGTCAGTGCCGGGAGGTGACTCTGCTCCTTTCACGTGCAGTCCTTTGCCCAGCTGTGTAACTCCTGATCCCCTTTATTATCACTTAACATAGGCAATTATTCAGGGTCACTGCTTGGCCAATTTGTTCTGGCTTTATGTATGGCGACTGCAAAACAGCTGAGGATGTCTGGCAGTCAGCAGAACTTTTATTTCTGTCAGTTAAAGTAGCCAAATATATGTTCAATGAGATAATTTGGATCATTACACTTTCCTATCATAATGCCAATTGCAGTTTCACCCATTGTATGGATAAAAACATAAGCAACATCAATGAACAAAAAAATAATAATATCTATTTCTATCCTAAATATACCAGCAGAAACGCAAGCGTTGTAATATCAGAGTATGAGCCTGATCTGAGCTTTGTCATTGGTGATCTTGGGAAAACCTGGTGTGTTTCAAAATAAGAGTGATTTTCTAGATGACGACAATCAAAATACATTTCATTTACCCAGATCAGTGGCTATCACCATCACATGAAGCACCATGTGAGCCACTGCAAGTCAGGAACTCCCCCTGGTATCTCTATCTCACATTTTGTCTCATCTGAGTGGGGGTAGCAGTAGAGCAGGGGATGATGGAGGAAGGGCAGCACAGTGTGCAAGGGCAGGAGAGCAGGCACATCTGTCTCCCTAAGGCTTCATGCCATACCAGCATGCCACAGCAGAAGGGAATCTCTCTCTCCGCTCTTGCGTGAAATTACTCGATGCCAGATATCAGTCAAAAGTAAATCTCTCCTGTTCAAAGACAAAGAGTTCATAAGAATCTTTAATAACAAGACTCCCCCTCTGCCGAGGCTGCTGGAAAGGGGTGTGTTGGGGAGCAGAGGAGAAGAAAAATGGGTCAAATAAAGGCCTGCTGAAAAAAAGGAGTAAATGCTCATTGATAGCATGAAATTGGATGTAACTGAAATCATCCAGGACAAACTCTGCTGGACATGAATTGGCCTAAGCCAGTGTGATCCCTGGAGAAGGGAAGGGCAGCTGACAGTGAGTAATAGCAAGGGATGGTCTCAGAAAAATTCACCAAGCAAAACAGAGTTCAGCTTGGAATAGGAGCATTTCCTTTCAAAAATGTCATTAGCTGTCTGCTGCAGGCTGCAATGATTCCTGCCTTAAGATGAAACAAAACCCATCTCTTGTCTGATGGTAGTGATCTGTGGAGAGCTTTCCCAGCTGCCCTGGGATGCTCTGGAAAACCCTGGGGAAGGGTGTGTGGACACAGCTGAACTGGATATGGTGCCAGTCCCACCTTGCTACAGCAGTTTGCCTGCGCTGTTTTCCAGCATCTAAAACTACTGTTCTATCCTTGCTTTCCTCAGGATGCAAGCCTGTAACCTTCAAGGGAACCTCTGGCAAAATTGAGAGGAAGATCAGCTCCTTTTTTATCCATACTCCCCCTTTTTTCTTTCTTTTATTTTTCTACTTCAAAAGAGTCTCTGGAGAGGATTTAAAGGTAAAACAAGCAATGAGGAAGTACAAGCTGTCATAAATAATGTTAAAGCAAGAGTCATTCTTGCAGTAAGGTAACAAGGTGCCTGAGAAGGTGGTGGCAGAGCTGTGAAAGCTTTTCAAAGCTTGTCTCTGACTGATGCCTTGTGGGCATGAGCTAAGGATTCTCAGGGCATTGGAGGGCAAGGAGAACAGGATGCAGCCACAGCCTCAGTGGGTGTGCTGAGGTCTCCAGCCATGGTGCGGAGCCTTTGGCATGTGGGAAGGAACCCCAGGAAACACAATGAGAAACGGTGTCCTTCTATAGCAAAAAAAACCCTCTCCTATACCGCAGTCAGGGATCTGTACTACAAAAATACATTGGAAAGGTCTTGAGAGTTATGTGAAGGGACAAGGAAGAACTGAAAGTTTGATTTACCTGCGGAAATGGTCCAAGTAATTTGTCTGTTTGCAGATGTATTGGAGCAATGTTTAACTGTGCGTGTACAGGAGCAGTAAAACCAGGGTCAAAGCAGTCACTCTTGGCTGCTGATGATAGTCAGGGTAGGGAGAGCTGGGCAAAGGTTGTGACAGCCTTTCTCTCTCCTGAAGGATACACCAGATGTTTTTCTATCAGATATGCTTGAGTTTGAATGGAGGGTTGGGCCTTAACATAGCAACTGTAGGCTGAATTTTTACTAGGGGTGTACAGGAGATTGCACAGCAAGGGGCAAGTGGTTAATTTTGGGCTGGGAACCCATCCCATGGCTGGGCAGGTTTTGGCCACTATGAAAGTGTTATTGGTGAATCTAGAATCAGTTATTTAACTGAACTTTGTCTATGCTGGTTATTTCATTTTAGTTTGCAGTGGAAGTTGTGGTGGGCTCTGAAAAAGAGCCTTGCAGCCAGGCAGATTGGAGCTGTTCCCTGGCCACCTGCAGCCAAAAGCCTTTGCTGTGGAAATGCCCGTGTTGGGAAGCAGGGCTGGCATGCACGGAGCACTTGGTGCTGCATGGCAGTGAGGATGAGGTGATGGCAGATGAGGGGACACTGCTCTGCCAGATGAAGTTTGTTACAAATTCCCATCTGCTCAGAAGCAGAAGCTATAAGGTTTGTGCTGTACAAGTAATTATTTGTTATACATTTTTAAACATGAAATCTAGTCCAAACGGCAAATATTTTTAGCGTGTGTCATTGTGCAGTTAAGAAAGCTGCCAGCAGCATAAACCAGAATAACTCTGCGTGGTGATCGGGCTGGGATGGGATTTTCTGCTTTGCCCATTTTCTCCTCCCCACGCTTGGGTACTCATTCTCTCATCTGGGCTCCTGCCCGCATGAGCCAGCGTCTTGCAGAGCTGGCTGCTTTGTCACCCTCTCCATTCATTTTACCTGTGATGGAAAGCACATCTGGCACAGCTGGGAGGTGCTTGGCTGGGTGTGAAAGTAGCTTTGGAAAAAATGGAACAGGATTGCTGGTTTTTCTCCCGGTGGAATATGGAAGAGGCACTCTCACATCTCTTAATTTTCAGCAAATGCACGCTGTGGAGTGAGCCTGCACATGGTTTATAACGTAGGCACATTCGTGATGAATGAAGCATTTTTTATGATTTTTAGGGAACTGGCTGAATTGTTTCAGCAATGTTTTACCCTCCACTGTAAATTTCACTTATAAAAGTGGGAGAATGGATTTAAGATGGATCTGAGCATTTTAGAAAAAGAACAGCTTAGGTTTTTAAGGTTGTGGAAAAATGTAGGGAGGAATACTGTCTGTAAATGAATGCTTTTTGACAGGTTGGGAACTGTTGTGGATTTTGCTCAGACTGTGAGTCAAATGATTTCATTATTCCCTCAGCTCTCATGCAAGGTCACAGCATGATCCTCAGTTGATTCTTTTGCACCTGTGAAGCAGCACAGGCAGGTACCAGAGTATTTCCCAGCTGCGCTGGTTCCCAGCAAGAGCTCCCTTGTTTCCTTCTGCCTTTCTTAACAGGTCTCTCAGCATTTGGGCCATCAGTCCCATTTCAGCCTGCTTTTTCCCTGTTGTTTTTCCCTATTACTCCACTGGAGAAGGAGAGGGATGCCAGAGGGTATGGAGCAGGGACAGCCATCTGACCCCATGGGCTGCACACATGCTTTTTTTTTTTTTTCCTAGTCCCCTGAGCACTGCTGTCCTGCCCTTAATTTCCATAGAACTCTTTGATTAATAAGAAACAGAGGGGAAGGATTTCAGCTATAGGTTACAAATGTTCCTGTGGGTTTATAGCTGGTAACATCTGGTGATACCTTCATTTGAAATAAGAGGGTGATTCTAGCAGTGCAATTTTGACCAGGTAGCAGAGCAGAATGCAAAAAAAGCTGAATTCTATGAGAATGCTTCAAGCATAGCTTTTCTCTTTAATCTCTTCATTGATTTTACTCCTAATTTCCAAAAAGAACTGCAGCAGTTGGCTGAGATGAGCAGGTTCTGGTGCTGCAGACCTGCAGTCGTGGTTGCACTCTGGCTCACATCCGGATTCCTGCTGTATATTTTGCACTACTCTCTTACGTGTCTTTTCTGCATATAAAGTGCATTGTCCTCGGTGAAAGCTTAAAGGGAAGATTGAGGGTAGACTCAGATGAAATGGGATCAGAGAGGAGGTTATCACCTTATTTTTGCAGCACGCTGCCACTCAGAAAGCACCACGGGACTTCAGCTATAGCAGAGACTGTAATGCCATACTCTCTGAGTGTCCAGTATATTTTACCTAATTCTAAGCAAAAGCCTCCTGCCCTGCTAGCAATTTCAAAGGAAAGAGGTCATGCCTTGCTGAAAGTAGTTAGAAATAAACCACATTTCCTCAGAAAGCAGGAGATGACAAGGTTTCTGGCAGAGCAGCTGTTTGGAAGAGTCACCATGCAGCTACACTGAGGCCTGACCCACCACCCAGCACATATCCCATCCCTAAATCCATAAGCTTTTGTTCATGGAACTCTGGTGCAGAGGACTGTGCCATCACCCCTGGCATGCCAGCCCTCTCCTTCAGGTTGGCTCTGGGATTTAGGGGTGGTGGGTGCTGCTCCCTCTTCTCCAGCTGTGTTGCATCCTGGCATGTGCCAAGGCTGGGATGAAGGTTTTGAGCTGGGGTGAAGGTTTTGCCCAATTAGTGTTTTACTTGGCTTTAAATACAAAGAATGATTAGTTAATCAGTGTGACAAAGAGCTCTCCACACTATGGGGATGGAAGTGCTCTGTCTGGAGGCTCCATCTCTACTAAGCTCTAGGGAAATATTATTGAGAGGCAGTGGGTGAAGCCCAGAGTGGGACTGGGGGAAAGCTGGTGTTTGTGCTGTTGTGAACACAGTGTGAGACCCTCAGGGTGACACTGGTTTCATTTCTGCCCTGGTCCCCCCACTCACAGTTGGGGTCTTTGTCACACCCAGCCCCTGTGGAGAGCCTGGGGCTGCAGGCGCTGCTCCAAATGCTCCCCCGCTGCCTGACTGCATTTGCCATCTCGTGGTGATGCCTGGCTGGGGCTCAGGTGTGGGGGGGGCTGGGGCAGCCTTGGCTGCAGGGAGTGGACAGACGGACACCTGGGGCTGGTGGACAGAGGGACACCTTGTCCCTGCACTCCGGCTGGAGCAGGTTGTAGGCAAACAGCTCTCCTGCACACACAGGGACAGCAGAGCAGCTTGAAAGCTTCACATAATAATATTTCACATGGAGAAGGCTGTTAATGACAGGGGATGTGATTGACTGCCTTTTTCTGTTGCTGCTGTATTAGCTGTATTTAAATCATCTTACATTAACTGCAGTTATATTTAATGCTCTCCATCTACACGGCTGAATTTTTAGATTGTTAATTTTCAATTGCAAATTGCTTAATTATGTCTGAACTTTTCATAAATATTTGGAACGTGAGTTAATATTTTCTATTACATGCGGTACATGGTGTGGAACAAACTAATTGTTCTTAGTGCTGCACACTGGGTCTGGCAGTGCCCTCAAAGCCTTGATGCTCTCTTATCTGCAGGTTCTTGCCTTCACAGCTGATGTGTCAGAAATTGAGGTCTGTAGCTGGTGCTGTCTGTGTGTTATGGTCAGAAAAGACATTTAGGATTCATTTGGCTCCCTGACAAGAGGAAAAGGAAGTGTTTACTGTCCGCAGTGTGGTAACGTGGTGAAGACTGGAGGCTCGTGACATTCCGTGTGTGTATCATTGCTGTGCTCCTGGAGCCTGCTCTGAACACCACTATGAGATCTGGAAGGCAATGGTTCTGAGACTAGGGGGAATTTTAAACTGTACCAATTTTAGGCTCTTCGAACCCCAGGGCCCCAAAGGCTCATCCCCGTTCTCCCACTGCCCATCCTCCCCTACCCAGGCAGGGCTGCATGGCTTTGAGCTGGTTAGAATAAAGCCAGCACAGGCCTGGGAGCTGCAGCACTGTGCTCTGCACAGAGGCAGCTGGGCTGTCCAGCCATGTGGCAGGAGCTGCTGCTGCCAGGCTGAAACATTTTATTCTGTAGTTGTTATAGTATCTGTACACAGAAATTATTTATCATACATTTAATACGGACAAATAACAGCATTTTCCATATTGTGTTGATGGTTTGCTAGGCTGACTGTCCCCACCAGTAAGGGGATGAGGATGGTGCACCCCGTGGGAGGACTTGCCCCACTTGCTGAGCTCTCCCCACACACAGTACCTCGTGTTGTATTCCTCCTCCTCTCATCTTACGGACTCACTGCTTTTAAAAACATCACATTTTTGCTCCCTGTGTTTGTTTTTTCATAGTTCTGCCTCTCGCTGCTTTTCTGTGTCTCCTTCAATTCTTCTCACATCCTTGATCCTTAATGCAGGTGCCAGAGCATCTCACAAGGGTATTATGTGAGGTTAGATCCCACATGACAGCTCGCAGCTCCACATGGCCTTTCTCAGGGATGCCAGACATCCATTTTGTGCCACTGGTTCTTCAGGGACAGAGTAGGTGCTGTTGGAGGGGACCATGCAGTAAAAGAGGTGGCAGATGTTCCCAATTAGTGAAGCTAGGGTTCCATATTTCCTATGATTTTTTTCATGTTGTTGAATGCTAATTATTTTTAAAATAAGTGGCTTTTCTGAAATGCAATAATAGGTTAGATAGGATTGATATGGCTAAGGATATTGCTTCTGTTCCAAACCAGGAGACTCCCCCTGAGGAAAACTTCTCTGAAACCATCGAATGACTCAGAGCACAGGTTTGGGCACTGCTCTAAGAAAAGCAAGGAATTGACATTTTAATTAGCATAATATAGTAATTTAGGATAGCAATACTGATTGCTTATTAATCATTAATTGTTGTTGTTATGTATTGATCAAAGGGACTTAGAGATGTGATGTTTCTGCTCCAGATTTTGATAAGCTGATACCAATTAGTGAGCAGCATATTAGGTGCAAATCAGAGGACTAAAATAGCTGCATCTGCAGCAGTGGAAGGCAGCTCCCTTCCAGTTCTCTGCTGTAGGAAGGGGGTCTGATGGTGACCTCTACAGAGACCTCTGGAGAAGTGTGATCCTAGTCACAGATGAGACCAGCAGCTTCAGTTTCCACCTCCACCATAGGATGCCATCCACTGAGAACACGTAGCAACCTCTTTATGTGCTGGGAATTTGTTGCCTGGAGGCTTAGTTCTCCTGACTGCTTTCCTTCTGACCTCATGGGAAAGTTTGCTGCATCAAACCAGTGTGAAAGACATCAGCCTGTTCAGGAGGTCTGTCTCTTTAGATCTCTGGCTGTGATAAATCTAAAGTTCACAAGTACAAAAATGAACTGTAATGAGCAGGACTGCAGTTTTTACTATCTTAGTCCTTGAAAAAGTGGGAGCCATAACCTTCCCTTTACATTCCCTCTCCATGTTTTCTGCTGATTTAGCATATAATAGAACCAAAAACTTGCTCTTAATGGCCAGTTTTTGCTTTGCCAGTTTTTTCCTCAGAGCTTTCTGCAGAAAAACAATTATTGCATAGACACCACTGGAGATAGTCCACAATTTATTCCGTCACGTTTAATCCTGCTGAGTGTCACGGTATACTGCAGCTTTGCTGGACTAGGTCCTCATGCAACTTGCTTTAGCTCCAAAAGCCAAAGCCCATTTTGAATTAAGTGATGAATGTGTCTACCATTAAGCTTTTAATCAAAGATGAGGATTTGAGGATATGTAGATCCTTCTTCCATGATGATTGGGATGAGTTAATTACAGCTAATTCCAGCTGTAAAACTTACTTCGAACTCAGTAGTAGTTTGTTGTCCTGTTTAGGAAATTCAGGTGATTTTCTTTGCATTAACTGATGTGAAATTCAGCATATGATAAGCTGTAAGGAAACACAAGCAAGCTAAGTGTAGTGATGTACCTCAGGCAGCATCAACAGCCAGTGCTCCAGTTTTTTTCGTGGTGCCATAGCTCAGCGTATGCTGCCCGCACGCCTTCAAGCATCCTTATGCAATGCCATAAGAAGAGGTATTAAGGCACGCTCAGAGGTCAGAGCCTCTGGACAGCTTTAGTTTTCAATCCCTTTCAGTGTTGTACACCTCACACGGATGATCTTGCAGAGGGATTTCCAGGGTTCAAAAGTTCCCTGGCCACAGATGGGAAGGACATGGGTTCCGAGTGGATGTGCTCTGCCATCCCTTTTCTTAACAGCTTGCAAAACATTTGCAAAGGCAAGCAGCACTTTTTCTTCCCCTTCCCGTTTTGCTGAATCTGGTTTCTCATTTCCTTTGATTTATCATTGCACATAAATCTGGAGGTATCTTTGCACAACCTGCTGGAAAGATGCATGCTGGGTTTGCTTGTCGCAGCTTTCCTCAGCCCCACGGTGCAGCCTCGCAAAGCTGTGCAGGAGTGTGCTGGTAGGGCAGGTTGGGAGCTGAGAGGGCATGGAGAGATATCTTCTTTTCCTGCTCAGGATCCATGCCTGGCACCTGCCTGCCCTTGCCACGGCACCAGCACGTGCTGGGTGATCCATCAGCACTCTGCAGATGAGCAGTGGGTACCCATGGGTGCTGCTGCCAGCAGCAAGGAGGGCATGAGGAACCTCTGCTCTGGTGGAAAATCATCTCAGTTCGTGGGATAAACTATCTGAGACAGCACTTAGACCATGATGAATTCAAGGGTGGATCTTTTAACCTCGCCTGGTGAAGCAGGCATGGTCCCATCATGCACAGGCAGAGAGCCTGTGCAGCCCCAGCGGCACAAAGATTTATTGCAGCACTCTGAGATTCACACTGAGGTGAGGAGAGGCTGCTCTACTTCCCAGGGAATGTTTTCACCGGCCAGTCTAGTGCAACCCTAAAGTTTGTGAGGCATGAAATAGGATTTCACTTGAAGAGAGAAGCATCAGCCCTTACTGAATTATCCAAGTCCTTTCTATTGTTTTAAATCACCCTCCCAGGACCCTCTGAGTGCTCTCTCATGCATAAGTTGTTCATTAGATAACCCCAGGAGTTTGCTGGGATAGCAGGAGCCAGCACCTAACCACAGCAAACAGCAACTGTGCAGTCCTTACTGAATTATTATAGGAACAACCGAATCCTTGCAGCATGGCCTGTTTTACCTACATGAACAAAATAAGGTAGGCTCCTCCTCAGAGGAGGGGGTTTGTCACCTTTTGGGGTGCTGAAACCCTGGGGTTGTGTGAGGAGCCAGGGCTGACGGGAGGGAAAAAGAAAATTTTGGTGAGGTAATAGGCACAGATTGTAATTCCTTGAATTAAGGGGAACTTTATATTGTGCTAAAAAGATTCTGCATGACTGAACCTAAAAGACTGATTTGGGGAGCTCTTGACTGGCCAGAGGAGGGGTAGCCTTAAGCATCCCTATTTTGCAGTGGCACTGGGAGATCAGTCCCCTGACATGTCGAGGGTTCATATGGCAGTGCAATCCTGAGAGCTGGTGGAGACATGTTCTGCTGGTCCCTCCAGGTCTTCCAAAATCCTCTCGAACCACAGGAGTGACAGGTGTTGAATCCATGGTTGGACTGTGCTGATGCTGCCGTGGTTGCTGGTGCAGGGGGTGCCTGACATGGGGAAGCAGTCCTTGCTTCCTCTTCCTCGCTCCTGTTTCAGGTCCCAAGGCAGTAGTGGCTGGTCTGTGGGTTGCAGTTTGCTGCTCAGAGGGTGAGCATGTTGCCCAGGACATTCGTGACTTACCTGTCTGAGGCAGCTTAGCATCCTTCGTGTCCCAATTTAAAGTGAGGTCAGAATCCCACCTATGGCTGAAGAGGGAATGTTCGGATCCTCCTCCCCTTTCGGCTTCAGACTTGTGGGAAGAGGTCGAGGCCTTGAGCACCAGACTGGTGCCTCCCACTGCCCTTGGCTGCTCATAGAGACAAATATTTACCATTAGTGGGAAATGGATGCTACAGAGCAGTCTGTGACTTTGACATGAAGCATATCTTAGGGACCTGTGTGCCACATGGTGCCACTCTGTCCTGCCTCATTGCACTTTATCTCCTAAAACAGCAGCTTTGTGGTAAGAAACCAAGGGCATCCCTGCAATGAATCACTTCGGGGGCCATGTTTCTTTCAGCTGGAGCACTCCATGATGCTGATGCCACAAGTTGTGAGTACTCCTGGACTGACAGATTAATTATTAATTGATGTGGCTTATGAATTTTTCAGTGTTTTCTCACACTGTGCATCACAAAGTGAAACCACCTTTTATGATACAAAAATCTCTCCTAAAGCCCTACATCAAAGCTGCAAAATTGTCACCCATATTGTGATCTTGTTCAGCCTTCACCATGAGCATGTTTGCTTTGAAATACTTAAGCAACCATTTGCTGAGCTACAGAGCTCCCCAGCACGTTAAAGGATGAGTGCCTTGAAACTTTCTCTTTGAGGCATTTGGCACCCATACCCATGCATGGCACGTGTATTTGGCTGCACTAATTATTTTGGGAGGACTTAAGCCAGGCTTAGGAAGGACATGAGTGGGTCACAGCTTTTGTCTTTGTCCTCCAGCCATGGAAAAGAATTCACAAAGTTGGAATTTCAGACCCCCCAGCTGCATAGTGATGTGCTGGACACAGGGACATAGGAAATTAATGCTGGGGATTGCTGAGAGTGCCCCCAGCCAGGGCAGTCCCTGCTGGGCAGCAGCCCACCTGATCACCCATTCCTGGGTGCCAGTGCAGCTGTGGAGGAAAACCAACACAGGAAGTAGCTGAGGATTTCATGGAGACCTGGACTAAATGCTTTTTTTTCCAGAAGGGTAAGGGCCAGGTGTGTTTCCATTCCCAATGCAGCATAAGCAGGTTGCTGCAGCTCAGCATTTGCACTGTCAGAGCATTTTAAATGAATTTTTCCAGAACCCTATTGCAAATGGACGGTCCTCTGCAGGAGCATGTGTCATGGGAAGGCCACTGGATCCACCACCACGTTGTAACCTTTCTCAAGGGAGGGGAGATGCCCTGGGGCAGCCTGTGACGCTTCAGGAACGGGGATGTTGTGACACCTGCTGCCTTTGCTGGGAAGCAGAGATCGGCATTAGCAGTGACTGGCAGGGAGGGATTAAACTGTTAAATGGTCCCAGTGGTTTCTGCCTGGTGCTGATGGCAATTACACCAACAATACCTGTCATGTCCACAGCGTAAATGCCAGGCATTGAAGGTTCTATCTGTGTTCTGCATCCTGTCATTATAAACCCTCGTAGCTTACAACGATGTTACTTCATTAGAAACCCTTGTAGTTTACAGCAGCGTTATTCCCAGCAGTGCTGAGCTCAGAGCGTGGGCTGAGCTCCTGTGTCGTGATTCCCTCACCTTTGTCTGTTGGGACCGAGCCCCATCAATCCACGTTTGGTGGAACAGCTGGATCCACTGTGCTTTTACCAACCAGCCCAGGGCTGTGTACAGGGTGTCACTTGTGCCACCAGCATTGTCCCAGGCTGGGCTGGTCCCATCTGCAGCCCTCTCGCTGTGGTCGATGGCATGAGGGCTGTGCCCTGCTCAGTCCCCAGGCAGGTGGGTGGATCTGAGGTGGGAATGGGAGCCATACTGCTTTGGGCACAACAAAGAAAGAAAGAGAAGAGCAGCCCGTGCTGCTCCAGTGGCTCATTTGGAGCCGTGGCAGCGATTGTAAATGGTTTGGCTTTAAGCTGTGATAAACCAAAGCTGAACCTTTAAATATAAGCACTTTAAAACACTTGGACTCCAAAACCATTGGGGTTTAAAATCCCCTAACACTGTTCATGTCCTTGCACTGCCTTTGGCGCTTCCTGGGATGAGTGGAAGTGAGTCTGGGCTCTTGGCTTCAAAAACTACAAGACTCAGACTGAGCGATGTGCAGGAAATCTCTGACACAGCAAACACTTCAGACGTGGGTTTGGTAGGTGCCTGTGCATCTTGTTGAAGATCTTACAGCCTAAATAGGCTAGTTGGTTTGTGTCTGCTTCTGCCTTTCAAAGGTGTAGAGGGATTATCTCCCATCCCATTGGGATAACAGGAAGAGAATTCTCTCAGTGAGTTTGTTTGAGGGGGATGGAAGCGAAGGATTGCTTTTGCAGGCCAGCAACTGGTTCTTACTGGTGACCAAAGCTGTCAAACTCACCTGAGGAAAATTTTAACCCCATTTCTGTAATTTACTGGTGCCCACTCAAAGTAATTCCTTATTAACAGTTTATACGTAAAAAACCTGTCTTCTTGCAAGGTCTTTTTCTTGCAATTGAACCCTCACCAGGGGTTAAAGCAGACACTTGCCCTGCAGTGCCTGCAGTGATGGGCTGGCTGCAGTGCTGGTCAGTTTTGGGTTTCACTTAAAACCTAATCTACATATGGTTTTTAATTTTTATTATTTTACTTTAGCAACAGTTACACCAATGTAGATAATCTCTGCAGGGCAGGGAGAGAGAACTAATGTGGTTGTGGGCAGACATATGAAAACATCTAATTTACCAGCAGGCAGTTGGGTAATGATCAGTTGAGAATTGCAAATTATGTACATCATGTATTTGTGGCACGCTGCTGAAGAAAAGCCCAGTGCATATGACAAATCATATATATACTGAAATTTATAATACTTTTCACATTTAATTGACTGGGGCAACCTTATGATTTATATCTTTACTTTATTCACAGCACACCCATAACATAGTCATAATGCAGAACGAAACTAATTCAGTTTCTCTTTGACTTTGTAAATCATTTATGTATTTGGCTGTCAAGTACTTGAATATAAAGTCGGCATGCATGTGGGAGATAATAAATAGCTGATTCTCCAGTTAAGAAATTGAGTTTTAATGATATTAAGGTCTGTGTTGCCTTACTTGGTCTTGCTTAGATGGCACGCCTCATGCTTGCACTTGGCCTTATTTCACAAGCAAAATATATTTTATGGGCACCAGCATTACTCTTTCAATGGCCCTATATAGTGTTCTGACTGTGTAAAATGTACTCAGCTTGCTTTGGTGGCAGCAGGAACCTTTCCCAGGCACAGGAGGAGGCAGTGGCTGAGCTGTTGGGCTGCTGCTCTTAGTCACAAGAGATCTGCTGGAAGGTGCCAGTAGGACAGGCAGGGGCTGCCTCATTAGTACCATTCCATAGACAACAAGAAGAAAATGTTATTTTGGCTACTGCAGACTGAGATTGCTTTCCCAAAGATCAGTTTTTGTCATGGAGCTGTCATGCAGTCATTGAAAATGCAGCCTAGGAGGGTTTTTTGTTTCTTTTAACTACCAGGTTACTTGGCTTGGCATCATTGCTTAGTCTTGGGAAGCACAGCCCTGGAAAGCAATGCCTTACCCACTCAACCACAGCCACAGAGACTGCCTAGGCTGCTTGTTGGCGCCTAAGTAAAATAATCTTCTGCAGTCAGATCTGTCCTTGACACCTGTAGCATCACTGGAAAACATCTGCACAACCAAGATAGTGCAGAAAGCTCATTATCATACTGTTTGTTGTGTCATTATCATACTGCAAAATCAACCCTCCTTCACAGCAGCATCCTCAATTTCTAAATTTAGCTCCTGAGTTATTTTGGGTAGTGTGTGATTAACCTCAATTACTGTAGCTCAGATAGAATTCAAATAATGCCCCCTCTTTCAGAGTTGGAAAGCAATGGAAATGTGGGTCTGTACACTTCCTACCCTTAATGAAGCAGCTCTGAGAGGTGCTTGCACACTCCTGCAGGGTGGTTGTGTGTTACATTTGTTCATGGAGAAATTAACAGGGGCAGCTGATCCCAAAAGGTGCTGGTAATCCATGCCTCTGTACTGGTGCTGGGATCAGGACTAGAAATGCAGCAGGTTATGTGGTGCAGCTGGTGTGAATGGAACCACCGAAGCTTCAGTGGATTTGAATCACAGTCAGGGCACTTTGCAGTTTTCTGGAATTAAATCATTAACAAAGGCTTTCAGAAGCTAATAAACAATACACTTTCCATCAATCTCAGCCACAGTCAATGCTGGCTTTCTGGAAAATCAGCAGTGGTGAAGCAGTGTGCAAAAGTAATGCCTGCACCAGCATGTGTGTGAGAGAGGGGAGGTGTAGGATGTGCAGGCAGACGGATGAGGAAATGCTGGGGAAAGCGGTGGGTTGAGGGGAAGTGGTGTTACAGCTGATCCAGGGAGCACCAACAGATGAGCTCATCCTTCATCAGGCTGAGAATTGGAACTTTTGTCATCACTATAGCTTTTCCAGACTTTCTAGACTACACTGTGCCAGATGACCTCAGGGTGAGGATGCTCAGCCCCAGGAGGCAGCTGGGCAGGCATCAAAACTGTCTGTCTTGGGTTGGTGAACGTCGCGTGTGTCCTTTGTGGGGGCTTCTGTTCCGGAATGTGGCCCCTCACTGCTCCTTTTGTCTATCAACAGTGCAGCACACAGGTGGTCAGCCTGGGGAACTGAACTGCTCCTGAAGGTGCTGCATTGGTTAATTTTTCACCTTGATTTGCCTTTTGTTTTTATACAGCTGGACAACCCCGATGAGCAAGCAGCGCAGATCAGACGGGAGTTAGATGGACGTCTCCAAATGGCAGAACAAATTGCCAAGGTAAAAAAAAAAAGTCTACTGTTATTAATAACCTCTTCATTTAGGAGTATACAAGTAGTTTGATGCAGCCCCCAGGTCCTGCCATTCTCTTACGAGTTTCTTCTCCCAATAATTACCAGTTAAAAATTATCCAATTTTTAGCTGCAAACAAAACAAGATGAAGCTGTTGTGATGTGCATTTCTTGGAATGTCCTGATATGGGACAATTTAGGTTCCTGCAAAATCCCTTATGAAATCCTCAGAGGTGTCAGATTTCTATGCTAGGCAATATAAAAAGAGAAGACAGGAAGTGCCTTGATGGGATTTGTGCTGTTTTCTGGGCTGCTGGGAGCCACGATTTCCTGCCTGTAGGTAGATGCTGCCTCAATAAAGGTACTTCAGGTGTGGTGTCCCAAATAAGTTCACACTGTGCACGAGAGCAGTCAGGCCAGCATTTCCCCCTGCAGACATCGCTGCTGTTTGAAGCAACAGGCATGGGACATCCAAACAGCTTTGCTAACCAAGCAAATCTCCCTAGAGACCCTTCTGTAAGGAGCTGTCTCCCGAGGAGCAAATCACACCCTCCTACAGTACACATTTACATGGCCTCCGATGGATCACAGATGATGGAGAGGATCCTGTTGACATCAGTATGGCCAGGTTTTATCCTTGCCTCTAATCAGATGCTCTGAGTCACTGATAAAGCCCTAATGGGCTGAAGTCATTGGCAATGATCTATCTGGCTGTTCTTGATGTTCAACAAGCCATTACTACAAGGCAAAGAAAAAGATCTAATCAGAGAGACAAGCTCAGGCTGGAGGCCTGCCTTTCAGCAGCAGTCCTCCCAGCACTGAGCTGGGCCCAAATTGGGATTTTTCATAAGAAAGGTAGTATCAGAGCTGTTTGCAACTACACTGATATACCTGGGTGTGAAAAGCAGAGCACATTGATTTATAGTCAGGCATTAACAATGGTGCTGGTGGAGCCTGCACAGCTCCTCCTCACTAACACCTCTGTTAAACAGCTGCTGCTGTTTTGTCTTTGGGGATGTAGGCTCTGGTTTTCCCCACTTCACTGATGAAATTAGTGAGGTGGCCAATCAATGGTGCAGCAAAAACAGCAAACTCTTTTGTTGAGCATTTGGCCCTTTGCCACTTTATTCTGGTCTAAAAAAACCTACAGTATTTATTTGCAGTGAAATTGAAGCCCCTGTGCTGAGCGTGGCTGCTCTGGTTGTGAGATGGGTAGACAGGCCCTGGGTACTAGAAAAAGATTACCTAGTTTTGTTATTTCATTTTCTCTTTATGGCATGTAGAACAACAATATGCATGATTCAGTAGCAGCCAGCAGAAGCTGCAGCTTCATGAATTATTTTTTGCCGACGAGAATTTGCCATTTCCATTCTTCCCCGAAGGATGCTGAAAACAAACCGTGACACTGCTGGCCATGCGAGACGGTCAGGGGGAAACTCCTCAACATAACCTGACATATCCCTGTGCAGAGTTCAACCTTCAAAATACAACTGGGCAGCTTGGAGGGTGGTTTAGAGTAAAAGGGACTTACCTGTGTTCCAGTTGGCAGCTATGGATATTTAATCTCTGTCATAGTACTGCTGCAGGCCTTCTCTCCAGAATGTCAGGTCCCACCAGCATCTGCCTGTGAGAATCCTTGTTCTTTCAGATCTATGAATACCATATTTTGGAGACATCCAAATGACCTTTTGAATCCTTTTCTGTATCCTCTTTTCTGGGCAAGGCTGCTTTCCCTGTAACAGAGGGCAGGTTCACAATTCAGCTCAGTGAAAGGATAACATTTCCATTTTTATCTCCAATTTGCAGCTTTTAATACAGATTTCCTACACAGGGAGGCTTACAGTGCTTGTGAAACTAGCCCTGAGGTAGCTGTCTTGGAGATTCCATGCTCAAGGCAAATTAATGCCTCGTTAATAAATTAAGAAATTCATACTAGGACATTTGCACTTCAGAGGCAGCAAAGGCTGCAGAGTCTAACGGGACCAGTGGCTCAGCCAGGCTTCATCTGACCTGTTGTATGACCTTGAACAAGTCACTGTGCACGCCAGCTTTCCAGCCTCTGGATACCAGGACACAGCTCTGGGTCTTTTTGTCTTCCAACATGCCCAGGAGAGTGCAGCTCAGCACAGCACTAGGGCAGTACTAGGCACGGTCCCCCACTGAGCCCGACTTCATCAAAGCACATCAGCTCAGCCTTGGAGCCAGGCAGCTTGAGGATCACACTCGAAGTCAAGCAGATGTTTTAGAGCTGAATCTGGACAGGCTTTTCAGTGTGTGTGTTGTACTTTTCCAGCAGCTAAATAGAGCAGCGTTACAGCTGAGGGCTTAGTGATGCCAAGGCAGGCGTGTGTTTTTCTCTGCAGTAGCGAGTGCTCTGCTGTCCTGTGGTGCCTCTTCCCCCACCTGGCCTCAAGGACAAGGAGGAGCCTGTATAGAGGCAACTAAACAAGACCTTGTGGTGACACTAGGGTGATATGTCTGTCTGGGGCTGGACCCACTCTGCTCCAGTCTGCTGGACAGGTCATTCCTCAGTATCTTAACACTGCCTCTCTTCATGCTTGCCCCCATTCCTGATCCTCTCCCTTCTCCTGGCACATGGGCAGGTGACTAATGCCCTTTCTTGTTGTTGTCTGCATCTCTTGATAGTGTCTTTCTCCTGAGTTCCCCCAGCTTTATCTCCTTGAGACCACACCTACATCTCTGCGTTTCCACCATCACTTAAATAATCCCAGTTAAACTACTATGCATCACTTCTAACTACATTTTTAGCCTTAATATGAGAAGTTGCTGGTGGCATACAGTGAAATGTCTCAGTCCTTGCTGCACTTCTGAAGAGGTTTGTGGGGGCACTGCCAAAATTGCAGTCCCTGGAGAGATGGATGGCAGCAGGGTAAAAAAGCAATAATGTCTGAACATCATTGCTTCAGCAGTAGTTCTCAAAACCGACAAAACAGTTACTTCTTTTTTTTTCCTAGGGGTGACTTGCAACTTATATAATGCACAGACAATACAGCAGGCTGATTAGGTAGTTTATCTTATGCCAGGTCTAATTTACATGAGGGAATTGCTTCCCAAGATTGAGACTGGAAACAGATGACTATACTTTAACTGCTTGCTGTGAGTGCTGCTGTGAGCTCTGCTTGTAGTGGGTAAGCTATTTAGGACTGATGCAAAAACTAGTGCAGAGGTGAACTTTTTCAGCAGCCTGATGACAGTCTTCTAGAAAAAACATGACCTTGTTTTCTTTCCTAGCATACATTTTACAAATGGCTTTTTACAATGTTGTGAATTGCCACCAAGATTCTTTGCACGTCAGCCTTGCGTTCGCTGGCTGCAGATGCTGCCTCGCTGTCTTGCGCCTTGCACAGTCTCTCGTAACCCACTGAGAGACATTCGGATCCTGAGCAGATTCAGAGCATGGGAAGAGTTGTCAGAAGATGTAGGGCTCAAGCTGGTGATGGGCAGCAGTTCAAAGCTGAGAACATGAATTGGGGAATCTCATATTTTGCTCTCACTGTCACCTTTGGTTTTAAAGTATCAATTTCCTGTTGACAGCAAGCGGCACTGGAGGGTCTTACAGTGAAGATTGTCTTCTTGGAGGGAGACTCAGGCCTTGGCAAGTAGTGGAAAGGATGTTTTACCCCTTCTTCCAGTTAGGACCAAGCATTCCTTCCCACACGTAGCTGATTTTCCCTCCTTGGGCTCCTTTCACACCTGGAAACCTCATGAAGCAACTGCTCAGAAGTGTTTTTAAAAGAGCTGGCGCAACTGGGAGACTGGAAAACAAATTTCTTACTGTCAGCATCCTCTGAATCCTTACTAAATTGCTGTCGGTCACAAAGATCAGCTGAGATTTGGCCTGGAGTGTCTGTAATTGCAAATATATCCATAGGAAAAAATCCATTTGCAGATAGAGAAATCCATGAAATGCAAGTGCATGCAAGATACAGGAAAGTTGGACAAGTACCAACTAGTAATTCTATGAGAAGTTAGCAATAATGTTTCTACATTACCCAGGGGGAAGCTGTAATTTGTCATCTGGTTTGTAGGAGTTCCCTGCTCATAAACCTCTGCAGATGCTCCTGGGGGATTCTCCCACTGCAACAAGTGGTTGTTGGTTGTCACAGACATTCATTCTGTTGTGTTTGTTTCCAAATCCAAGGAGCGCAAGTTTCCCAAGTTTGTATCCAAAGAAATGGAGAACATGTACATTGAAGAGCTGAAGTCATCTGTCAATCTCCTGATGGCAAACTTGGAGAGCATGCCTGTGTCTAAAGGAGGCTCCGAGTTCAAGCTGCAGAAGCTGAAACGTAGCCACAACACCTCAATAATTGACATGGGAGAGGAAAACGAGAACCAGCTTTCCAAGTCAGATGTCGTGTTGTCCTTCTCCCTGGAGGTAAGCTACATGCACACAACAGTGTGCAGAGTTCGTGGCAGTAAAAAGCACAGCAGCCAACTTCTGCTCAGTTCAAATTTAGGTTAGGTGGAAAGAGGTGAGTAGAAAGCACTCTCTGTTTACTGGAAGCTTTGCCTATGATTAAACACTGTGTCCTTTCTGGTGTCTCACCACCTTGTTGGAACAATCTGTGTGATATGCACTGTCTGGCATTTCCTGATGATGTGTATCCAATGGCACAGAAAGGGGCATCATTAATTGACCTCTTCATGCAGTTTGTTACTGAGTGTAGCCCAGTAATCCCCAACCTTTATTGTCCCCAAAACCAGTACAATAATGCAGCACCATAAATGTCACCATGTTTAACTATTGCCAGCTAGAGGTACTGCTGTATTTCCCTGCGAGAATTGCTTCCTCTTTGAAGAATTGTTAAAAATTGCTGGAGTTTGAATGCACCCAACAGATTGGTTTGCAGTTTGTGTGGAAATACTGTGCTGTGCTGGGTTGCTCTTTGTTCTCTGTTGCACACTGACTTTCTGCTCGGCTCTCTGTCAAGCAGTTTGTCTGTGCAGCCCAGAGCAAGGCAGGGTGCTGCTGCTGCCTCTGACACAGGCTGCCTCAGTCCTGGAACAGTGTTGCTCAGTAGCCATTTTCAGCCAACTCAGTTGTGTTGTGCAAACACATTTATGGTCTATTTGTGAGCATATTTACTTCAAGGAGTCATCAGCTCACCCGTACAGAATTGTTGTTGTCTGTCAATGAGTGGGTTTATGTTACATTGTCAAAACAACTACCAGGACGGAGTCAAAAATGTAGGATAGAGAAAAATAAGAAAATTCTATTTTTGTTTAGTTTTCTGTTTTTTTCTCTTCTAAGGGGGTCTCTTGTTATACGTATGCTAATGCAAAACTTAACAATCCTGGTTGTCCAGTCTCAGAATTTAACTCACTAAGTGTCTGGAACCATCTTTATAGTATTCAGTTCAGTCTTATTTAAAACTAGCACTGTGAACCCAGAGATGCTGCCTTCAAGAGCAGCATCAAATAAGCCTGACTTCCAGGCATTCCCTGTGGAGGAGCAGGGAGCTATCACAAAGCAGCAGCCCCCCCTGTTGCAGAGGCTGTGCAGTGTGTACAGCTGTGTGTGTAGGGACGCCCTTACAGTGGGGTGTCACGAATGCTTTGCTCCAGCTGAACCCCATCTGGTGGGAAGCCAGAGCCCAGTGAAGCACTGACTTCAGGAGCTGGCAGGTCTGGGCACTGCTCAGTGCCCAAAACTCCTGCTGCAAGAAAGCTTTTACCAAAAATGTGCGCTCATCAGAGGGTTTGTGGAGCTCTGTGTGCCAGGGAGAGGATCCTCAGCTCCAGCCTGATCAGAAGACCTGAGGAGAGGAATTTTAAACCCCTGTGTATATACTGCATAGATAGCTGTAATAAAACATGAACAGAAACTCCCACAGTGCTTCTTGTAGAAATGTTTAAGGTGTGTGGTTAATGGGATTAATCACCTTTAAAAAAAGAAAAAAGGTTAATTACCTGCAAGAAACTTAGGTGGGGATTTCTTAACAAGGAAGATTTCCTGTAAGCAAGATGAAGATGATTTTTTTTTTTTATCAGAGCTGTAGAGTGACAGGACAAGGGGCACCAATTTTGAACTGGAGGAGGGTAGATCAAGATTGAGTGTAAGAAAGAAAATGTTTTTGGTGAGGGTGGTACAGGGAACAGGGAACAACTGGGACATAGGTGTTCCATCCTTGGAATTGCTGAAGGTCAGGTTGGGTGGGGCTTTGAGCAACCTCATCTACTGAAAGATATCCCTGCCACAGCATGGGGATGGGACTAGATGGTCTTCAAATGTCAGCCCCAAACCATTCTGATTAATATTTCAAATATTAAAATATGCTTTTGGCCCAGGCTGAGTAATTGTGTGCTTTTTTTTTTCTGGATTTAGCATATATGAAGGCACTTCTAGATGGGAACAGGACCATGTCTCTGCAGCCCATCTCCTGAGGCTTGGTACAGCCCTGGATGCCTGAGGGTTTCAGTGAGCCCAGGTGCAGTCAGAGGGAATCCTGGTCTCCATACAGACCTGGCTGGCTGCCATGGTCCCCACTCAGCCTGGACAGTGCCACCGTCCCTGCCCAGCTGCCACTGTGAACATCCAGTAGCACGTGGAGGACCCCAGCACCAGCTGACCCTGTGGGTTCAGCAGCCACAGCAGGGTCTGAAGGAGGCTGCTCCTCTCACGTTTCTCCTTCTCTGCCCGCAGGTTGTCATCATGGAGGTGCAGGGTCTGAAGTCTCTGGCCCCCAATCGCATCGTGTACTGCACCATGGAAGTTGAAGGTGGGGAGAAACTGCAGACAGACCAGGCTGAAGCCTCAAAACCAACGTAAGCCTTGTTTTGCTTTTTGCTCTCTCCACCACGCTCTCCTCTGCCCCATCTCTGCCCTGCCGAGTCACTGCAGACAGCTCTGCTCCTGCAGGATGAGGCTGGAGGGAACTCTCAGAAGCAGAGGAGAAACATGGCCTTCCACACATGCAGAGTGTTGTCCTGCAGCTAAGAATGGCTCATAAGCCCTGACTGAGGGAAAAAAGGTGTTAATGAGAGGTTTATGTCTCGTGTAGCCATAGAGAGATAAATCTGTGCCTGTACGTAAGTGCTTTGCTAAATAGGGATGGAGTTAAGCATGTGCTTGGATAAGTACTTGTCTGAGTGTCCCTCTGAACTGGTGCCATCAGGTGTAGGTAGATTGTCTTGTCCTCACTCTCAGGTTTTGGCAGTCCTATGAGGAAGGAAACAGCTGGCGGGGACACAGTCTGGCAGCCACAGCCAGAGATGGGAGAGAGGAGCTGGGAAAAGCTTCAAGTGACTCAGTTAAAGCTTTATCTGCGGCCTCTCTGGCCCTGTGCCATTCAAGGGCAGTCTTGTTGTGTCCTCCTTGACCTCGTCCCCAAATCCCCAGTTTTCACCCTATACTTGGCTTTCTTTTGTCTTACCCGGATGTTGGTAAGTGCCTACCAGTGGTGATTGATCTTTGTTAATTGGGAAGGAGAAAACGATGAACGGCTTATTTCCTTTCCAATTTGTGGGATTAGTTAACTTGAAACACTATGGATTTGAGGCAGTTTTTCTGTGGATCCCTGTAGAGATCTCACACTTAAATTCTCAATGCTCCTCCTCACAGACTCCCAGCTGCAGGACATGGGAGTGCACAAGCACTGCAGGCAGCTCAGGAGCAGGGGCTCAGGCAGGACAGAGCAGAGCCGAGGACAGGCTGCCTTCCCTCCGTCACTTTCCTCTCACAGAGGCACAGAAATTGCTGATGCCTCGTGCCCTGCGCTGCACCAGAGCAGCAGGAATCTGCAGTAAGTGGTTCAAAAACAATATTCCCAATCAGGAAAAGTGCTGCAGCCTGGCTTACTTTTCAAAATGCTTTGAAATGCTCTCTGCTTCAGAGAAGGAAGGAAGAGAGCTGTGGTTAGAACAGAATTTCCATGAGAACCTACAATTGTCACTATTTTAGGTATTCTTATTGCTTCAGTGGAGAAAGTTGGGCTCTATTTAGGGGAAATTGCTACTATTCATACTGAAAAAGCACACTTCTCCTGGATTACTTGTACCCAGATTGGTCTGTTCATCCTATTTTTGCTGAAAGGGTCTGTCCTTCCATACACAGGTCTTCTTACTGCCAGATGTAGGACCATTTCTACGAGAATTGTTTTGAAAATAAGACCTACAGGAGTGAGCTCTTTAATTGAGTGGGTCTTGTTATTACAATGAAATGTACAGTGTCTGGGCAGGAAGCCATCAGCCCTCAAGAAGATGCAGCCAGCGCTGAATGCTGCGGTGTGATAAGAGTTACGAAAGTCCATCACACTCATCCTCTCTCTGTGCTGGCTTCCTGTAGAAGTGTGAGCCAGACTTAAAGTCTTCTGGATTGCTCCAGCACTTGGGCTAATACCTGTGGAAATGGCTTAGGAGGGGAGTAGGTTTGACCATTGTATTCCTAGAGGGTCCTAGGACCTTTTAATTCCAGAACCAAAGACCAGCCAAGCTGAGATCTAGAATAACCTTCACAGAAGCCAGAGGCCATCACAAAAAACTTGTCCTTTTTTCCTGTCTGCATTAGAGGTGTTTCTTTCACCTTGCTTCCCCTCCCAGGCATGGCAGCACAGACACAGGAAACCAAAGCCCTGTGAAAACAATTTACTGTACCTAAGTTCTCCTCTTGAGAAGGGAAGAGAATGAACCAGATGTGACATGTTTGTCATCTTGCTTAATACAAGACTTGAAGGCCCTCAGGTACGCTGCTGATGAGGCCAGTGATAGAAACAGCTCAGAGAAATTTTTGGTACGTTTTTGGGCAGTGCTGCCTTAGAAACAGAAGATGTATGGCCAGGAAAAACAGCCTTCTGAGGTGTCAGTTTAGATGCTGACATCAGTCTCACTGAGGTCGTTCACACCATATTTTCTTCTGTACTTTTTGTAATAAGCAAACCAGCCCTAAAGAAAGGAAGCAGCTCGGTGAAGGCATGAGGGAGTGCCCGCTGCTCAGCATCCCAGGACTGGTGTGCTTTGGCAGGGATGCTGCCTGGCCTGGGGCGAGGAACATGTGGGTGTTTTGAGCCTCAGCACTATGAAACTGTAAATACTGAAGCAAGTTACCTCTGTACATCCCAGAAGTTTTATATCTCAGAGGCTCAAAAAATGCAGGTTAAGCACCCGTGCTCAGAATACGCAGTGAATGCAGTTCTGGAAACAGGCAGCATTTTTAAACTGCCAACCTTGAAACTGTTTGAAATTCAGCTTTGCCATTGTTGGGAGGCTCTGCAGGCTACAAAAGGCTGAATTTCTCATAAGCATCAGGGGAGAAAAATTACACTTGAACAGTAAGATTCACTGGAAGACTTCACTTTTCTGTGACAGCCCTGTGTCCTGGGGTGGAGAGTGTTACGAGGCCACTCAACATTGTAGGATATTTTTTCACCTAACTCACAGAGTTGTTCACTGTATTCTCACATGTCCTTGAAATGCCAGCCCTCAGCTAAAGCACCCAAGTCACAGCAAAATGGTGACAGTGGCTGCTCTCCAGCTCAATGCCATGCCAGGGGTTCCAGCCTGGGTTCCACATCTCTAATGGCAAAAGGCAATTCACCAGCCAGGGAAGGATTTCCTAAAGCTCTGGTCTAGGTCTGTGAGAGATTCTTCTTTCATCTTTCTGGTGTAAAACCAGCAGTTTTTGAGAAGAAAGCATCTCAGTGACTTTGAAGCCTGAATCCTGTTTGCAGATCTTACAAGAGGCAGGGCAGCAGCAGGGTTAGCAGCCATACATACCAAGTGATCAGATGAGTTGTGTGCAAGGAGTGTGGTTTTTGGGACAACAGTAAATACTGGCCTTCTATTTCTTCTCAGGCTCCCTGTTGGATTCCTGACATTTTAAGCCCAATCCCTTCATGTGAGGATTATCTGCCTCAGCGCAGATGCTGGGGATGGCACAGTTCTAGAGAAAGCCAGACCTGAAATAGCAAGGTTCATTTCAGATCAGGCCTGCAGTTTTTTAATAGTAGTGCTTTTAATAAGTTGTGTAAGAAAAAGCCTTTGTGTATTATGCCCTGACACGCAGATGCCTCTAAAAGATATCCCAAATCCCAGCGTGAGAAGGATTTTAGTGCATTTCGCGCTGGAACTGTATTCTTGCAGATGGTTGAGGGGTTTATATCCCCCCCTTCCCTGAATCTGGCCTGTAGTCTGCCCTCTGCACGTCTCCAAAATGCCCTTCCAGGAGCTGTGTTAGTAGTGCTGTGGTTTGTTCAGCCTGGGAGCAGGGTTGTCAGGGGGTTTGGGAATAGCACAAAAGATCCAGCCACAATGCCCCTGTCCTAAAGACTCCAGAGAAGCTGCTGGATATTTTTAAACAGTGACCTGTGCTTTTAGCAGTGCTGATGGTCAGCATCTTACATCACCTTTCTCTGATGTGAGCAGAACAAAAGAAAAGAGACCCAAACAACAGCAAGCACCTGTGTGCCTTGTGAATAAATGCTATAGGTTCACCTGGACTTATTTTGGCACCCAGATAAGTCTGCTTCTCCCCTGACTCACAGTAGTGAAACTCAGGTGTCCCTGCATTGAACTGAGCTGAACCATTTAGGGTAAAAGCAGTAAATACTGGTGGGGGAAGAATCTGGCCAACCTGACATGCCCAAGAAGGGATGGAGTTGTGGGCTGCTCCTCTGACTCTGGAAGTGTTTTCATTTTGAGGTTGTATATCCCCCTTGCAGAGCAGCCTCCTCAGTCCTAGTGCAAGGGCTGTGCAGTAGCTTAGAGAATGAGAAGTGAGGATGGACTTTGTTGTTTTCTGAAGGAGAAAAGACCACTCTTCATTGCTTGGGGTTTTTTCCCATGTGGTTTTCTTCAACATTTGGTGTAGGGCCGTGTGGAGAAAGGACACTCAGTGGATCTCATCTGACTTCATGCCACGTCATGTTTATCATGGCCAAGGGCTTGAGCCTTGGGCCCTTCCCAGAAACTCTGTCTTGATAAAGTAATGTCTTTGGTAAACTTCTAAAACCTCTCCCATCTCCTTTCCCTTAGCTACCTCCCTAGGAGACAGGGGTGTCTGGTTTTATCTTTGTGCTTGCTCTGATGCTGCTCCCTGATTTGTTTCAAGGTGCTCTGACAGCTCTGCTGCTTATCTCTGCTATGACAGGCTGTCCTTGTTCAGATCCCTGCACCAAACCTCCAAGCTTATCAGTCAGGCAGTTTTTGTTTCAGATTGGTGTGCCACATCCATCAGAGCCCACTGACCGTGAAGAGGGACAGGAGCTGCACAGCATCCTTCCTCAGCACCATTCAGTCACCCTCTCCTTCTGGGAGATGAGCACTGAACAGCCAAGGGAGAAGCCCTGCAGGAAGGGAGGCTGGCAAGCAGGGATGTTTTCTCTGTCTGCAGAAGGGGAAGATCTGGTCTTTTCATTCAGGAACCCCCTGCTTCAGGCCTTGGAGTTTGAAGTGATGCCTGGTAGCTTTGCACAGAGAGGAGCATGATAAGAACATTTTGTCGCAGTCAGTGTTTTGCTGCCATGGTTTGTTGGGAGTCGCTGTGAACACTCCCCGTGATAAAATGAGAAAAGTCCTTCTGAGATGCATAAATTCCAAATGAATATTCCATATTCCATATAACAAATTTGGCTCTGATAAACTGAAGGGGTTTATGTTGATGAGAGTGAGAGCAGAGTTTAATTCCTGTTGTGAATCCCTCAGTACAGCTGTTGCTGCCAGGCCTGATAGGTCTCTTCCAGACATGGCAAAGCTCAGGCTCAAGTCCTGCGTGGCTACGCAGTTTTAAGCAAACATTCCTATTTAGGTTTGCCTGCTTAGCTAAGCCCTGTGTAAGCAAAATTCATGATGCTGGGTAAAAAACAAAGCAAAAGGAAATTTTAGGAAATAGCTGCTTTTTCTTGCTTTTTTTCCCCCTCCTCCCTTTTCTAATTGGCTTCAGCATTAAATAGAAGTTGTCTTAATTACTCACACTGATTGGATTGCCTTTTCAGTCACATGACTTCACAGCTGTGCAGATGTTTGCAGCTTCTTCTCCTTAGAAAACCGCTCGCAGCCTTAGGAGTGTGTTAAAGCAGGTGACTGGGTACAGCTAACATCAGACACCACTGCTTGTGAGGTCCAGCCCTTGTTCTGGGGTGAGGCTCTGAGCAGAGAGTCAGTCTGCCCCAGCACATCTGTTGGGGAAATGTCTTCCAGGAGAGGTCTTCAGCTTTGGTTTCTGTGAGCATGGTGCAGATGCCCTGAGCCCGTGATGCTGCTGGGCTAAGAGGTGGCAGTGACAGGGACAGGAACTTCAGGCAGTTGCTTCCAGCCCCTCTGTCTAAGGCTGAAGGGTACAAAGTGGTGTCCAAAACCCTGACACAAGTTTTCTTCACTTACAGCTATTTAGCATGCCTAGGAGACAGCTTTCTGACGAGACTGTACATGACTTTGCACCTGAAGGTTCTGCTGTTAGCTTGGTTTGACCTGCTCTTCAAATCCCCTTTTGTGCATGTGACAGTATTTCCATAATGCTCCTGAGATTTATGCTGTGACGTTCCCATTTCTGAAAGTGGAGGCTGTGGACAAGTCATTAAGCACAGCAAAAACTGCACTAAAAAGTTATTACCCGAGTGCAAGTGTGTGATCTATTATGGGAAGTCTTCATGCAAGTGATTTACTACTATTTTTAATTAGAAATTCAGAACCTCTTCTGATGCTCCCTCATAGCTGTTCAGCAGTATTAGTTCTAACCCAGCTCAGCTGCTGTGGGACAAAAATTCTACCTTAGATTAAGCAGCTGAGTTTTTCCCCAGAATAAAGGCAAGATGCCATAGGGATTTCTTTACCCTGAGTGTCACCCAGACAGCAACACTGTTCTGGAGCAGCCTCCTGGACAGCCATGGAATACTTTGCTGGGACTGTGGGTGGTGATCCCAGGTGTGGCCCTGTTCCCAAAGGTCTCATGTCCCTCCTGTCCTGTACTACAACTGTTACACTAGAAACTGTGTTGAAGAGTAATTAAGGCTTGTTTCTTTACACTTACCTCTTGTACTTGGTTTCTTCCAGTATCAAGTAAGTGCAAGCTCTGACTGTGTTTTCCCGGACTTTTAGAGCACATGTAGAGCTGCTTTCACATGGATTCTCTGGTGTCTCGTAAGGGTTGAGCTCATGCACCTTCTTTTTCACAGATGAATGTCTTGCTTTACTCGCCAGCTGTCTAATTCCTTGAGTGTTCCTATGCACTTGGGAATTATGTATTCCTGTGATAGCACATACATTCAAATTTAAGTATTCCAGAAGGCGTGATGATGCCCAAGGCGATTTTCATCGACACCCGTCTGCTTCATCACTCCTATGCTTGCAACCTTAAAATGGGGATAGGAAAAACCAAAAGGACATTGAAATGAGACTGAGATTCAGTGGTCTGAAATAGTGCTTAATTAAGAGTAGGACTGCAAAATGCAAGTTCTGGGATACATTCAGTTGTGCTGTTCTCATAGTTGGTTTTTAAGAAAAAAAAATAAAGCCATGCCTTAGTGTAAGTTCTGCATGTTATTTGCAAAGGGAAAGGCGGGGGATGAGACACGTGAAAGGGCCCAGTTGTTGGTTTATTTATTAAGTGCTGTGTACAAGTAGTGCACATTATTATTTAATGAGGGGTGCTGCTATTGCTGCAAAGCAGTGTGGGGAGATAGAGAACACGCTTTGAAGATCTGGTACTGTGCCTGCTCCTGTCTGGACAGAGCCCTGGAATGGTGTCATGAGAAGACCAACCCTGACAGTGATTTTTCAACATTTTAGGTGTTCTTACTGTGAAATGAAGGTAGAGAGCATTGACTTTGTGAATGTGCTGCGTCTCCCAACAAACCCCAGAACTAAGTGTAAAAGCACTTCAAGGGAGCAATTCCTATTGTCGCTACACGGACAAGGAGGGCAAGGGGCGCTCATGGAGAGAGGAGCTGCAGATGGCTGAGTGGGCACCACCTGCTGGAGTTGTCCACTCATCCCCACTGACCCAGGAGGTGCTCGTGTGACTTTGCTTCTAGCTGTCAGAAGTTAGGCAAGGCAAACCCAGGCGTCTGGCTGGGTTTGGCCTTCCTGTCCTGGATCCTGGCTTAGGAAAAATAGGACAGCAAAAATGTGAGTGGTGTCACAAGAAGACATGGTCTCACACTTCTTGTTCCTCCTTTTAGCTGATTTTGGAAGGGTACCTTGTGCTGTTTTCTGCTGTTTACATTTAGAAAATATTCCACTGCCCTCCTCTAGTGAGTTTTATAAAGGAGGGACTAGACTATGTTGGCACAAACCAGTAACCTGTATTTGCAGGCAGAGGATTTGTGTCTCTTTCCATGGTCTGTGCTTGTGAGATACTGTGCTTCAGTAAATCTGTCATGGTATGGCCTTATTAAGTCCATAATCGTGACCAGGCCTTGACCGACAGCAGTCCTCTGCAGTTTTGTTTTCTTCCAGGGTGACATGGTTTGATAGAAGTGATTAATCATATTTGAATTTAATCATTCTGTGAAATGAGCAGCTCTGTGGCTGGTTCAGTGGAGCGTCTTTGGCCAAAGGAAACTTTGATTAGCATGTGTGTGGCATTGAAGTCACCCTATTCAAGAAGTGGTCACAGCCACAGACAGTAAATGCACACAAGCATTTAATGAATGAAACCGTAAACTCATGCTGTATCCAAAGCAGATACACTGATGGAGCACATACAGGAGGCAGCCCTTGTAAAAGCAATTTTTCTTTCAGTTCAGACCTCCCAGCAAAACAGTGCTGAGCTTTCATTTCCATTTCCTCCTGCTGAGTTTTTCTCCTCTAATTGTGATAGTATTAAGCAAGAGCACAGGGCATTTGAAAAGCAGTCATCATTTAAATCACGGAAAGTAATCATGCAACTTTTTTGGCTTTCCCCCCCTGTTAATACCCAAAAGATTGTGGTGAATAGCACTGCCATGATTTTGCACTCAAACCAGCTGAGGGATTTCTGCAGCAGAGTCCAGCCCGGGGTGCAGCAGTCTGGGAGGGGTGTGTGGTCCTGGGCTGGGTGCAGGCATGGCAGAGGGACATCTCTGGGGCAGGAATGCCATCTCGTGGCCGCAAATAGCTATTATGTGATTAAATCCACCTCCCATCCCTTCTTCCTTCCTCATGACACTTCCCCAGCCTACCAGTCATTCTCAGGAAACACAAATCAAGCTGTATTTTCTGCATAGCAAAGATCAGCCCTTTTTGGGTTCCTAAAGCTGTGCTGTCGGCCTCAGCAGCTCCTCTTGGCTGCGGTGCCCTGTGCTGGCACTGGAACGGGATCCGTGGGGACTGTGTGTGAGCCACAAGCAGATCAAGAGCAGACCTTTGCAGGCTTTGCTTTGCTGCAGTCTCTGTCAGCTTTACCCTATTCCTTCTGCACCTTGCACACTCAGGCACAGATGTGATGCTCTCCGAGACATATTTCTCTCTCAGCCGGCAGCGCAGTGCTGCCGTAGCCAGTTTGAGGATGTAGGAGTTGCAGCTCCTGGAGGGAGAGATGGTGCCTTTTATCAGCTGTCTGGTACTGCTGTCTGCATGATGTTAAGCAAGATGGTGTCTGCGTGTGTGACACGTACATTGTGTCTCAGAGCCGTGGAAACAGAAAACGGACAGGCCATGAGATGCTGGAGGTTGGAATACTTCCTTAGCTGCTGTAGAAGGAGCCCAGTCCTTAGGGATGCACTGTCTCTGCTCACCTTTTAAATAACACCATAGTGCTTTCTGCAGTGGTGTTTTTGGGAAAATAAATGCCATTTTTGTAAGCAAAATATTTACCAGTGATGTTCTGTTTTAGCAGGGGGAGTGTTACATGCTCAGCAGGAATTAGGGGGCCATGGGAAATGATGGATTCCCTCAGAGTACCCTTGTGTTACCCCATCAGGGCACACATCAGTGCTCCATGCAGCGACATGGCCTTGCTTGGTGTTCCGTGGCTCCAGGGAAGGCAGGTGCAGCCACCTCTGCTGGCCAGCGCCTGCAGGAATGCTGACTTGTCTGCACCTGCATGGGAGCTGCATCCGTGGAAGTGGCTTTTAAATCACTGCAGAGTCTGTGCAGGAAAGTCTAGGAGGAATCAAATCTGTTTGTGCTGTCACTCCCACTTCAGCTCAGCTTGTTCCGAGGGGATGGGACTGAAAGGCTGTTCTGGCAGCAGAAAGAGAGGAGAGGAAACAAATGTAAACAGAAATAGGCTGCGTTGTCAATCTGTGTCTGATGTCTTTGGTTATCCTGTTCTGAAGGTGAGTAAACACATCAAAGTTTTACTGTGGGAGGAATCCCAGAGGAGGCTCAGCAGCCCTTGGGAACCAAAATGTATTATGGATGCAAACCGTTCTCAGTGCATTTCTACAGGCGGAATGGAAAGGTGCCTATCTTAGCACCTGGGTGGTATTTCCTACCCCAGGATGTTTTTGCATGAGCAGTGTATATACATCTCTATGTGTTCTTTGAGATTTTCATGTCAAATCTTTTTTGTGAACCTGCAGCAGTCACCTCCAGCACCTTTTTCTAGCAGTGGAAAGACAGGGTCCCTTTATGTCAGGCATCATTTCATCTGCTTGCTGCCTCTAAATTGGGATGAGGCAAATTAAGGCCTAACTCTACTGACTTAATTAGATCTCTCCTTACTGCAATAGCAGAAGCCCAAAGCAGGTGACTGGGGCACATGTACACGGTAGTATGGTCCCCTAAATTTGTGGGTTTTCAACTGAGGTTTGTAGTCCTACTGCAGTAAGTCACAGACCAGTTTCTAGCTGTGCCCAGCACAGCATCCCCAAGCTGGCAGTTGTTTATGGCATTCTCCTGCTGAAACAGAGTTGTGTGTGGAGCTGCATCCCACAGGTCTCCAGCTGTGTGACCCAGCCTGTGGGTTTTCTTGGAGTGCCTAAAAAAAGCCTGAATTCTTCTGTGCCTTTGGGTTTTCTCAAATCCCAAAGACACAAATGAAAAACCTATTATCCCTTGCCATTACCCACAAGATCTGTAAAGAGTACATATTTTCCCAAAGGCATTGGGATGCCCTACTTCTGTTTATTATGGCTTTGTGACCCAGCTGGTGCAGGTGTGAGCACCTGTCTCTGCCACGTGTCACAGACATGTTCATGCTGCCACATCCCTGCCAGTTCAGTGCCTCACCAGCACTGCTCCCTACAAGGAGCTGTCAGCTCTCCCAGCCTCTGCTTGTGAAGGGCTCACCATTGTCTAGTTTATGGTGTTCTTAGAAGTTCCCAAGCACTCTTTTCATTTTAAAAAATGGGTATTTTCATACCAGTGGGATTAATGCCATCCTTGCATAAGGTTTGCTGTTGAGCTAAGTCTGCGTGTGCTCAGTTATAATGAACTACAGCCTCAGTGTATGGGCAAGGGAAGCTCAGAAAGATCACTGGTAATTGTGGTCATCAGCCTCTAGTTCATGTTTTTGAATGGCTAGTATAGATAAAGCATTAGAAAATACAGTAAAAAGCTCTCCTGTGTGCTTCTTCATATGCAGTTAACTGTTAAACATACTTTAAACCTATTTATTTTCCTCCTCACTTGTGTCTCTAGAAATATATAGAAAAGAAACACGACTTAGCATTACATGAGAGGAGAAGGTGCATCAGGTACTCCATCAGGTGCATGAAGGTAGGTTAGCGCAGTGCCTGGTGTGCTTCTGCTCTGACTCTGTTTTTCCCAGAGCTCAAGCATGGACATACATGATTTATGGCCCAAGATTTAAAGGTCTCTTCTGGGAGGGGAAGAGTGTGCTAAAGTAATAAACCCATCATTTGTTAGAAAGCATTTCTGGAAGAACTAAATTGAGGCTGTATGTAGCACTTCAGTCTCCAGCAATGAAGTGGGATCTGAACTCTCCGTGCTCAGAGCAGGATCCAGATCCAGCAGGCACCATGGCTGGGCACCACGGTGAGCTGAGAAACCAAGGCTGGATTAAAAACATCACACCACACAAGGTGAAGCAGCCACCAAGCCCAGTCGTGTCTGTCAGGCTGCTGGCTGTGCTGCCCTCTTGATGAGCTTCCCTTCACCAGCCATCTCACTTTGGAGACCAAGCTGCAAGTACACCAGGAGGGACACAGACATGCCAGAAGAGAAGAGATGAGGGTTGTGAATGAATAGGAAGCACAACCCTCTCCACCAATATTGCACAAGGAAGGGAGGCAGCCAAACTGGCCAGTCATTGCATCCTCACCAGATCCCACTCTGGCCTCAGAGGACAGCAGGGGAGGCTAAGATGGCCTTGCAAGTGTTGTCCCAGACATGGTCACATATATTTAAGGCCTTTCACCTGGACCTCCGTGCCCTTGTACACAGCCAGCTGGCTGTGCAGGAGGGCAGGTGATGCTGCTGCTGGTTTTGGTGATCCTGCAGGGATGGAAGCAGCTGCCTGCCGTGTCCTGCGTTCCCAAGGACATGTTCCTGGCGTGGGAGGGGAACAGGCACTGCTGCTGAGTGGGTTAATCTGGGAAAACTATACCGAGCAGGTTGCTCAATAAACTCCTGCAAATCTGGCCAACATGTTGGAATATTATTCTGCAAGATTTTTTTACTGAAGTGGTGAATTTGTGGGAACAAGGCAGAAGGTCAGCATCTCCAGCAGGGAGGATCTGTCCCATGATACTGCCATGCCCACTGAGTGTCATGCACACCTGGAGTGAGCCTGCCGAGGGGAGAGCATAGCTCTCCTTTAGTACACGTTTTTACATTTGTTTTCTGATTGGTTTATGTTTATTCCATGCGATCTGGAGAGGGATGAAAGGTGTCCTCTGTCCATGAGAACTGGTCGTAGATGATGTTTAAATGTCACCCCTGTAGAAAGCACATGGCTCTGCAGCTGCTCCTGTGTTAGCCTGGTTAGCAGGACTGATTCATGGCCCAGCAGTATAACCCAGTTGCACTTGTTCATTATTTATAGAAATCACAGGGATCAGTGTTCTGGCTACATCAAGTTACAAGAGCAACGAGGGAAGAAGGGTGACTGTGTCAAATTAGGCAGGGGCTGAGCAGATTTTCTGGACAGCACAGTATGTGAATGAAAGAATTGAATGAATTTCCCTGGGTATTAAACGTGTATGTTCACTTTCAGGAACATAGTGTGGAGTCACCGTCCCTGGACGTGTTTAAAAAGTGCCATGGTTTAGTTGATGAGGAGTTGTTAGGTCATAGGTTGGACTCAGTGATCTTAAAGGTCTTCTCCAACCTAGTTCATTCTGTGATTCTGTAATTTTTCTGCTTGTGTACCTTTTTTGTGCTGTGTGTACATATATCCATCTGTATGTGTGTGTCCTTTTGGCCAGAGTGACATTTATTTGCCCTCATTTGCAGATGTTTTATTGCTTTCAAGTGTCAGCATGAGCCCTCTTGTAGAGGGGCAAGATAGCATGGCTACTTCATGACATTTGTCCACAATGGGTCCCAATGCACTTTCTCAACAAATGAATTCCTGCAGTGATAACCTGCTTAATGATTAAATATGGAAATGAAATCATTACACTGTTAGTCCCTCAGAAGATCCTAATACCTAGCTACTGTCCAGAGCTAATTTTCTGAGCAATAATTTAATACACAGCCCAGATAAACTGGGTACTCAGATTGAATACAAATGATGTTTCAGTGACATGAATTATGGCCTTATGCTGAGCATCACTATGGCAACTAATGACATCACCATGGGCTCCAACCAGCACGAAACTCAACTTTTGATGGTCTCCATTTGTTGGCGCAGAGCTTTTCAGGGCTTTTGGGGGTATGAATATGTAAGCACCAGTGTTGTCAAGGGTTTGTTATGTATGTTTGCTGTCATTTGAAACATTTATTCTCTTTGTGGTTAATCTTGTTCCCATGAAGGAAACCTAATGAAAATTACTGTTTGTATTTGGTTAGTAACATTTGTTGATAACATATGGTCTGGGAATGCTTCAGCAAATAAGAGCTTTTTAATAGTAAACAGAGATATGAGTTCTATAAAGCAGATGCTGTCAAAATACACACTGTAAGGTTGGATATTTTCTTACTTTTGCCTCTTACCCAAAGCAAGATAATCTTCCTACTTTACCTCCTGGTGACAACGTAGTTTTTTGAGAGAAAACATAACCTGTTACCTGATTAGAACATAAACTTGTTTCTTGGTTCTTACGCTTAAAGCATTTATAAGGTAGCTGATGGCTCACACATGAAAAAAATATAATATAAAGGACCTGACTGGATGTATAGTGCTGTAGATAATTTAAGCCAAACTTCTGCTCTCTGGTACTGGTAACAGTTTGATGCATCATCATAAAAAATGAAACGTGAAACAGTGACACCAGGAGAGGAAGCTTCAGAGCAAAGCTGATGAAGAACCTAAGTTGGTTCATCAGCTCTGCACTGAACACGCTCATCTGCTGAGCTCAGCTGGACAAGATTTGCTCAGTGGGGAGCAAAGCATGAACCCATAGTCTGAGACCACAAGGGGGAGTGAATTAGTTTTTCTGATGATGTTCCAAATGCCAGACCTGCTGCTTGGTGTTTGTCTTTGAGTAGCATCTTGTTGCTGGACCACGTTTTCTGAGCCTTTTCAAGGGAACTGCCTTTCTTCAGCAGAGGATCTAGTTTGAGGACAGCCTAAAGTGAGAAAGTGTCATTAACAGAGTGAGGAGGATAGAAGTGGTTAGTGAAAGATGGAATAATCTTTCATGTGACTTGCAGCATTCTGGGTCACAGTGTGTGTTCCACCACATCACTCAGAGGTGTTGCCCTTGGCAGGGTCCCACACAGAATGAGTTTGTGTTCTCTGAGCACTTGGGCAACTTGTAGTTGCAGAAACCTGTAGATGTGCTCTAGAGACATGCATGGCTAGAGGCTGTGGATAATTCAGCCTCCAGAGCACTCCTTTCCAAGCCATGGAATGACTCACGGAGTACAAATGGTAGACGGTGGTTCATTGTTTAGTTGGAGAGGTGACATCTTCCTGACCACTGCAGTCCCACCCTCAAGGAGCTGGTGTCCTGATCTGCTGTCCCAGCAAACTGTTACTCCAAACATAATGGCTTGAACTTAAACTTGGGTTGGGCTGAGACTTGGAAGGTGCCCCAGGTTAAATTGCAGTTTCTTCAGAAAAAGCAAACCTCACTCTCAGCCTGGAAAGGAGAGGTTAATTGGCCAAGAGAGGAGAAGAGGCATGAGTGATTACAGACGTCCTGGGTGCAGATGTCTTCAATCCTCTACTTCTTTTGTGACCACACAGGCTGGCGCTGCAGGAGACATATTGTTCTTTCTAAATAAGAAAGTTCTCTTAAACTTGGTTTCATGCTGCTCCCAAATGCTCTCCTTTTTCCCCCAAGAATCATCATGGGTTTTCCAAACATCTGTCCACATTTCCCAAAGAAGATAATTAATGCCTTTGTCACTCACACAACCCAACCACTCTGGCTTGTTCAGACACGTTTTGGGTTAACTATTTCATGCCCAAGCAGTGTTGCTGCTGACCTGCCAGCTGAGCTGAACACGCCTCTGTCCTTCTTTTCACAGCTGGGGCACCCAGGGAGACTTCACAACAACCCACGCGCTTCCTGCAGTGAAGGTGAAGCTGTTCACGGAGAGCACAGGAGTGCTGGCTCTGGAGGACAAAGAGCTTGGGAGGGTAAGGAGATTTTGAGTTTAATAATGTTTCCTTCTGGCCCTGCTTTTCTGGAGAAATCTCTCCTGTACAGAAATATCTTTGGAGCACAACATACTCTGCTTTTTTGCCAAGCTTCAGGAGAGGGAAAGAAAGCAAGCTCTGCACTGCTGGAAAGGAGTGCATCTCGCATGCTGTCTTTGTTGTGAGTTTTTAATGGCAGCATTTCAGCTGGCTGTGCCTGCTCTGTGCAAAGGCAGAGGATCTTGTGTGCAATATTGGCAGTCCGGAAAGCCTTAGAAGTTGCTTGCGGAAATGGACATTCCTGAGGCAGAAAAGGGGATTATGCTGAAGCAAAAAGAGGGGATTTATTTGGCTAGGGAGTGTTAAGCTTCTCTCATATCTGCTGAGCAGCCAGTGCACGGTTTGAGCTTTTGAAAGCACTGACTGCAGTACTCCCTGCAAAAGGCTTGGAGCCCTGGCTTCCCTGGGGATGGGTGGTGGCTGAGCTGGTGGCTTCAGTGGGGCTGGACTGAAGGTTCATTGCTCCCATCAATGGTGTTAAAGCAAAGAGCTCAGATTCCTGGGGTATTGGCCACAGAGCAAATCTTTCCACCCCATCACTGCCTCTCACCTGTGGTCCCTAAACCAGTGCCCTGGGGCTGGTGGCCCTTGATCACTGCAGCCCACAGCTCCAGAATATCTGTGGATGGCACTTTTCTGTGGCTTTGGGACGATTGACTTATCTCCATGGATTTTGTGCAGCTGTATAATTTGTGCTGGCCCCAGGCATAAGTGGAAGCAAACTCCCTGCCATGCCTTACTCAGCTCCTCAGGCTGAGATCAGTATGATGAAGACTCCATGAAAATCAGTTCAGGGTAAGAGGACTTGGCACCTCCTGTGTCACAGCTCAGCATGACCCAAGTGATTGTCAGGGGCAGCCTGGGCTCTGTCTGCCCAGCCCTGCATCCCTTCTTGCTCTCCATCCTGTCCATATGACTGTGGCCAAGAAATCCGCGGTCAGAAAGCCACTGATCCTGTTGCCAGCCCAAGTACGGTATTTCCAGTTATGGACTAACCTGTTGGGATGTTTCTTGCTAATTCCGTGGCTGTTTGTGCCTTGACAAGGAAGAGTCTGTGTCCATTCAACATTTTTCCTAATTAATGTGGGTTTGTGTTAATCTTGTTCATTCTCAACATTCTTCCAGGTCCTAGTGAGCTGCTGATTTAATCTATAACTTTATGGTGGAGAGTGCTGCATGCAATTTTGTCTCATATAATTCATGTTCATTTTAATTATTTCTGTTTTCATGTTCATGAAGCATCCTTTGTTCTTGCACTTGAGAGAGAGAAAAGCAAAGCTACCCCTTTTTTCTCTTCTCAGTCTTCACTTCAAAGAGAGTCACAGCCCCTTCAGACTTTCCTCATCTGCACCTTGATCTTTCCTTTCTCCCTGTCCTCCTTTTTTGACACAGAGGATGACCCCTCTAGGCTGCAGTACTACAGCTGAAGACCTACAATTGTTATGCTGCACAGCATCATAATATTTTCAGGTTTATTTTCAAAACCTCCTACTTCAAACAGCCTGGCACCCTGCCTTTATTCACTGTGGCGTGCTGAGCAGAGCTTTTCACCCAGCCGGCCGCGCTGCCATTCAGGGATTTTCCCCTGAGTGGTTACACTCAGTGCAGCCCCTCTTGCTTTGTAAGTCTTGTTTCCACTGGCAGCCATGAGCAGTGCTGACTTTGCTGGTCTTGGGAAGCAATTAGCTGTGCATGTTGTTCTGAGAAAGATGTCAGCACCCAAAGCAACCCCTCTTGCCCTGAAATGCTGATGAGCCAGCCCTACCAATGTGCTTTAATTCCCGGTCCAGCGGGAAACCATCCCTCAGCCCTGAGTTTCTGCAGGCTGAAGGACATGGGCCAGCAGTGGCAAGTGTGAGGAGCTGGCAGTGATTCCCCCTGGCCCGTGGCCACCAGCACTTTTGGTCGGCCAGACTTCAAAGGGATCCTCGGTGTGCCCGGAGCAGCCGAGAGATGACGCGTGTCTGCTCAGGCTGCATCCAGATTTCTTCTTTAATGTAATAATGAAACCGGGAGGGTGTTAAGCCCCTGGTTTAGCTGTTGGAGTGGGCAGAAACCTGCTTGCATGGAGAGGGGAGGGAAGCAAGTTTTATACACAAAACACCCCTGCTCAGCCGCCCTTTGAGCGGTGGTTTTGTGCTCTGCCAGGCGGGTACAAAGCCCACTTTCTACTGCGAGTGGTAAGTTGGCACCTGGCCGCCACTCCTCAGCTCGCCACTTTTATCCAAGGGAGAACTGGGAAATGCTCCCAAGCTCTACACTGCTGGATGGGCAGCTGAAGGCATGGGAATACATCCTGACCCTATTGAAGCCAGTGGCAGGGCTCCCGTGGATTTCAGCTATGCCAATACTTCATCTACTGAGGGCAAGGAGGGGAAGAGCTGTGAATTGCAGCACCACTGAGAAAAGTTTGTGTCTTTTGATGAAAAAAGAGTTAGAAATCAAAGTAGAGAGCATCCCAAACAGCCTGAGTGGCTGCTGCCTCGCTAAGAAATGCAGTTTAGCACAAGTATATGTGCTTGCATGACCTGCCTGGCACTGGGGTTCCTTGGATACTGCTCAGAGTTTGGGTCCATCATGTTTCTAACATCCCCTGCCTCGTGGAGAACTCGCTTCTCATCTTCAGGATTTGCTTAAATGTATTTTTTTCCAAGAGTGATGCTGTTCTGCTCAGTTATCTGTATGACTAATAACAGCTTCAGATTCCTGCCAGAGAAAGCAATTCAATAAAAGAAGTGATAAATAATGTTAATGGATAAGGGTAAAGTTGAGAATCTACTGATGTTTACCTCAGGCTTTAAAGGAGGCAATAAAATACATTTTAGAGCCATTCATCAGAGGGTAATAGCATCAATGATATTTTGGTGGAAAACAGCCCCCTAGGTTGTTGACTCAGCAGCAAAGTTGAAGAGCAGAGGAATACAAGATTATAGTCTGGGCGGGAGTTTGGCAGGACTATAGACTAAGCATGAGCAAGAAATGAGTGATGGCAGCACATCAATTAATGAGGGTGAATGCTGCCATTTGTAAAAATTGTGGAACAATTTGCTTGCATAAAGATTAATGGATTTAAAGGAGATTCATCTCACTGCAGCACAGTGGAAATGTGAATGAATTTGTAGCAGGCAAAGTCACCTCTGAGAGTGAAAGCATCAGAAGGGGAACAGGTGTAGGAGGAAGGCGTTCGGCCACCTCAGAGGACTCATATGGAAATACCAGGAGAAGATGGTGGGTGTGGTGTAGTTTTATATCTTACTCTCTGGGGGAGCTGCTCTGCTTTGTAGTGGTAATGGATAAGTGGGAAAAGCGCAGCTATGATCATGAAAGACTATTCACCTCTTGGAGCTTTCAGGTTCTGTGAGCCAAGTGCTTGCATTGGTGTTCATCTGCAGTCACTGGTGTTGCATGGATGTGCCCCAGCTGGAGACCATCCCAGCATTTCCTTCTGCATGAAATGGAAGCAGAGTGCTGCATCCACTCGTGTCATGAGATGGATGCAGATTTTATCTGCTGTCATGGCTCAGTCAGACATACCATCCTGAAATGACAGGAGCTGATGATGCAGTTCTGTCTGCACAGCCCCATGAGCTGATAGAAGAGCCAAAGAATATATGACCTAATCTCAAAATAATAACCTGTACTTTAAAAAAGCAATAAAAAACCATCCTCACTGATGTGAATAGACATATCCAGACTGATTTCTAGGACAAAGCTAGGCCATATTTCTGTTCCACATTAAACCCCATTTTGTGAATAATGTTTCCCTTTAACATTGTTGGTTTTAATTCTTACAGGTTGTTCTCCACCCTACTCCTAACAGCCCAAAGCAGTCAGAGTGGCACAAAATGACTGTTTCCAAAAACTGCCCAGATCAAGACCTGAAGATTAAGCTTGCCGTGCGAATGGATAAGCCTCAAAACATGAAGCACTCTGGGTAAACACTTGTCTCAACCTGAACTTATTTTGTTTTGAATGTCCACACATTTCACTTTTTAAAGATTGTGAAAGAGAAACTCTTTTTGCTTGAGTTCACAGGAGGTGAAGCAGAAAGATAAATATAAAAATTGCATTAGTTCAGTCATTTATAGTGCACTTTCTATATTCTTAGCATAGTCTTTTTTAATGCATATGAGCCAAACGGTTTAAATTTTAAACAGTTTACCTCAGGAAATTCCTAGTTGTGCTTTTTCCTGTGAGGAAATAATAGGTGGACTGCCAACTCTCTTACTGAGAATAATATAATTTTCTGCTTTGTTCTGTGTCTCCCATATTGATTTCTCAAAACCAAAATCATAGTGCACGTTCCACTTGAAATAAACCGCAATGTGACTGGTATAGTTTATACTGAGATATGCAACATAATTAAACAGCAATTACCTGGACTAGGGCTAATGATTTGGAAGGTTCAAAGGGACACCTCTCCCCTCTAGGAGTGAGTGTCAAAGGATCTGGGGCTAGATGGATCCCTGACCACTTCTACCTTCATACAGTTACAAAATGTCCAATCTGTGGGAAGATCTGGCTAAGGCCATTGGCAAGGCTTTCCTCTGATGGATCTTCAGAGCTGAGGAGGTGCTAAAAAATTGAAACTGTCCAGAAAACTCACTGTTTGAAATAACTCTTTCTCCAGTCTGTTTTTGGTGCTATAAAAATAATTTTGTTTCCCTTTTATTTTTATAGTGCTTTGTTAGGTTCTGTCCATTATTAGGTGATTTAGATCACTCATCTTTTCTAATTCCTCCTCCTCCTTTCTTCTCTGCTGATGAGATCAGAGCCAGTAGTCTTATGTGACATTTCATTTTTTCAGCACAATCACAAGCACCAAAGCCAGAGAGGAGAGATCCCCTGTCCTGTTTATTTCCTTGACCTCAGCTGACAGCAGGGCTGTTCTCAAGCTTTCTGCAATTAACATTTGATTTAGATAATACTGCTTAAAACTCTTAGGTTTATACTTCTTGCTACCAGAACTGAGGTTATCTTTCTGTTGATGTTAGCAGCAAGAGCCAAAAGGACACTTGTTACCCTGTTCTTGTCCTAGCCAAGGATTCAAAGCTGACATCAGCGTGACTTGGAGTTTTGTGCCTTAAACATTCATCAAGAGTGTTCTGGAGCTCTTCTGGCATAAGGAACCCTTTACATAACCAAAAGTGAAGTCTTTTTTCTATTTACTGATCCAGAGCTAAAGTAATTATAATGATACATAAAATGTATTAATACTGAATAATATCCTTATATTTATTACTAGCCTGGTGCTGCCACTAGTTTTGCCAGTGTTTGTCTTACAGTGTCACAGTGGCCAATTCATCACAGAGATTAAATGCTTATTTTGACATTAATTTTAGGAGTTAATTCTTCCTTTGTAGAAAACAGTAAATTCACTCCTGCTCAGAAATTATTCAGCTTGCTTGAATTATCTCTAGCCAAGCAATTTCTTGGATTTCATCTTAGGGCTGCTCAGTGAAATGTCCTGGTTTAGTCAGTCCAGTGGATATTGAGATCCTGGGTACTGGGTTTGATGTAGGAAGTGTCCCTCTGTTTGACAGCTCCCTTCAGCCAAATGGTTTTATGAAGGCTAAAGCAGATTTGGGGTTTCTCTCCCTTAATTCTTCCGTTGCAAATGCATTCTTCGCTTATCCAACCATGTTGTAGCTATTCACTGGTGCTAAGGGGCTTCAAATTCTGGGCAAGTTGTGAAAGACAAAGGGAAAGAGAGAATTAATACTGTGTACCATTAAGACTCTGTAAAGTTTTTATGTCTCTTTCTTTGCAGGTTATTTGTTAAGACTAGAAATAAACCCATTCATGAGTGCTGCTGAGCTTGAGAGTCTTGTAATTATTCCTGCTTGTGCATTAACTTCAGTTTCTAAGTGCAAAGAAAATACACTGAAAAGCAAGAGAACAACAGATGAACACTTGTGTACTGAATTCACCTGTTCTTTTCTCCTAGGTATTTATGGGCCATTGGTAAAAATGTTTGGAAGAGATGGAAGAAACGATTCTTTGTCCTAGTCCAGGTAACAGATGTAACTAGAAGTGATCTTAAATCACAACATGAAATATTTAAGTCTGTCCTCTGGCCATTTTCAGTGCCGTGTGATTGATGCTGAGCTGTGGTTCTGCATAGGATTTCTGTTAATCATGGATTTTTTTCTAAACTTATACACATTCTCAAGGATATCCCAGTTGCAGGCTTCTAGTTGTGAGTTTCCAGATGCCCTTCAATGCTTGATAAAATGGAGAATCAATTTTAGTGAGGAATTAATGAGGAAAGGAGGAAGCTCAGTCTGTCTTGGTTGGAGGTTCTTGTGCTCCCTTTTGAGTCTCCAGGTCAAATTTGGAGCCCATTTGAATCTACAGAAGTTTCATCACTGACTACATCAGGGTCACCTTCAAATCATTCTTGACATTTATCTCGCCTTCACATTCATTACTGCTTTTCATTGTCTACAGCTCTCACTAATCATTTTGCCATCATCATTTTGCAGTGTCTTCCTTTTTCCCTTTTTTGTTGTTTTCACTTTCTGCCCTCCTTGTTTCAGTAGACCTGTATATTTGACCACTGTTAAGAATTTCAAGGGAACAGGCAGATGCCTCTGTAACCTAAAAGGATATGGTCAGTACTTGGTGTGTTAGATCTTCCTTCACCTTCCAAGAGCAGGTGGAACCACTGCATTGGCCACAGAAATGTGGGGCCCCAGTGTGAGTGATCCATTTCCACACCAAGCTGAGAAAGTCACAGAGTCCTCTTGGGAGCACCTCTCTCTGGACTCTCCTCCAAGTGTGGGAATAAAACTTTTATTCAGGGTTTTCTATGAAAGCAACACAGAGATGCTCTGATGGAATCACATGGGATCCAACTGAGGTCTTGTGCCAGCACAGATCCAAACTGATCAGGTCAGAGGGTAAAATCCTTCTGCTGATGAAGCAGATGGCAGGGCTTCTGTAGGGGGGCAAAGTGTAAGAGCAGAGATGGTATAAACAAGGTACAGCAGACTCCCCATCTGGAGCATGCTTGTGTGCTGTTTGCCCTGTGCTGGTAAGGGCAGGAGTCCATCTTCCACCTTAGACACCTCATTTCTGTGGTCCTAAATCACCTGGTGTAAGCTGCTTCCTTTGTTTTGTGTTAATTATTGCTCCAAGTTCAACTGTCTCAGCAGGAAGCTTAATTGTATTCATTTCCCATTTATCCATCATGGCTGGCTTCCATAGCATGAAACTATGGGGCAGATAATAAAATCCATTCTTGGGAAGTAAAGGGGATTTGTGATGTGTGGGACCCATGTAAGTGGGAGGCTCTTTGGAGAGACCCATTGAGTAGCTAGTCCAATAACCAGGCATGATCAGCAGAGATAATTTAGGTGCTCATTTTGTACTCCACATGGAGTCAAAATGGCCACAGAGAGGGGGGCAGTAGTGTAGAGCAGCTGCAGGGCATGCCTTTATCTGCCTTTCCCTTTTGGGAACATTATGTACTGACCCTGTTCTTGGGCAGAGATTGAAGGATTGCTTTTCTCTGTGTGTTTCCTTTATTCTGTTCTGAAACGAAGTTAGAAGTGCTGTAGCAGTCTGTGATCACCTGTAGAGCAACTGGTATTGCTTTTCCCTGGGAGACAATTCAGTCCTATTAGACCAAGTTCTCAGTTCTTTTTTCCCTGTGAACAGGGATTCTCCAAAGCAGAGTCATTTTTCCTAACCTCATTTCTCCCATAAGTAATTCTGTTGATACTCCTCCGTGTAAGGGTTTGCAGGTTTGGACATGGATTCCCTTGTCTCTCTCAGGGAGCCTTCTGGCCATTCAGTATGGTTGCAATTGCTTCTCTGGTTTTCAGCCGCTATATATTCTTCAGCTTGCTGTGGAATTGAAGCTCTCAGAGTTATTCCATGTTTTCTCATGTTACTAGGTCTGTATTCGTCAGTTGGCATATCAGAGCAGAATTTGGCCAGAAAAGCAATTCATTTGAATAAGATGAGCAGACTTTTGCCCCCAGAGAGTCTCTGTAGCCCACCTCAGAAATTCCAGCTGCCACTGCAGCTTCTCTGTTATGTTACCGTTTGCTCAACATTTGGTGCAATGTAAAGTGTTCTGCCGTACATCAAATATAAACAAGAAACACTCTCTATGCAGTCCCTCAGATGTAGTTTGAGCATATTGAACATGTCAGCAGGCAATAAAGATGGAATAAAAATACTTTGCTGTCCGTATGTTTGTCATTTGCTTTTCATGCAATGCAAAGGATGGGTGCTGATACGAACAGGGATTGGCAGTAAAGGTGTTGATGTCCAGGATGCTCTGAACTCTGCTAAACCACAGGCAGAAAATAACCCCCGCAGGAAGGTGAGCTGGCTCTGTTACAGAGAATGGACAAGGAGCAGCCCCTCTTTCAGGAGCTTCATCCACACCAGGCTCCTGCCTGCACCAGAGCTGAGAGATGGAGCCCAAAGCATTAAGTCCATTTGGATATAGTGGTCTGGTCAGTCTGTGACACTGCCAGGAGGGCAAGGCTGTTTGGAGGAATAACCAAACATTTCCTTTCTCATCCCTTGTCTCTGCCCCTTACCTGTAGCATCTTCTATTGCAGCTCTGTCTGCTCTCCTCTTGCTTGCAGAACAACCTCCTCCTCATGGTCCTGTGCTCTCTCCTGCCCCTCTTTCCCCATTTCAGATGGACACAGCCTTGCTTCCTTCAGAGCTATTGGGGGGTACCACTCTGCCTTCTGGTATCAGTGGTTAAGAAATTCGTGGTAATAAATACTCAGACTCTTCATAACTATTTAAACAAGGCACAAAGGTGCCAAACTGCATGGGTGGCACCAAGGAGGAAGGTGTTGATGGCAGTTTGTCTCTTTTGTGTCAGCGATGCCTCGCCGCCATGAACGGAGGCTTTGCGCGCGTATGGAGAAAAAGCAGCTCTGCTGGGAGCGCTTCCACTGCTACTTGGCTTGTGTAAGCCCTGGAGAGAAGGGGAAAGGAGCAATAACTGCCTTGTAATTTGGGTGGAATAATCCCTCGCACCTTCTGTGTCTGTGTAACTGCAAGGGTTATACAGGAGTGAAGTGATTTGTTTGGGTGTAGTGGGTGCGAGCAGTTCCTTTGTGTCATTTCTAGACCTGAGCCTCAACTCTCCAGCACCTGCCTTGCTGGGTGGACTTGGCTCAACCCCTCGGGGAAGGTTTATGGCATGACATGACTGGCAGAGCTGGTGTATGTGCTCCTCCAGCACGGATCCGTGCATTAAGAGGGGTTAGTTTTCCCTTCCGAATGAATCACAGTCCTCTCTGCACACTGCCCACCCTTCTCGTAGACACCCTTTGAGATGAGCAGCAGAAGAGCAGAATACTGATTAGATGTAAATTACATGGCAGAGACTCGTTACTTGCCTAATTTTAAATCCTGAGATATGCAGTGTGAAAATGATGGCAGAATATGGCCCTGAGCTTGGATGGAAATGGTCCGCAGCATCACAAGCGAGGAAAATGCTTCGTAAAGGCAGCAGTAATGCCAGTGGCAGTGGTAAGCAAAAGCAATTGAGCTATTTAGGGCAAAGTTCTCTGTGACTGGGTAGGAAAGAAAATGCACATCCATTGCAGATGTTGTAAATGTTTCCTGGGTTGCTGTATCAGCTGCTTGAGCACAGCATACAAATTTCAGCCAGTTTGCCAATTAGACCCTCATGCAAAAACTGGGATTTTTGATAACTGACAGAGCTTTAATTCTTTGCAAGGTTTAATATGCTGTAGTGGCAACAACACCATTGTTGGTTCTGGTGGGTTTGCTGGCTTTGCAATAGGAAATTTCTTATAATGATTCTTAAAGGCAAGTGAATTAATTACACTGAGATTTCAGACTGAATCTGTTCGTCTCTTGTCATAACCCCATTTCTGTGCTCTGGCAGCATATGGGAAGTAACACTCCATAGTACCTGGATGACATGTCTGCTGAGTAGCTTGAAGCAGTTTTCAGCTGATTGTGTCTGATGGTGTTTGCAGAATATTGTTGGAACGAGATCAACTCTCTGCAGATTAAAACCAGTTGCAGCGTCTACGCCTGGATCTATTGTTCTAGTGACAGACTCCCTAAACTCAGTATAATTTAGACTAACAGTGACAGTTCCTGCTTTTAGCAAAACTCAGCTGACTCGGGATAAAATGAAATTAAGTAAGTGTTCAGTAACTGCATAACACCCAGAATCTGAAAATAATTCAGCAGAATTGCAGCATGGTATACCTGCAGTCCGAGACTGTGGTCTTCAAGCCAATTTAAATGACGCATAGCTGATCCTCAAAATCATATTAAATTATATTTTCCTTTAGACCCTTGCTGAGAGCTAGGCATAGGTGGTGATTCTTGAGAAACCTGGAGTGATGATACATACAAAATGCCTGGAAACTGCTGGTTCAACTGATGCCACAGCCTGTTACACCTGGCTGCAGTAGGTCCTGCATGTCCTGTCCGTACTCAAACAGGATGAATTCCCACCACACAGCCCTGGCCCAGGAGAGCACACACACCTCCTTCTTGAAGAGGGAAGCTGGGACAACTGCTATGTGCAGTTTTTTAGAGCTGAATGGATGTGCTGAGATGTGAAAACTGTTGTTTTCGCATTTTTTTCTTTAAGCTAGATCATTTCCTCTGCTCATTTGTGTCAGGAAAGGGCTTGGGAGGCAACGTACAGCTGCAACCAGAGGACAAGAGTCTCCCATCAAAGCGGAAAGCTGTATTACAGCTGGCAGTATCTTCGCACGGTTTCTCTCCCTTGGGACAAAATGCATGCTGTTAATCTGGGAAAGGTCCATTTAAGAATTTAACCCAAGTAGGGTGGTGTTGTGTCAACAGTGAGAAAGGGGGAGCGAATGACTGAGCTTGGAGTGTGAGGCATGACAATTAACAGGTTTGAGCAGGATCCTGGGGAAAGCAGTGCTCACTAGAGCAGGAGTCTGTGGTGGAGAAACAAGGACAAAGTCAGGACTGGTTAATGCATATCTGCTGTATTTATTAATCAGATGGATTATATAGCTGGTGACAGAATATGGTCAAGTGCCAAGAAAGTCAGATTTAATTTAGCAGCTTGGGAATAGTGAACTTTGGCATTTGTCTCCTGCTGTCTGCTTCCCCTTTCCTGAATTTCTTTGTCTTCTTCTTTTTCCCCCCACTTTCTTTTCCTTATGTTCTTTTGTCTCAAATTATTTCTCAGAGTGTTTTGCCTTTTTTGTAATGAACCAGCCAGGGCTGCCTTGGATTAGTTCCTTTCTTTTAGTTTCTCTCAATCCAGCTTCCTTAGATGCTCCTTTCTTGGCCCTCATCGAGTCCCTGGATGAAATCCCAGCTGCTTTGAGAGTTTGTCCCTCACTGGGCAGAGATTTCTCCTCTGTCTTCCTTCAGTTTCCTCTCTGTATCTGTGTTTTTTCCAATTACTCAAACCATTCATCTTGCCCATCCCATCTGCTCGCTCGCTCTCATACTCAGCTATGGTTCAGTGTGAACTCAGCAGGCTGTAAGATTAATTTCTGCTATTAACTGTTTCACTTGTCTGGCCACTTCTGAGCTTTACAGAAAGCACACTTTGTAAAGCACAATATTTTGGAGGACTGATGAAAGGCAAGTGCAATCTCCTCTTGACCCTACAGTGCTGTTCAGCAGCAAAGCACAACTGTGACATACCGAGCTTTCTAGAATCTCATTTTCTTGGGCTTGGCTTTACCACTGCTTGTAAATGGAGGGAGCCACACTGGTAGCCACGGCACCAGCTTCTCTCTGACCCCGAGCTGTAAATTCTCTAGGCAGCAGGATAGGGCACACAGGCTGCTCTGCCAGTCCTCGAAGTCAGTAGCTTGAGTTGTTGAGGTGAAGGCACTCTGCATGGCACAGTTGGCACCTCTTCCAGAAGCCATCAGTAGCTTTGTCCTCTCTCCAACCTGATCCTTGCTTGCTCCTGCCAGCAGGTTTTGCAGCATTCCTGAGCTTGGGCTTCTCCTTTGAGCTGTGTGAGTAGAGAAGTAGGATGTGAACCTGGATGAACCCGGGCTCTCTGTGTGTTACAGACCCACCTGTGGGGTTATCTCTTCTGATAACAGTGTAGAGCAACTTCTTTCCAGGAAATCCTGTGCATCCTGACAGGAGAGACCAGTTTGCTTTGCCTCTGTCCCAGGATGGCTCCACCAGAGCCTGCTGTCTACACCTGTCTTTTATAACCTTTGACATGAGAAGTACAAGCTCTGAAATGCCATTTTCCACTGTGTTGCTATGGTTGTCTTATTGATAGGGCAGAAGAATATTTTCTGGGTCCAAAGAGGAATGGAATTACTAGTATATGAAGAAGAGCCTGAAATTCAGACCTCATGTTCAGGGTCAGAGAACAGCAGCTGAACTACTGAATGAATTTTGCCTGTTCTATAGACTGTACAGGAGAAGCAAAAAGGCATTAGTGGTATTAAGGTTTTCAATCAATGTCAGCATAGGTTAGCAGTGACTCATTTCAGGAATTGAATTTATCATGCAGTCCCTGAAATTCAGGCTGCCTAACACAGAAATCAAATCCTTACTGCTCAGATGAGATCGCCAGGATTTTCCCATAAATAAAGCACATTCCAGAGTTTCTCCAGGAGATGGCAGCAATATACTGCAAGTATGACTGAATGAACACCACAGGAGTCTGAATGTTGTGCTGTGGGGCACTGGGTTATTTTTAGATTTCTTCGTGTTAATCTTTTTAATTTTTGTGTTGCCGGTACGATGGTAGGCATGCAAAGTTCAGAGCAGGGAATATGCACTGGTGTGCTCCTGCTATTGGTCTGCTACTTGTCAATCTTTCGTCAGTGCTGGTAGTTTTAAGGAGGATGCAAGATGCTTAAAGCATCGCTTTTAGTTTTACTCCCACAAATGTGTTAATGATAGGGTTTATTCTTAGGTGGCTTTTGGAGCTGTTCCTGGAGGAAGGCTCGGTGCAGGCAGGGCTGCTGGAGCAGGCTGGCAGCAAGCAAAGCCCATAGAGGGCAGCAATAAACCGAGTGGTGGCTGGGAGACGCTGTGCCAATAGACGGGTCCCCTGACTTCAATAAATGACATTTTATTAGTGAAAGATGCCACCAAAATAAGTGCTGCATGTGTCTTTGTAGACGAGCAGTTTGGCTGGAGTTTGAAGGCAAAACCCTGCAGCCCAGCTATGCTCCCATTTTTCAGGATCTCTCCCAACTTCCAAAAAATGACGAGCACAATTCATTACCACCCACCAGAGTTTTAAAGTTTCCTCCAGAGGTCAAGAAAATGTCCAGACGAATAAAATTACGTCAGGCGTCCAGGATGTGACACAACCTTAACAAAGTCATTTGAAATCATTTGACAGTAAATTTCCCCGTGAGTTCCTAGCCTGGGGCTCGGAGAATCCTCTCCTCTCCTCCCTGGACAAGCTTCTCGCCGAGCATCCAGATCGCAGCACGCTGAGTACGCGCGGGGTCTTGATGCGGCCTGATGGGCTCCTAAAGGCGATTCGGGAGCCTGGCAGAGCCCCCGCAGCTGAGTCGGCTTCCGTCAAGAGCTTGACATTGAATGTATCGTGTCATGCAGATGGTACCTCAGAGGAGTGAGAGCTGCCATTTACAGCACTGATGACAACAACTGCCGAGATCAGTGGGATCTTAAGATTGCTTTAATATGACTGGCACCTAGCAATTTAGCTCACATTGTTTGTGACAGGGTGTCACTCTTGCACTTGTCTGGGGATGAATGATAGAGGGTTTTAAGCCGTGGAGCTTCCTCTTTTGGAGAAAATTAAACCGCTGTATGTACTGATGCGGAGAATTAGATGCGTGCCGCAGCAGGGTGTGCTAAGAGAGGGCTTTGCAAAAGCCTGGTAAAAAGTTTAGTCTGTCTCTAATGGGCAATGACCATCAAAATTACCCCACCAGCCCCAGTCCCTGCAAACATGCCGTCGGCGTGCGGCATTTGTAAGCACTTTGGATTGCCTTGTGGTCACCCGGTGCCATCTTAGCTTTGTGATTTTCCTCAGGTTAGTCAATATACATTTGCTATGTGCAGCTACCGGGAGAAAAAAGCTGAACCTCAAGAGCTGCTGCAGCTCGACGGATACACTGTGGACTACACCGACCCGCAGCCAGGTACGGGGCTGGCAGCTCCCGCGGGTGCTGCTCTCGCCACTCCCAAAGGGAGTCCTCCCTCTCCTTCTCCCTGCCTGCAGCTGAACTGTGATCAGCATTATTCTAAATATGTTTGTGTTTATACTGATCATTAGCTATGCATGACTTTACTATTAATAGATCCAAGTAACTGAGCTAGGAGTTGCACCAGAGGAGGGAAAGACTCATCTCTTCTGGGGAGCCTAAGTGAATTAGACACTTAAATCCCAATGAAATTTGATTGTGAGCTGAATGCTCAAATTGAGTAGTGATCCTAACCTGTGCCTTCAGATTATATCCCCTAAATAAAAGGTTAGCAGCTATGCTTGTCTTTATTGTAGAAAATATTTATGGGACCCAGCCAGCACTTTTGCCTGCCCCATTGTCAGCCGGGACAGAAAGACTCTGGTACCTGGAGGTACCTGTTGGTGGTGAGACCCTTCTTCAAGTGGAGGAACACCACATTTATTTCAGTGGGGCAACATGCTGAGCATGGTGATCCTCACCATGCCCTGGGTAATGGTATCCACAGAGGAGATGAGAAAAGACACAGTAGGCTGGTTGTCAAGACCTTTATTCCAGTTTAACTCTCCTATCAGGGAGATGGGAAGATGGGTGCCAAATCAGGGCAAAGACAGAAATAAGGATATCACCCAAGGACCTTTTTCTGCAGTGTGAGCACTGATGCTTTCAGTCTAATGGGGAACCTCCCACTCAAAACCCATTTTTAATTGGGCTCCAGTGGTGAAACTCACATGGGACTTGCACAGATGGAGCTGTAGGTGAGAGAAGCAATTAATCCGAGTGTGTTGGGGCATGCTTTAGTAATTGGGGTGCAGGGTGCTCCCTGGGGACCTGTGGGCTGTCTTGCAGCTGAGTTTGGTGCAGGGGAGGGGACTGAGTGGGGAGCAGCATGGGACTGAGTGAAGAGACACCCAAGCAGTGATGGTGTGGGAAGCCGGGGGAGATCTCCTGGCTGGCCTCAAAGTCTGTGAAACTGCATTGTCACTTCCTTTCCTGCCAGGTTTGGATGGCGGCAGAACATTCTTCAATGCTGTGAAGGAAGGAGACACGGTGATTTTTGCAAGTGACGATGAGCAGGACCGTATCCTGTGGGTCCAAGCCATGTACCGAGCCACCGGCCAGTCCCACAAACCTGTGCCGCCTACCCAAGTGCAAAAGCTAAATGCTAAAGGAGGAAATGTACCCCAGATAGACGCCCCAATCTCTCAATTTTGTAAGTAAATAAGTTCTCCTAGAAAGCAGAAGTCTTTGATGGAAAGATTTTCTGCACTGATGTAAATCAATATTTGCGCACATGTTTCTATTTCAAAACAAAATGTTTTTTCATTATCATGAAGCTTCTTTTTACATCAGTAGATCCAGAAGCAGTTAACCTGTGTGTTTGACACAACCAAACCCAAGAAACAAAATTCCTTGGGGAACTTGTCAATGGATATTTTAAAGTGCAATACTTGATGGAGGAGAGAGACTGGGATCTGAGAACCTGAGACCCAGCTTGCTTTCCGCAGACACGCGTTTTACCCCCACACAATAAATTGCACACCCAGATCAGAGTGATTCATTAGCACCATTAGCTGTCTATCAAATGCATCACGTGCTCAGAACTACAGGTGCAAATCTTGCAAGTATGAAATGCACACACAAAAAGAGGTCTCCTGTTGAATATTCAACTGTAGGAAAACATATGGTATTTTTAACAGGTTGCTTTGCAGGCCAGTTAGATGTGAATTTAAAGCAATCATCTTTTAAGTCGTAGCTATGCTGCATGTCCTGTGCAGTTATACCCACTTTGCTTCATTTGAAATTTAGAGCAATTTCTTTTGTCTTGCAAATGTAATTTGATTATAAACCACACAAATGCCTCTTCGCTCATTTTTCTTGAAGGTCTCAGTCATCTGCAGCCCCTTTGTTATGTAACATACAGCAGTTCTTGCTAGTTGCAGCAGAATTTAAGAAGTAATATCATTAAAGATAAGTAAAATAAGGAAAAGTGGTAAATATTACAGAATTCTTCTGATTAAAGCAGATTTTAGCTTTTTTAAATAGTCTCTGTAAAATAGTTATGGAGTATATTGCTGCAAGGAATTCAGAAAACCTGCCCTTTGCTTATCAATAGCATTTGACCATCTTTTATATTTGTGTAACTTTTTCATGTCAGTATTTATAGAAAATAACACTACAAGACATACAGCTGAACAACTAGTGTTAGAGCAGAAAACCTCTGCTTTTAAATTTTTTTGTATCTTCCACGTGCCTGCATATTTTGGCCTCTCTTCTGCCTTGCATTGCTGCTGCTGCAAGTGAAACATAGTGTAATGCAGTGTGGTAACCTATAGTCAGTGTTTTCATTTCTGTGGTCCTCATCCTCTTCATTCCTGTCAGGTCACCGACTTTGGGAGTGCGAGGTGTACAGAACTGGGGTGGGAAGGAAAGCCACACTGGGAGGTGGGAATTGGCCTCTGCTAAGTGGGACATTTACTGGCTGTGATAAGGTCCTGGCTGAGTTGTGGTGACTCAAGAGCACTCCCAGGGACTCATGTCCCTCTGCCCAGAATGTTTAGTTAAAGAGTGCTTGGAAATAGCAGGCACAGGTCCTTCTGCTGGATTTTTAAATGCTAAAAACCTTCAAAGCATAGCAAGGGGGAGCAACAGAGGGACTCTGCTTGTGGCTCCCACTCCTAACAAGTGATGTTGAAGGGTGCTCTTAGTTGTGGTGTTGGTGCACAGAAGATGCACTCCTGCTCACCCCAACATGATCCCTGCAGAGTAGGATGAGAGCAGAGAACATCAAACTGAGAAAACACCTTTCCCTCCAGACTTCTCCTATCCCTGCAGACATCAAGCTTGACGAATTTTTCTGCTGGGTAAATTCCTGGTATTTACAGAGTTTTCATTTTGCCAGACCAATATGCAGGGTCAGGTGAAGTGTCGCTTTCCAAGACACATCATAGTGGCTGTAGCAAAATCTGCCAGGATTTTGAGGAGAAAAAGGGAGTGCCCAGGGCTGTGGACAGGGGTGTATGGTTTCCATGCATGGCCAAGCATTCTGTGTGGGAGAGCTCCACCTCTCTGCTTAAGGTACCTGGGGTGGAGAAGGGGCAGCTGGCTTTGTCCTAGTCCTGCCAGGCATCAGGGAAGTCAGTGGCTGATCCCAGGAATCAGCCCTGCATCTACACAGCCCAGCACATCCATCAGAGGCTTGTGCTGCTCATGGTCCCACAGACTCTATCAGCCTGACTGTGCTCAGAGCTAGAGAGATGCCACAGGCTTGACCTTGTTTTTGCATCTCGCTCACTTGCCAGGAGGCAGGGCTCCCTCATCCTTGCTTGTGGTGAAAACAGCCAAGATTTCACCCCCTGGGCCCTCCAGGGCATTCAAGGGGGTCAGGATCTGACCTCAGTTTCTCTCACTTGTTCTCATGCCAATATCAGCTCCAAATCTGGATCATTTTGCTTTTTATAGCACCACCACCCTCTTTTCATCCACAATGTATTTTTCCATAAGTTGTATAGCGTCAGGCTCCCTTTTTGCTGCAAGCACTGGAAAAGCCTCTTGGTTGTGTTGTGCCCAAGCCTGGAAGAGAGAAACTAGTTGGCTCCTCAGTCCATCAGTGTGATGTCTTGCTACCTGAGCATCTTCTGGGCTAGTGTGTTTTGTCCTTGGTTTTCCTTCCTCCTCCTCCTTTGGATCCGGATCCCTCTGACAGGTCTTCATGCACATCCTACAAGTGAAGGAGGGCAACATGCCATAATACACCTTTATCTCAACAGGAAAGGCTGCTCATTTTTCATGTTTCAACATCTATACATGGCAGTGCACGTTGCAAGAGTCATGGGGCACAGCAGTTAAATGATCTGAAGCAGCAGTGAGTCGTGCATGCCACACATGGGGGTCTTAAATGCACAAATACATGTCTCAGCTCCTTCAGTCTTGAAATCCAAACATATCAAGTATTGCATTTTTAAAAAGGTCTTGGTTTGTTATTGGGTTTTTTTTGGCTTGGGTGTTTTGGTTTGGGGTTTGGGGTTGTTTTTTTCTTTTTGCCTGCAGAAAGGTAAGGACTTTCGCGAGACATTTTATTCTTGTACATTTATCTTTATACCTGTCATTCTTTTTTTTTTTTTTTGGTGCTTATTAAAGGCTATGGTGAATGAGGATGTGCAAAGAAGTAAATGTTAAGCCATTTGACGAGTAACTGTTGTTACAGCTTCCATGTCGTAGCAGTCCAAGACGGCTCATGCGCATGCATGCACACGCACAGAAAATCCAGCCCTCCACGCCTGGCGTGGAGCTGTCTGTCACACAGAAACCTGGGAACCACACATCTTGCTGTTTGGGAAACTTGGGAGAGATAGTGAATTCCATTTGGTTGTCACCTCTTTTGACTTAGCAAATGTAAAGTTTGAGCAGCGCTCAAATTCTCATCTACAGATCGATGGCAGCACTTGACTTAGAAGTAAACAGACAGCTCCGAACCAGGGTGGAGTTTATTTTATTTGCAATTTAAGTACTGAAAAAAAATAGATCCTGCTATTCATTAATTTTTGTATGACTCTACAATGCCTTTTATGTGGGTGAACAATACCTATTAGAGTGAAAAGTTTTTGCTTTTTTTGTTTTGCTACTATTTCAAAGAAAAACTCCATTCACGCAAAGCTGTGCTTTTCTCCAGTGTTCGCATTATAAAAGAAAAAACCCAAAACTGTTCTTGTTTACTGTTGAAATCATTCACAGTATTATAGTCAATAATGCTGCCAATACATATTATACCTTTTGGCAATATTTAAGCTTCATAAAAGTGGTCACTTGTCTGAAAGCACCAATTTTTGTTCGTTGTGTGTTAGTGATGCATCAAAGAAAATTCCCAAATGTGCTGAACGTTCCTTTTTTTTTCTTGAAGCCCTTTTTTTTTAACATGAAAGATTGGTCCGTACTTGTTTTACGTATCATTTGTGGTTATATTTAATTTTTAATGTCTGTTTCTATTTAATAACTGTTAATCACACCATATACAATGGGTTGGTTGTTTTGAGAATTTGTGATGATTTGTTCCCCCATAATAAGTAGCGAGGTTTATTGAGCTGCTTGAGAAATTTTCAGCTGTAAGTGGTTTTCTTTTTGGTTGGTTTGATTTTCTTTAAGTTTCTTTTTCATTCTTTGCTTGAACCCAAATATTTAGCTGCTAGGTTAGGGCTCCTGTCTGCTTTCCTGAGCCTTGTTGCTAGTCTTTATGTTATTCTGGTTTGTTCCTTCTTACCCTGCTAACTTCTAGCTGGACTCAAGGGTAAGTGCTTCCCTGTAGCTAGCACAGCTCAGATAATCAGACTAGATTATCTGACATATGCAATGTGCTTTTTTTTTTCTCTTAAATCTTTCTCATGTTTAGATTTTGTAGTACAAACTTTCCATGTTATTTTCCTGAATTGAGATTTGAAATGTAAGTTTCCATACTGAAATTGGGATGCATGTGATGTTTGCATAATTGCCTTCTCTCCCTGGCTTTCACATTGGCATCAAGTGATCCTCTTAGTAAAGCCAATCATTAACATTTCTATTTTTCATTCCAAGATGTAAATATTAATTAACATCACAATAAAACTGTAAATAATACCTTCTTTTGTTTCATGGAATTTACATCTAGTTGACTGCTTCCTGCCTGAAAACAGATCATTTTGCACTCTGACAATATCCTTTCTCTCCGTGCCGATGATTAGCTTGGTGCAGCGCACCAGAGTGCGGGGCTAACCGTGGACACCTCAAAGCATAGAAAGGTAGGGCAGGAGACCCCAAGAGACCCAGACAAGGTGCAGGACCCCAGAGGACACCCCCAGAAAGCCCTCCACACAGGCCCTGTGAAAAGAGCCCTGAGTCATTGAGGTTTGATAGTTCCCTCTCCCGTTAACTCAGTAGGGAATGATTCCAGCAGCAAATGGCAGCTCTCTGGGTCACCCTGCATTTGGAGATGCTGGCCTGCTCCAACTTAAATGCATTTGTCATGGAGGGGTGCTGCTGTTCTCCAAAATTATCATAAATTAATATTTTCGCTTGGGTCTCAGTCACCAATCAAAGCAATGCTAGTCAAAGAATAAGCCAGGGGATTTGCTATTTTACTTTTTCCCAATGGAATACCTACTTTGCAAAAGATAAAAGCCCAGACTTGTGCTGTAAGAGAGCTTCTCATTAGTTCGTTCAGTCCTAAACACACCCAGTATAAATCCTTTATTGGTGTTAAAATCTTCTGTAATATCTGATGAGTGCCTGCTTTCCTTAGGAGGGAATAGCATCAGTGGGTCATGAGAGCTGGCAAATATGTATCCGGAGTATCTGAATGCAATTATGAGAAGGAACAGGCGGTGTCATCCCTCTTGGCCATCAAACAAGACTCCTTTTTTCCTTCCTCCTACTTTTATTTCTTTTTTCTTTTTTTTTTCCTATGTGTGAGTATGTGCGTGTGTGTACAAATATCCCCCTGGGTAGCAGGCAGAATTCCTTCTCAGCAGACACTTTCTTTTTTCTTTCTTTATTTTGTTTTCTAAATGTTTGGATTTCCAAAGAGAATTATTATCAGACTTTACAGAAAAAAAAAACAAAACCACAAAAGATTAATTTGAATGAAATACAGATTTTTGCCACTTTGAAAGAAAGAAAGAAAGAGTGAATGAATGAATGAATGAACCTGGGTTTGGCAACATTACATGTACTTGCACTACAATGCATTGCTATTCTATTAGATTATTAGTTTTGTGCTTTAATTGCTTTACTTTTTTTAGATAGTTAGAAATGAGAACGCTGCTATGTCTTCTGTATTGTCAACTTGCAGATGCTTCATTGCAGGAATGCAGAATTAAAATGTTAAATCAGACTCACATAACTTGCATGAATTTAAAAGTAGCCTGTAAATTTCTTCTACATGCTTTAAGAAGCCTGGGACTCTAACTTATGAAATACAAATTCACAGGTTTCTGCAGCCATCCAATTCAAAATATTTTTAAATAGTTATAAAAATGCTGTGAAACAATGTTTTATGTTATAAAATAGCTGTTCTAAAACTGTGTTTTTAACTTGCCACACAAGGAATTATGTAAGTGCATACTACAAATTCTTATTCGTCTAACTACCAATCATTAGATAACTTAGATTGCAATTCAGTGCCTGGAACTTAGATTGCAATTCAGTGCCTGGCGATTTATAGGAGCATTCATAAGAATTTATTAAAATTCTAACCGAAGCAGGAAAGAAATTGTTTGCAGCAGGGGAATAGCCATAAGCCACAGGAATAAGCAGCCAATTAAATGTAAAACTATCTTCTAACATGCAATAGAAAAGAAAGAGCTCTTGGCTTTGCAGCTGAGAGGAGAGTTGAGGCTCCTGCAGTGGCCGCAGCTCCGCACAGGGAGGAGGTTTGGGAAGGAGGTTTGGGAAGGAGGTTTGGGAAGGAGGTTTGCAGAGCCCTGAGCACGCACCCATCACTTCTCAGAGGTGGCAGTGTCACGGTGCACAGTGAGGAGGGCACCTGGTAAGTCACCGGCTAGCACTGCCAGCAGCTCGCTCACAATCCACCTGGCATTTTAAGGCTCCAGGTATGGGGCTTTAGTGTTTCCCCCTCCAGAACACCAGTATTTGCTAGTGAAGCCTCTCGCTCCACACGAGCAAACAAAATGAGGTTTTTGGGCACTTCCCTGGGTGTTTCTTTAACGAGTCACAGCCCAAATGTGTCCATGAGCAGGAGGTGACCCCTTGCCCCTCAGGGCAAGCAGTGGGTTGCAGTGGGCACTCCGTGAGCTGCCCACTGCCGTGCATTGCTGGCCAGGCTGGAAAACTTCTCCCGCTTTGCCCGGCCAGGCCACTGAAGACTTTTCTAGAAATATCTGTAAATGAATAGCTGCCATCAATCATTGTCATTCCTTTATTTCATGTCTCCTGATGAGGTTGACTAGTGTCATTGTTTGTTACTGTCCAAACCACATCTTCATTCTTGTAATGTCAAGCAGATATGACAAGCACACATTTTCCAGATGAGTAAGATACAAAGTCACCTTTTAATTTACAGTTGTTTGGTTTTTTGTTTGTTTGGTGGATTTTTATTGTTTTTTTAATAGGCAAACGTGTTGTGAAATTTACTGGATTTTCAGTTGCCTTTGGTACTAGAACAAAATCACTCATTAATGAAAAGAAATAAATCTGGAGTAAGAAATTCTTACAATAAAATGGCTACCTAAAGCCTTTTATAACAAGAATTCTTTTATGGAGCTTGTCCCCCGCTATTAACTTCACTGCTCTCAAAGCAAAATCTGCCAAAATTATTGCTGGAGCAAAACAAATGCAGAGAGCAGGGAAATACATTTAAGAAAAAAAGAGTGAGAGATTTGACTGGTTTGTCTCTTCCTTTTTAAATAACAGTTCAATAAAGAGAAGTATAGCCCTCAGAGAACCAAACAGTGGAACAGTCCTTTGGTTTTCATTATTCTTGTTATTGTTGAAATCTTTGTATTCCTGACACCGGCAGATTTTTAAGACTCTGATTTCAAACACATGTAGGGAGGGTGTGTGTGACAGGGGTCCAGTTAATGGAGTCAGCACAAAATGCAAACTGGATAAAAATGAACAAAATAAACCCAGCAGTATGAAAAAAGGCAGTAATATAGGGGACCAAGTGTGATATAAAAGGCCAGAGTCTGCAGTTTTGCAGAAGAAAGGTTTGTGGAGCCTGTGCTGGCCATGTCCCTCGACTGGCAGCCTCCCTTCTGAGACCACCATCGAACACCTTTCAGCTGCAGTTGTGTGCAGCTTGTCTAAATATGTAAGATAACTTTTGTGGGCCTGCAGCAGCATTTCGGCTGGGGCCCCGAACAAAGAAACACCAGCAAGCTTGGCACAGCACCTTGGGAAGGGATTGCAAATTACTGGAGCATCATATAACTTTCTTTCTTTGGTTTCTCCTTCCTTTTTAGCTAGAATAACAGAGCAGGGTCAAAAAAGCAGCTGTATTTGACTGAAACAATTAATTTAAAGTACTTACAAATTGGCTGTACAGTTTTGGTGTGAATATTAGCCACTCTCATTTTGTACTTTGTTTAAAAATCAAATTCAAACTGTATAGGCGATTTTGAAAGAAGGTGGATTACATGTAAAACTTATTTCATATGTAAATGTTGGCATTATTTTAAATTGGAGATACTTGTCTAAAGAAGAATAAGAATATATTTAGATCTGTTCTTTTTGTGTTGCCTACAGAGTTTAATGGTTTTGGTATAATTTCATTAATGAATTTCATTTTTAAAAGTGAGTCTGCTGGAAAAATCAAAATGCAAAAATAAATTGCAAGGTACATGGGGTTATAATTAAGGGAAGGTGAGTTTAGTATAGGGTTGACTTCTTTAACCTGTTCATTATTTTTGAGAATTTTGGCCCAGAACAGCATCTGGCCCAGAACAGCATCTGGCCCAGAGCTGATATTCCATTTAAAAGAAATACACATTTGTATTGCCATTCTCCACAGACATCTCCAGTTCACATCACAGCAGCTCTATCCCCTGGGTGGGTGATGTGCACCCACCCGGCCCCGCATCTCTGCTGGTGCAAAATGGTTTGGCCATGCAAGAGCTGCGGTGCTAGGCTGTGCAGGGAGAGCTGCAGCTGCTCATCCTCCTTCCCATGGCAGAAATCCACATTTTAAACCACTGACTGAGCAGAAGTCATGTGGATCATGCTTTTCCGGTCACTTGCGCTCACACAGTGCCATGTCTGATGTCTCTCTCTTCATGTGGTTGTTCTGAGGTGGAAAGATTTGGGGCAAATGGGTTTTCAGCAGGCACCCAACGGGATGCTCAGTAAGATGTGGCTTCAAAGTGTTTAATGAAAGTAAAATTGTCCCTGATTATGGACAGTTGTGAAGGACATTTAATCACTGTGTCTGTTCTCACGCTTGGCAGGGAACTGTCTGTGCCCCTGCCTTGGGCAGGGAGATTGTAAAAAGCCCAGCCAGACCCTCAGCTCTGTGGAAGCCAGCGGCACTGCAGTCGGTTCCCACCAGCAGAAGGTCTGCTCTGTGCCCACCTTGCTCAGAGTACCTAATATGGGGGAAAGCTTATGAGTCTGGAATAAAAAATACTCATTTCAAACATGCTTTCTAGCACATATGCTCAAAAAAGTTCACCAGCTAAAGGGCTAGAGGACTCTTCAAATTTCCAGCTGATTTACTCGGCTCTCAGAGCCTCGTTGGCTGAGCGGGAGGATTGACAGTGTATCAGGGCTCCTAATTGAAAAGTAATAAAATCTCTGAGCAAAGCTGGCAAATGAAGGCCTCCAGCCAATTTGTCAGCTTGCAGTCAACTCTGAGGAGCCGGGCAGAGCAGCAAGCCATTAAAAATAGTCTGATAATAGCTGTTAAAACATTTTGCGGGCACTGGGGATGGAGTCGAAAACAGCACAGCCGAACTCTTTGGGAGTGAATGCAATCAAATCCATCTTGGCCCAAAGGGACAGAGACAAGGGGGCAAAAAGCTGTCAAAACAGGCAGAAGCCAGCTCATGCTGCAGGCCCCAGGGCTGGGTGGGCTTCACATCCCATGCGTAGGGATGCTGCAGAGGTGTCAGGGAGGTGATGCGCTCCCCACGGAGATTGTCCCCATCCCCTGAGCGAGTCCTTGTGCTGCCACCTCACTCAGCACCACGGCAGCTTCTTCTGTCCCCGTGCTGAATGCATGGAACTGCCAGCAGAGGCAGAGGGGGGGATTTGGGACCTGGGAGGGAGGCAGGGGTAGGGGGCCAGCAGGACCCAGCGCATAGAACAAAACAGGGGAGTAGACCCTCAAAAATTAACCCTCTGTAGGAAAAACGTTACTGTTTGTTCAGCGGGGTTCTAGTGAGGAAAATTGCCAGCTACAGCTGAATTAAGTATTGCTAGCAGCTAATTGAAATGTTACATGTTTTAATTTGTCTGATTTCTTTCCAGTGGGTGATGTTATTTATACAGTTTGTATATAGATAACGACAGACTATACAGAAAATGTAAAGATTGCTACCAATGATCAGTACTATGTGAGAGCACTGACACAAATGAAGTATTGGAAAGACATGCCATCATTCACAGCTAAATATTGAATAGAAAAACATATATAAAAGAACATTCTCACTGTCATTTAAAGCTTTTTTTTTTCTTTTTAATTAAGGATTTTTGGTTTTTTTTCTGGTAAAGAGGGATTTTGTTTTAAAACAAATACAGTTACCATACACTCCTACTGCGGAAAACTGCATTTTTGTGTCCTTTCAGCCACATTGTTTCAAGGCCACCCAGTTCCCCTAAGAGGCTATAAACAGGGGAAGGATTTAAATCCTATTTTCTTTGTCAAGGATTTGGCAAGAACCCATATAGTAGGAAGCTGAGCACAGACAAAACCGAGTGAAAGGTGTCCTTTAATTCCCCAGCCGCTGCTAGAACAAAACCTGCTCCCAGCGGGGTCCCGGCTGGCCGCACCCAGGCTGGCTTGGCGGCTTCATTTCAACTGCTGAATTCGGTGTATTTTTAGTTAACCATGTTGAGATTAATTAATTAGCCCCTAGGAGTTAGTGCCCGTAAACGTCACCCAAAGCAGAGAAGTGTGAATACGTTGAGGCTGTTAATTCACCCAAAAATGGCAGCTCGTAATCCAGGCAGAGGAAATTCAGTCTCTCCATCGGGATGACTGGCAGCTCCGGCGCACTGTCGGGTTACTGCCTCTGTGACAACAAACTACATATCAATTTAACTTCCTAGCAATGCTTAAAAGAGCATCTTTTTATTTCAGTGAGGTAGCATTTGAAGTTGCTGTTAGGAAAAAAGATTGCCGTGGGGAAGACAAACATTGGCATTTGGAGAAAGAACAACGTAACTTGTGTGATACCTAGAAAACCTAGTAAATGTAGAGGGAAAAAGCTGTAACTTCATTAGAATGGCAGAATCTATTGCAATTAACCACAACTATCTAAATAGGAGCTAATTTACTTATGTGAGCCAAAATTCTGTTAACTCGTAGCCTATTGTAAGATGCAGAGTGAATTCTTGCGTTTGTGTTCTGATTTTAAGTACAGAATAAATGCACTATAATGAGCAGTTGACAAGATGTTAATTCTAAAATCTTTTGCCTAAATGCAATAATATAGTCCATAACTGATGCAAGTTGACAATGGGAGGTGAAGTGTACTGTATAGCCTGCAAAGAGAAAACTTAATGGCAATGGAGGGAAGAGGAGATACTTGGCTTTCATGCTTCATACTGTATATTTTTTTCTGTTGTATTTGTCAACTAAAATGTCTTATATTTCTCTAAATGGTGTCTTTCTCTATATGTATAAATGAACAGATGCAGATAGAGCTCAAAAGCATGGCATGGATGAATTTATCTCTTCCAATCCCTGTAACTTTGACCACGCTTCACTCTTTGAGATGGTTCAGCGCCTCACTTTGGACCACAGACTTAATGATTCCTATTCTTGTCTGGCAAGTATATTCTTTGGTCTCTAGTGATATAAACATCAAGCAGCAAAGTCAAAGCTAGTGCGAGTGGGGGCTAATCCCCCTGTTGCTGGAAGATTGACTTCTGTGTACACCAGGTTTGAATTTGGCCCAGAGGTATTTTCCTTTGAGAGGCTGCCTGCAGTGAACTGACTGCTATTCTTCTCCAGTCGCACTGTCTTTATCATTTCTGTTTGCAATGCTTAAAACTGTTTCTTCCTGCAAAGAAAAACTCCAGTGTGGGGATGTGAAGTAGAGAGCAGTGTTTTGCAGCCTCCTACACTGCCTTCCAGAGTCTTCTGGATGAAAGAACAGGGAAAAGATGACTGTCTGGTACCACCTCCCATGTCAATGGAGTCCCACCAGGAATAACTGTGGCCCAGCTTTGTGTCTCTTTATGAGCGGGGGTCCCAAGCAGGTAACAGATGGCACTGCGTGGATAGCTGCAGAGCTATCCATAGTTGCATGCCCATCCTGAGTACCCCCATGAGCAGCAGTTGCAGCTCTTTGCCCACTGTAGGACAGTGGCACTGAGATGCTCCAGGACAGCTTGTAGCCTTTGGCTGGGGTGCAGTGCTTGGGGGCTCTTACATTCTATAAGGGCTTAAATAATAAATAACCTATAACAATGCGACTTGAGCAATTAATTTTTAGCAGTTTCAGTGAGGAGGATGAAGAGGCTCTTAGTTTTTGAGAAAATGACAGGATGAATCTTTTCTAGAGTGTCCTGAAACAGAGGACATATCCTGAGCAACTTGGGACGGCTGACAACCTGCTGCCTTCCTACTGTTGCACAGGGTTGCACACTGGGGTGTCATGGTGGGCTCCTTCAGCAGAAAGACCACACCATGCCAAAGGCCTTTGCCAGCTGTGCAGTCCCTGGAACTCCGAGTGCCTTGCTGTTCAAAGCAGCTGCCTGGGAACACAGATGAGCAGTTGGCAAGGAGGCTGTTGGTCTCAAATCCTGCCCTCCGTGTCCCCCTCCACTATGGTGCTCCTCTCACTGCCCTGCTCCTTGCACCACACACAGCCTCTGAAGGGCTGAGATCCAGTAAATGCCACTAGCAGTAGTGAGTTTTCACCTTCCTGAGGAGAGGCAGGGCTAGGAGGAGCGGTTGTGGACATTCCCTGAGGTAAGGACGGGGTGGGGGAACCTGCACTTTACCCGCAGATACCCAAGTGGTACAAGTAGGCTTGGTGGGAACATTGTCAGACCTGCAGCAGGTTCCTCACTGGTTCCATCAAGGTCCTTGCTCTGGCAGGCAGTGACTTTGGCATGCAGCTTCTGCTCCCACGCATGGCTGACCCTAGGAAGACCATCCCCATCCATGCATGTCTGAGAGGTTGGCTTGCTGCTGGTTTGTCTCTGTGCAGTCTCGGGCCTGGTGAGAGAGCTGTGGCCGTTGAGTTAAACTCATGGAGAGGTGTGAGGCCATCACTGAAAATGATTAACAATGTTTTTCTTCAAGAAACCCACCAGCTGCACTTCTGCTTGTTATGGAGATGTTTAGGCCCTTGCTAGAAGCTACCAGAGCAGTGGAGCTCCCCTCAGCACCAAGACTCATCCTCTTCGGAGCGGAGCATCACCAATTAACCATCTTCTTTCAAATCACCCATTGCAGTGTTGTAAGGAACAGAATAATGGCCTGTGTTCACCTACGCTTGGTTTCACGTGCTTCTTTACTTACTTTACCAAGGTTTTGTCCTGATCGTGGTGTAAAAACAGACTGACCTCAAAATCTGATTTTAACTGCAATGAGCCCCCACTATTCTTGCTGTGTCTTTGGGATGTTGGTGATAGCACTGCGCTGAGTTGGCTGGAGGGGCTGTGAGCCCTTGGTAAGCCTGCTGTGACCACTGCGTGCCACTGGGCAATTCTTATTCTCCCTACAGGACATTCCATGCAAGGTCCCACAGGGTTTTGCCTCGTCACACCTCTTGTTGTAATCAAACGTGGACGTGGAGGTGCCAGGGAAGACTTACCCTGGCACAGAGGATAACTCAGCATCGCTTCCTTTCTGTGGAACCAGGTTAAACAACACTGTTGTGAGCCCAGACGCGGGCTGAGCCAGGCATCCCTAGGAAAACAAACAGCCTGGCTGACTCATCCCAGCCACGGCAGAAGTGCTGTTTATTGGCAGAGAGCTCCATGCTGGGGAAGGGGAAGAACACTTTCTGCAATGCTTGCAGAGGGGTCTTGCCCATCATCCACAAAGTGATAATACAGTCGCACTCAGAGTATTTCCTGGACTTTTGGGAAGAGTATTCAGCTGTTCCAGCTTAGTATGGAGCCCACACATGCATGGGTCTTCATTTGTTTCACTTGGACACGTGTTGTTTCTGAAACTGCCCTCCAGCTCTTCCCAGGACTTCCCCACCCACTGCCAGCATCCAGCTCACACAGCCATCTCTCTGCTGGAGCTGTATTGCCCATCGTGTGTCAGCATTCATGGAATTTGCATTATACAGCACAGCATGTACCAGAGGAAGGTCTTCAGAGTACCCAGCCTAACCAAGATGATGTGAAGAAGTCAGGTTAAGAGGTCCATGAAGTAGGCCACTGAGATGAAATTCTCTTGGTTTTCCTGTGATAAATGGGAAAATTCAGCTACTGAAATGTGAAAAGTTTCCCTCAAAAACTCTGGTTTTCTCAGAAGTTGCATTTGCCTTTAGAAAACTGGCCTATGTGTCACCAGCCCTGACCAAGCCTTGCTTTTCCCAGCTCCAAAGCTGCCTTGGCACTCCCTGCTGGTGCCTGGGATGTGTCTCCTTATCAGAGCAATTCAGCTTGTTGAACACAAGTCTGTGGAGCTCCTTGTGCTCTGTGCCCTTCCTCCACTGTCCCTCCAGGTTTTCTCATGTCATTGGAGACTGTGTGTGAGGCCACGCTGAGCTGCACCTCTGCACTGGGGACAGACACCCCGCGTGTCATCGCTGTCCCCTGCATTTGTCAGCTGGTTGGGCCAGGCAAATCTTCATAAGAGCCAGGATCTGCCTGAAGATGTTGGGGATCTGTCTGAATTCTGCCTTTCATCAAACCTTAGGGTTTTTCCTGTGGCTGTGGGGAGAAGCATTTACTGCTCTATTGGAGCCCCATTCAGCAGCAGGTGTTTTATTTCCTACCTCTGTTGTGCAAAGGAAGACCTCCTGGTCCTCCTGGGCTCTGGATCTGCTGCTTGTGCTCTCATGAGGTCTGGGGCTCATCACTGAACCTCTGAGCTCTGCTCACACTTCCCCTCATTGCACCATGGCAGCGATCTTGGGTGTTTGCCCCCATCCCTTCTGTTCCCCTGAGGACCAGCACATCCCAGACCCCAGTTCTGGGAAGCAGTATGGGATGCTCTGGATCGCTGGGTTCTGCCTCTGCTTCCCTTGCCTCAGACTCTGATACTGGACTCCAGTGAAATCAGTGCCAGCTTTCCCATCACTGTCAGTAGAGCCAAGATTTCACCCCATAAGGAGAAATGAGTCCTTTGTTGGTACTAGGTGAATATAACAATTTCAGTTGCACTTCTACCCCCGTAACCAAAAGCAGAGCAATCACAGCATTCCCGTATTTTCACCATGCCCGATCACCAAAGACTTATGTGAAGAGAGACAAGAGATGGTCCAAGGATGTAACAAACAGGCAGCGTAAAGAACTTCCAGAATCAAGCATAATACCACCAACCAAAAAACAGACAAAAATACCATTAAAAGTAGTAAAGGCAAATATACCCCTCCCAAAAAATAGCCTTCCAGAGGGCCGTCCCATCTGCATTGTTCTGTGTCTTCATTTTGAAATGTGCACTTCTAGTGATCCCAGCACTGTAGCTACTCCCTATATCTATCATTTTCCCCTCATTATTTTAATTCTTTTCTCAATCTGTTTTGGAGTTGGCCCAATAAGGATGAGCAAATCCTTCTCTATGTCTTTGAGCTCTTAATTGATATTTCTTCAACTCTTTTCAAAGCAGCTATTTTGGCATCTAGAAAAGATTTGGTGTCATCTGAGTGGTAGAAAATATATTTTAATCTTTCACAGCAGTGTTGTTTCTAAGATGTAGCATTTGGGGTAACAGATGGGGTGGCAAAGAAGTTGCCTATAGGGGCAGTGCTCTGCCTCAACTACTCTCCCGCCCGCTGCAGGAACTTTTCAATTAAACGATGAAAGATTTTGCAGCTTGATGCATTCCAGAGCTGCGTCTTAGCAATTGTTTAGCACCCAAATTTCCATGTAAATATTGACGATTTTGCAGCATTCTGAAAAGCAATCTACGAGATTATTCTTGTTCTCATTAGCGCCTTTCCCGAAGGCAGAGGCACGCTCCGCTTTGGCTGTCCCAGGACCTTCACCGGAGCCATCCCCTCACAGGGAAGGGCATCCTTGGGAGTCTGGACGTTGCTCCACAAGCCATGTGTCACCAGCCCCTCAGGACTGATAGAAATGGTCTGAGGTTCCTGGATGTGTAAAGGAACCCCGCTCTTAAGCACAGCTCCCCTTGTTTTGGTGCCGAGGAGCTGGGCGGTGTCAGAGCATGTCGCCAGCAGTGCACAATAAGGACAACGGGAAACGTCTCTTTCTGATACTGCAGAATTGCCTTTCTCCATCTGCAGGACATTCCTACCTGCCAGATGCAAGAGAAGTAATTTTTTAGTGTAATCCTCTCTCCTCTTCCCCCAGATCAATCTTCCTGCTCCTGGCCGAATGTACAATCCCATCCCCAGAATGAGACTGTGTTTCATGCTCTTTAAATAACCAAAACTTTGTCATCTCTTAAAGGTGTCTTTTTTTATTTTTTTATTTGTTTTGTTGGTTTTTTTTTTTTTTTTGCTAGGCACTGACATGAATTGGCCTAACTTTTCAGCATTTTAAGTGACATTTCCCTTTAATGGTAGCATAATATGTTTTTGTTAACAGTTGCACTGAGTATATGCTATGTTTGAGTGATGTACAGACTGTATTGTTTGAGTGACCTCTCTCCTTTTTCCTTAATGTAGCCTTAGGTTTGTATTTCTTTTATTAGAACAGTTGACCACTACACCTCCAAATCTGATAGCCTTTGTATTTAATAACTTATATTTAAAATCAAGTCTCTTTATTTCTAAACAGGGCTGGTTTAGTCCTGGCCAGGTCTTTGTGCTAGATGAGTATTGTGCACGTAATGGAGTGAGAGGCTGTCACAGACATCTCTGCTACCTCAGAGATTTGCTAGAGCGCGCAGAAAACGGAGCTATGATTGACCCCACCTTACTTCACTACAGCTTTGCCTTTTGTGCATCACATGTTCATGGCAACAGGTAAGGAATTCTTCTTGGCTAGCAGCGCCCTGCCGACAAGGGATGGTTTTGTCAAATATAGGTTTCCTTGGATAATGCACAACAGTCCCCAATTTGTTTTCACAGTGGATGTTTGGCAGCAGCACTTCTAGTGGCATAGTCAGTTTGTTTGTTTGTTTCATTGCTTGTTTAATGTAAGCAGTAAAAATGCACATAGAGGATCCAGAAATGAAGGTTTTTAACTTACTTGCCCAGGCACCTGCTAAGATGCAGTTCTGAGCAAGATAAGGTTGAAGTCGCTGTGACTGTCATGGGTTGAATAAATAGAAGTAAATGATACACTGTGCTGATTTAATTGCTGTGCAAGAGGATCTGACAAGTTGTAGCACTGAAATTTTCAGCAGTATCAAACTTCAGTGCTCAGAAGGGCTTTAAGCCCTTGGGCACCCATGTCTCATTTAAAGTCCACGTGACATCAGTTCAGAAATTGCTTAGACATAACTGAAAATTTTATCTTGCTCTGTTACAAAGCAATTTCAGTTTCAGAAGAAGACAGTTCCTTTCTCTCAAATATGACAAACCTTTGATGGGAGGAACTGAAGCTGTGCTTTTCCCACTCTCTGTTTATTTTGTTGACAGCTGTAGCATCTATTGCAACTTCTTTTTCTGCTTTTTTTCTGTTAAATTATGTTATGTACTTTGAGATATCATTTTGTATCCTACATATGCTGCTGAAGAAAGGAATGTTATAAAATAATTTGGTGTTTTCATAAACCTTATGGTAAATACCACCCCGAATTACAACACGCATTGCCCAGGTTTCACATTGCAAGGCTGCCGCTTGCTTTTGCAGTTACTTTCATACATCTTGTCATGGAAACCAAGTTTTGCTTCCTTAGTTTCTTTTTTAGTTCTGACTTTCCGTTGCTCATTCGTTATTTCTTTGCCAATTGTTGTATGATTTCAGTTGTTTCCTTTCAGCTTAATTTCTTTTGTTTTATTTTGAGGTTTTTCATGCTTTCTTCTTGTTTCTTTCACTTTTGCTGCCGCCTTGCCCCCCGCATTTCAATCACTCCCCCAAGCCAACTCATGGCAGAATTACTTGGTGGGTCACAGCCAAGTGCAGACGGCGAGGGGGGCAAAGCCTCTGCCGCTGAAACGGAGACAAAAAAGGATTCCAAAAAGGAGTCCAAAAAAAAGAAAGAGCCCAAAACCCAGCCGAATCCAGAGCCGAAAAGGTAAGCGAAAGTGTGCAGTGCGCAGGAGTGTGTTGCAGAGGGCTCCTCAGTCACTGAGCACACTGGGCAGTCGCATCCCCATGGCTCAGGGAAACCTGGCTCCAGCATTCAGGTCACGTTCTCTCCTGGGAGCTGGATAACATTTGGGCACCCCAGTCCCGTAGGGGATCAGGGACTTGGGTTTTTAGGTGTGTGTTTAGGAGGTGGCTCACAAGGCCTTTAGGGGATGGACCGGGTAGTGAAAGTGGCTGCCCTATTGCCCCTGGTCCTAGGCAGCGCTCATCTCGGCAGGCAGCTGGTGTGGGAACAGGACCTGGCTCAAAGCCCAGCTGGTCCATAGCAGAGGAGGAGGTGGGATGCTTCTCACAGCTTCCCCAGGGTCCAGCACAGCTAGGGCTGAAGCCTTCTCTTCATCAGGGTTGGTGGCGCAAGGTATCTGATGGTACAAGCCAAGGTGACAACCTCCCGTTCCCTCCCCATGGGGCTGGAGAGTTGTAGGCTCAGGAAAATGTCATGCTTTCAAACCAGCCCCCTGTACAGCTGTCCAGGGCTGTCTGTGGCTGCTGCGCTGTGCCGGGAGCTGCTGGGCATTGCCAGAGGGGCAATTTGGCCATGGACATCCTATTCCAGTCACTCATTTAAAATGTTCCAAGAAAGGAATGAGGTATCTTGCTATGACTTAGCTGTCTTTAACTGACTGTTGACTTCACATCCGAAGGCTGAAGGTTCATGTTCTTTCTTGGTCTGTGCTGTCTCTCTGCTGCCTGGGGATTGCAGGAGGCTCTGTGTGGGATCTGCAAGGCTGCAGCATTGCGTGTTCCCACCAAGGGCAGGCTCTGGTTAACACCCAACAGTTTGCTATGGAGTCTGCAGGGTGCAGCGTCTGCCTTTTGCTACCAGAAGGTCACAAAACAGGACAACGGGGGGTCTTAGAGAAAAACGCGATGCCGTATCTTTCATGTCTACTCTAAGAAATCTGAATATCTGAGTGGAAGAGTCACGATTTCTTTTCAGAAAGCTGTTGAGGCCACATGCATCGTGCACTTGCGAGCTGGCTGGCAGAGAGCGATGGAAAGCCAGTATTTACCCATGCAGTCCTTACTGGCAGTTGCGATGTGCGTAAAGCTGGGCTCGCTGTAGCTCCATCCCTCCCTCCCACCTGCTGTGTCCATACATTGCTCCTTGCCTTATGACTGTCCCTGCTCTCCCCAGAAAATTTTCGGCTCATGGCAGAGCTGAAACTTTCATGTAAAATTTGTCAAGGTGGCACAACTGCCCCAAGAGTCAGCGCAGCATCCAACACAACATCTTGGAGTGGCCATGCATTGCATTGTTGTTGGGATACACAGTGGTCTGGGAAAGATTGAGTTACAAGTAATTTTTATGTTTAACTAAGGCTTCTTTTTCCGTTGAATCTGAAAAAGCATTGATTTTCTTCACAAAAAAGAGTTCCTTCACTTTTAGACAGTAAAACCCCCTGAACGGGTGGTTTAGCTTTCCCCAGGATGAGGCTGGCTGTCAGTCAGAATATGCCACCCAGTAATGAAGGTCGAGCAGGGAGATAATTTCATGTGGCTATCAATCTCCTGTATTAGCAGCAGACAGTGATGGAGCTGAGGTGGGCTGTCTGTTTGTATCGTGTTTGCATAAGGTCAGGCAGCGAGACAACAGTCGCTCGCAGTCAGCGGGAAGTGCAGGCAGGCTGCGGTGCGGATGCTGAGGACAGCCTGAAGGTCAAGGCTGACAGGATGACAGGCGTCAGCGCGGGGACGATGCCTCCTCGCCCGTCCGGCTCCTGCCTTGGCAGCGCGGCTGCACCGCAGCCAGGACGGGAGCAGGACGGCTGCTGGTGGAAATGCACCTCCAGCTTGGAGCTGACCCTGCAGCCGCAGCAGGTAAAATGGTCAAAATGGGATTTTGGGAACATTTTGGAGTCCTGTTGCCTTATATGTCAGAGTTTGATCCTCCCCCCCTCCTTTGGGCTCATGTAGCTTATTCAGACCCCTGACATGATCTCTCCATACCAAGGCTGTAAATCAATGCTATTTGCATGACAGTCCCCATAATTTTTCTTTCCATCTTTTTTATGAGTAGAAATGGAGTTAAATGTAAGTTGCTTGCCCTGAGTTTCACCTCCTGAGATACCTGACTGTGCAAGTTCAGGGTATGAGGAAAACAGGGAGCAGCAAGTGGAATATCTACATGGTTTACTGTCCTCAGGTACTTGCTCTTCACTGAGGCTGAGGAACTCAATGCTTTCTAATTTTCATGGTCACTCATTAGTTGGTAATGGAGTTTTGCCCACTTGGTATCACAGGATGCCTTTTGTAAAGACATAACATTATGAAAAATGTGACTTCTGATGTCTTTACATAGATGACAGGTAATAAAGGCAAAGCATTATCCAGACATCTGATCACACACATTGTGTGTTTATTGATGTCTCTTTGCTTTTGCTACCACCACTATGTTGCTTTTCTTTATCAATAGTCGTCCAGAGAACTAGCAATGGCAAGAGCAGGAACGGTTTTGAAAAGACATTGTGATTTGGGATCAAATTGCAAACGGATTTACATGTCCACCAAGGTCTTTCCCTGCCTTCTCTCTCCCTGTTTTCGCTGTCCTCATGTAGGAGGGCTGTGACAGTACTGCCAGTGTTGTTTGACGCACAGAGAAGTGATGTGTTCGAGGAGCCTCACTGCTTCCCTGTCTGCACATGGCAGAGGCATTGTGGAACAGAAAGTTGAGCTCAGCTTTTCTAGGTCCAAAGTTAGTGCCTAAATCTTGAGCAATGGTTCTTGTCCCTTGCAAAGTAGTGGCTTGAATGGCCTTGGTTTCACTTGTGCATTTTTTTGATTTAGGCATAGAATAGCATTATTTTTAGATTTTGAAGTTATCACCATGAAAAACTCTTTGTGCTTGTTAGTCCCAAACTTTTAAGAAACATATTTAAATATTGATCGTGTGCATGCTAAATATTAGCAGACTGAGCTTTATCAAAATCAGAATGCTGGGCTGAATCCCCTCCAGTGTAATAACAACAAAACACCGTAATTTTCTGCAAGTTGTTCAGTGACTATTTACCCGGAGTCAAAGCAGCTACAAGTCTCTGTGTTAATTAATTTGGTATATTAGTGACTTCCCTTTCTTCTGTAAACTGTATTTTATGGCCTCAGACTTGTTTTCAAGAACTAGCTATTTCGTTAGGTAATGTTACCATTAGCTTTCATTACTGTTTTTGCAACTGTAACCCAGCAGAAATAATGGTATTGTCATAAAGCTCGTGGAATTGAAAACTCTCAATGACACACCTGCAATTTTTTCCATTGTATTGTAATTACATGTCTGGCCTGTTTCACATAAAGATTTCCACACAGCTAGTTGAAACAAAAGAAATACAGGATTATTTTGGTCCCTTGAGTAGTAAATCCGTGAATACTTTATCACAATATCTCCGTGCACTTCCCTAGAGCTTTGTGTTGAGTTTGCACGCCTCGTTCAGGCGCGCCGCCCTGGCTGCAGTCAGGCAGGTTCAATCTGGCAGGGTGTAATGCTGTACCCTGTGGTGAGGCGCCGGCTCCATGTCCCATCCAGCCCCACCATCAGCCCGTGGTGACACAGCAGGTGCTCCCACTGTCTGTCGGATGGGATGCACTGCCTGTGCCGAAGGGCTGGGTTGCCAGCCACCAGCAGGTCACCAGCTCGGCTGACGTGATTCATCACAATGGGTGTAGGATGGCAGGGCTCACAAACCATCCGGTGCCGCACGGTGCATCAGGGTGCGGATCGCACTCGAGGAGCGATGAGCCGTGACTTGGCTCGGCGCTCAGCGTGGAGGAGAGCCCGAGCGAAAGGAAGGCAGGAGTTGGGAGATGAAATGGTTCCCATGCTCGGCAGCACCTCATAGGCGGCTGGGGCAGCGCCCAGGAGCGCTGGGGCAAACAAAGGGCTTCTCACCGATGTTTCCCGCACGGTGGGAGTCCCTAGAAGAAAGGGGAGTTGGGCAAAACTGACATTTGGTGAATACGCTTTTTTCCTAGGGGTCTAGGCGGTGGCCTCCTTCAGGTCCAGTCTGCTGGGGGAGATGTGGGAGGCAGCAGACAGGCAGCCGTGATCCTGCCCACATCCCCAGAGCCGTTCCCGTGCAACCGGTGGGACTGCGCAGGCAACTCTTCCTTTGAGGGATCCTGCGAAAGCCTCTCCTGACACATGCCGTCCAAGGCACTAATCATCGATGTTTACTGTATAGCTCATATGTGCTGCACCTGGCAACCAGCAAGGGAGCTGAAGGCAGCACGTGTTTTATATTTGAGTTGTTACTTAAAAAATCAAATTATTTGCATCAGTTTTTGACATTGTTTTTTTTCCCTTGGCTCTGCATGCCAGGGCTCACAGTGCGTGCAAAGATCTGTTTGGTACGTGTAAGCAATATTTTCCCCAGTAAAAAAAAAGTGTAGACAAGTTAAACATAAAAGGTGTAAAAGATGATATGTCTTTTCATTTAGAAGCCGACGTGGTATTTCATGGAGGCTTATGTCAAAGAGATTAACGCGCTGGAGCTATACTGTATATTTATAATTGCATACAAATGCATGCTATTGCTTCATATATTAGTCTTTGTTAAAAAATCATTTTGATATATTTGTTTTAGCAGCATAACTAGCCCTGGGGGCACCGGGTATAATTAGAAAAGGGCATGGGGGGAGGCGGGACTTGTAGAATAAAGCAGTGGCCTTAGGATCACAGGTCCTAATTATAATTTATAATTAACCCTGGAATTTGCACAAACCATCTAAGCTAAACAAGGACTATCAATTTTGCTGTTTAAATTGCAACCCTTTTTTTAAATTTCACCACCTGCTTTGTTGATGTTGTTGTTTTTGTGGCTTAAAACTTAAAAACATGGGGGGATTAGGAAAGTGGCATTTAAAACTTTTCATACGAAATATTTACAGTGGGAATTTACTAGTTTAGAGCCAACACAGTGAATCTGCAGCAGAAGGAGTGATCTGAAACTTGTTTACTTATAATTAAAAATCTCGTTAGTTATTTTTCTTGCCTTTTTTGCCCTTCTGCTTCCCTCTCTGCCCACAACTTCTGCCGTACACCTCAAGTACCCGTGAGCAGGAGCTATAGAGAATTGGATGGAATTGTGTCTTCACACAGATGGAGACATTAATGTTGTTTGTCAAACTGAATTCATAGACCCAAACCCATTTTGTCCCTCGTGCATTTGTATATACCATGTACATCCAAAACTTTTTCACCCTTTTGCTCTCTTCTCACTTCTCATCACTGCTTCAGTGCAATAGTGATGTGGTTGTGGATTGTGTGTGAGAACATCAGTTCCTGCAGCTGCGAGAGATGCTGCTTGCTGGAGGAGTTGGTGCTTCTGTCAATGAGATCAAATAACAAATATCAAAGTTGAGCTAGAGACCTTTGCTGAAAACAAAATTGCCAATAAGCATCAGAATGAGCTGTGTGACTTGAGCTTCTCCTGGGGATTTTTTTCAGCCCCATCAGCCATGTACTGAAATTGTCTAGAGCACAGAAGTGAATCTTAAATTATAGTGATGCTAAGCTATATACCCTTTGTGTTCTTGCAAAAGGGAAAATAAATATGTTCCCTCAGAAAGATTATATTTTCAAAGTATATTTGACTTGAATATTTAATTAGGTTTCAAAATTATCAAGCTAATAAATTAAGTAGAGGCTTTGGGTAGTGTTTTTCCAGTTCTATCTATATCCTGCATTTGTCACTAATTAATGAGTTTCTAATGCTTCAGCTTCTGGGAAGATGAGCAACAAAGATTAACATAACTAGTAAATCTGAAGATGTGCAAGTGGGTTATAGTATTTGAAATTTGACAAAAACATCGGAAGTATTATTATTTGTGACATGGCTCAAGATGGGGGATTGTGAGGAAAGCAAAGATGACAGAACTGGTGCTAACCACTGTGACAACAACTTGAAAAGCAGCCGACATGACATCTTTCCTATCATGCTGCCGAAAATGTCAACTTTGTGAAGGACAGTGAGAAAATGGTTTGCCGAAAATTTGAAAGGTAGATTCAAGAGATGCTCATCATGTCAGATGCAATATAGTCCACAGCTGGGTGAGAAAGGGAGTCCTTGCCGTGGTGATGGCTCTCGCTTGGCAGGCCCTTCCAGACATCCACGCTGCTCCAAAAATGGCTACAGCTGACCTGTAGATTGTCTGAAGTTTGCATGAGATGCGAGAGCAGCGTGTACTTACAGCCAGCGTGGAGGGAGCGGTGGCCAGAGCCACTGGGTTTGTGTCCTCCTGGCTCGACGCAGATCCCAGGAAAGGGAAAAACCAAAGGATTAAGCTTTCACTGTGTGTGTGTGACTCAGGGGTTTGGTTGGCATCCCCCTCAGGTGTTGTGACTTGGGCAAAAGCCACGTTGGCCAGAGGTTTTCTCTCCAGAGCCAAGGCTTTGTCTTTGTGTGGGTCAGTGGTGCTTCCAGAGCTGCCACTGCCCGGCCAGGACCCGACTGATGCTGTCAGGTCAGCCTGTGCTGGGTGTCCACCACGAGCTGTAACATGGTGAGTGCTTTCAGTACAGTGAGATGCCGAGATTCATGTGAGAGGGCTGCAACCCAGCCCGAGCTGTCAAATCCTGCCATTAAATCTCACCAGTTGAGGTTATTGACCCAGCAAAAGGTAACACAATTTCCAGACCATTTCCAGTCCCTCAACAAATCACTGCCAGGGCAGGCGGCTTTTCCTCCCTCGTTTGTCAGTGCTGATACAATTAACCCAGTGACACTCTGAGCTGTTGTGGGTACAGGGGGAGGACTGAATGCCAAAAGTCAAATGAGGGCTTCAACCCTGTGCCTTAATGCATGGCATTTGTTGTGGTCTGCCTCGAATTATCTCTCTCCCTGGGAGCAAACCAGGCACTGTGAGGTGCACAGCATCACAAAAGGCATGGACATCTCTGTCTGAATATTAAATATTTTATGGAACTTTGGAAAAAATTATATTAAGCATATTAAGACATTAATTTTTGCTCAATATCTAATTTGGTTTTTTTGTGGCTTGCTCATTTCTTCAAAATAACTAGTACTAATTAGTTACTAATGAGACCAGATCCATACTTCCAAAATTGTTTATGAAATGTGTTCCCTAGCTGAGACATTTTATCCAAGTTTCAGCCTAAATCTTTTTTTCCTATTTTTTTCCTTAATACACAACTGAATTTGGCAAATAATCAAATAAAGATTCTGACTAAATGCTGTTTAACTTTAAATACATGCCCTGGTATTCAAGTCTTTTTCTGTGTCCATGTTGCAAGTTTTATTTAATGTATATTTAGCTTTAAAATTTTTGCAGTAAATATCATGTACGGTTTGCAAGTTCCTCTTCCCAAATGTTTTAATGGTTTGTTCACCTGTGTTGGAATATCAGAGTTCATATTTATGATATTAAGAGCTTACTAAATGTAGGGTCGAGGAGAAGTGATTGCACAGATTTTATAGCTTTTCATTTTTTTATAGATTTTTTTTTTTTTTTAAAGTTTAGGGCCTTTGATTCTTTAAGAGGAAAATAAAGCCAACCAATTAACCCCTGACAGGAGGTTCATTAGAAGCTTTGTAATCCCTTGCCAAGTCTTTTGTAAAGCCAAACCAGTCTAGTACTGCGGATTTATGCAGCTTAAGCTGAACACTGGAGGAGGCCTTTAAGTAAGAACATTTGTTCAATTTTAAGACGTCTTACATTACCTAAAGAGTGCCTGTGCCAGCAGAGTTGCCCAGGAGTACGCAAATCCATAGAGTTTGCTGTCCAGCACGGGAAGCGGTGCCGACGATTGCATGGCTGGCCGATCCCGTTGGTGGATGGATGGATCAGAGTCGCTCTCTCCTCTTGCCTGGGATGCTGCTGCGCGGTGGATTTTGCCGTGTGGGTGTGGGGGAGAAGGAGGAGAATGCTGCTCTCGCCTCTCGGGTGGGTTGGCATCGGCAGAGGTAGGGGATGGAAGAGCACAGGGACCACGGCATCATCCAGCCCCGGGAAGAGCCTCGGCCGGGATTGTCTGCACACTGTGCTCTGTGAAAGATGGGAAATACCCCGAGGCAGCAGGACCTGGGTGTCTCACAACACACTCCTGTGCACTCCTCAGATACAGGAGTGTCAAGTAGTATGAGAAAATTTTTGGTAAATTGCATAATGCATTCATTTTTATAAATTAAAATTAAGTGACCAAAAAGGCATTGCATTTTCAATGCAAAATGCGTGTCACTCTTTAGGCACATTTTGGCAAAATATATTGAAGATGGTTCACTTCGAGAAATCTCTGTAGTGGGGTGATTCAGCGGTTAGGAAGGAGTGCAGAATTTTATGTTCTGTTTATATATATGTGTCTGTTGTTGGTATTCTTTTATGCTGTGAATTGTGTTAAATCAGCAGCTGAATTTTTCTGCAGAAATTCAGTCCCTATTTTGCCAGCAATGGGCTCAATCTTGATGTGAGAGCTGGCATTGTGCTCCCTGCATATACCTGTATTTAGAGGGAAATCTGATTTCCCAACTTCTTTAATAAGGAAAATAAAGGGTGGGGGGGGATGTCCACATCTAGATTATCACTGTGAGAGAGGATACCTGTTTATTTGCTTATTTTTAATACCTTGGCAGCTGTTCTGCTGCAGCCACCCCTGTCTCGGCATGGCACATCCTCTGTCCCGGGTCTCACAGTTGGTGAGGTTCCTTTTGGAAAGGGCAGAGTGCTGTGGGATGAGGTGCCAGGGTGCCGACGTGGAGTCCGAGTCATTGTGGCGTTTCTCCTGCAGGCCTGACGGGATAGGAACTGTGACCGTGGACGAGAAAGAGCGTTTCGAAGAGATCAAGGAGCGGCTCCGTGTGCTGCTGGAGAATCAGATCACACATTTCAGGTAAAGGCACAGAGCCCAGGCTGAATGTGAGAGGAATGATTTCCTCACAGCTCCCTCCTGTAAGCAGCAAAGCCAAAAGGCAGGTTTTGAATGCATACAGGAATTTTGCATAAGTGACACAGACCTACACAGGGCAGTCAAGCATGTTTATAGCTGGCGTGTGATTTTAAATATATATCCTTTAAAGGATATTTCAAACCATCTTGCTCCCATAGGCATGGTAAAGCTGTGGATTTTTTCTAAAATATAACAACAAAAAATACCTTATCCTCTTGTTTCTCTATTCCTCTCTGCTCAGTTATTACATATTTATTTTACCTTCTCCCTAGTACTGGCAGGCAGGGCTTTCTGCAGGGATGTCACAGTATGGAAAGGATGGATACCCCCCCAAAAAAGGGATGAATGGCTCCCAGCACACTGGTCAGGGTGGGCAGGTTGTGCACATTCACACACAGAAGGGTGATATGTGTTACCTACACCCTGGTGCATCACCAAGTCTCCCGCTGAAGGTAAATGTCCTTACCAGAGGAGCTTTTTGCCCCATTTTCAGAAGAAGATGATATTTTCTCTCTCCACGGAGATCAAAAACTCTCCAGGTGACACCCAGAAACTGCTAAAACTATCCACTTATTACTAACCCATGTTCTGTTTGCCACCTTAGTGTCTACACCAGCAAACCCTTTCAGAAAGTTACCCCATAGAAAGACTGCCCATTCCAGGCAAAGGCACTGCAGAATTGCTTGGGCATATTTAGGAAAGCATCCTTGTAGCTCAGGAAGGGCTTGTTCATGTGCACTTGATTTAATGGTAAGGCAATGTGCTTTTTCCAGGTACTGCTTCCCATTTGGCCGTCCAGAGGGTGCACTGAAAGCCACTCTGTCGCTGCTGGAAAGGGTAAGCACAGCAATAGCAGAGTCAAAAAAATGACCTGTACTCATGTATCCTTCCATCTAGAAGAGCTTGAGGAGCTGTTGGCTTTGCACAGGACATGTAATTAATGATAGCTAACACTGAAGTGTGGGGGTTTGGGGGGGATTGGTGTCTCCTGTCTCAGCTGGGAGGCAGCTGTGTAACCTGACCACTAAAGGCAGCACAGCCTGTGTCTGTAGGGGTAGGTGAGGGTGGAGGATCTGCCTGGGATCCACACCACAGACCCTTGTCAGCAATACCTGGCTGCTGCCTGGTGAAATTCCCATCTTGAGGCAGACTTGTTCCCTCTAGATGTATGAAACCTGCTTACCATGATCCTCCCCAACCCTATTCCAGCATTCCTGCTGCTCCAGCATCCTTCCCACCTCTGCTAACCCACAGTATGGCGAAGCCCAGACCCAAACCCATCAGTCAGCAGAGCCTGGGAAGGGCAAAATATTGCCTGGCACTGGGCAAGTTGTGATAGATCTTTATGCCATACCCTAAAAAATCATTGCAGATTTTGGGGCATGCCGTAGGGTGTGGATATAGAAGGGGAATCATAGAGCAGGGCTAGGTCCCACATCTTAGGCTGGCCAAGGTGACCTTGTAGTGAGTCCTGTGGATTGTACACATGCCCCGAGAGCCACACAGCACTAGCATAGGAATGGATGTTTGTGCTGGGCTTGGAGAAAAGCAGTTCTGTGTGCCCGATGCCACAACAAATCAGATTTTCTTGTGTCAAGGTTCTGATGAAAGACATAGTTACTCCGGTCCCTCAAGAGGAGGTAAAAACAGTCATCCGTAAATGCTTGGAGCAAGCAGCTCTAGTCAATTATACTCGACTATCAGAGTATGCCAAAATTGAAGGTAAGGCTCTTTCTTTGTGAAATTACAATTTTTCTTATGTTTCTAGGCGGCAACTGTGGCTGGGAGCTATTTAAAAGAAGCTCATTTGCTATTTATTCTCTTGTCAATAAAACTGTTGTGATTCAGAATCCTTTTTGTGGTGTTGGCTTCGGAAGCAGTTAAGAATGGAAGCTATGCAAAATGTTTCTTTTTCTGGAAAAGAGGGAGGAAACAGTTAAAAAGAACTGTAGCTTTTTTCCTTTGATCGTTAGTGCATTTGGCCAGTGGTGTAGTATTCAGACTCACGTCGTGGTTTTAAAAAAACAAATTGAAAAATACTTGGGATGTCATCTTTGCAACTGAAGGTATAGTGCAGCTAATTGCTTGTGACACTTCAGGAGACAAATGAAAAATAAAAAGCTGAAAAACTGTTTAATCTATGTTTAATCATTTGTAGCCAATTTAAAATGTCTTTTTTTCTGGGAGTGTTTCATTGTCTTTGCAGTTTGCATTGCAGTCATTGATCGGTGATCCCATACTTGCATCACATTTCTTTCTTGTCACTCTAAATCTGGCAGACCTGATATTATTGACCTTTTAAGTTATGAGAGAATAATAACCAGTGACCAGAGACACATGTAGCCATCAAAAAGACATTTTAAAGTTTGCTGGAGGATATGTGTTACTGAAGGTCTATGATCCAGTCATTCTTTATATGTTATCAGTTTACGTTGGTACCTTGTTGGCTGCTATTCCCAACTTGAAACTTCCACCCAACTTTTTCCAAGTTCCCAATTTCTTAAACCTGTGTGTTCCAGATGAATGGTATGTTCTGCTCTAGACTCTGGGTTTCTGTCATGTGTGATGTGAAGCTTTCCCACAGCCAAGATTATTGTTGTATGCCTATAGGACAATATTGAGAGGAGAAAAAAAAAATCAAACTAAAACTCCCTCTGATTTGTTCTTAGTTCTTGTTTACATGAAAAATTCGGTTGTTATTATATGGCAAATTGTCCAGGTTCTGTACATGACGTGTCCTCTCTTTTTCCATTTTTTTTCTGTCTAATGATGCAAATTGTGTACCAGTGGTAATGAATTCATTGTTATGCATCCAGTGAGAAACACTTAAGAATTGGGCACTAAAAGGATGTTTATCAACTCTTGACTTGGTAATGAGTGACAAAAATAGAGAAGGAACGAAGGTTTCATAAGCACTGTATTATCAGGCAATTTATTGAAGTACTCAACTTCAGAGGATATTTTAATTGGTGTATTCTGTAAAATGCAATGTTTAAATATACTTGACAAGGATGGAGAAGGACTGAGAATCAAAAACAGCTTTTCTGTTGATGGATGTTTCTACCCAGGGCTGGCTCCCTTAGGTTCTCTGTGTAAATATCACTAACTCGTTGGTAAGATTTGCTCTCTTCTTTCAGATAAATCTATGCAAAAACAAACTTTATGATCTGTAAGTAAAAATGCATTCATTTCCAAAGTAGAACAGTTAGTGTGTACTTTTCCTTTTGTGCCTCAATTCTTCTTGGTTGTGTTAATTATCTGCCCTCTCTTTTTGCACTGTGACTTTTAGGTCTGGGAATACTTTGAAGCAACAAACCTATTTTTTTTTCCAGCTGCCTTTTCAGAGAAATAGTTCATTCCACACTATCTGCTCTCTTCTGCTTTTCTCCTCCTTTATCTGTGATTGGCCACAGCCACTTTTTGATGCTATTTCGACAAAAGTGGTTGTAACACCAATTTCCAAGCATGCTGGGATTGTTAATTTGAACAACCCAACATCCGCCAGCTGCATGCATCAGGTTTTCTCTCATGAGCATAGTCCACTATATATTCAAATGCTTCCTTAGAAGAGCAAATGACGAGTTTACCTTGGTGAGATGCCTTCCTGTGTGCCGGACATGGCTTTGAAATCTTTCTTTCGAATGACATTTGAATAACCACATGTTTAAGGCACTTTTGTCAGAAATGCAGAACCAAATCAGTGGCAGCAGTGCTTTAGGCTATGCTTATGAAGAAATACCTGTGAAAGCCTTAGATACTGAAGGCTGAAATCCTTAGTATCTCGGAGCCTTAAACCAATGAAATTCTATTTCCCTCTATTCATGATGTTTTGATCATTGTATTCTTGCAAACAGTTCAAAACAAACCTCTAGAGTCATGGTCACAATCTCTCTTGTGACTCATGGGCATGCTGAATGGTTAATCCAGTAGATCTCAAATTTTAACCCTCCTTTTTTTTTCTTTTCTTTTTTTTCTTCTTTTTATCCTGTGTGTATCCCAAAATACTCTGTGGCTTTCGTTTTAACCTGATATGAAGTTTTCCTCTGACCTATAGCCTATAACCTCTTACCTCTGACCTAAGCCTCTTGCATGCCCAAATCCTCTTTTATAGGGAAAAAGAGAGAAATGTATGAGCATCCTGTCTTCTGCTTGGCCTCTCAAGTGATGGATTTAACCATTCGTGAGTACCTACCACCCTCCTCTCCATGCTGTCCTCACTCTCTCTGTTCTCATTACCTCAAGAAAGTCCAGATCCAAACCAACTCACTCTCCTTGCTTCAAGTCTTTTAGCATTGGCTTGTCTGTTGCTTCTGTCTGTGAAACCCAGTGTGAGAAGTCCAGTCACTTTCTATCAGCCTAAACCAGGTTAGACAATTAACCCATCTGTTTGTGACAAACTCAGACTGTCTGTAAGTTTTTTCAGTTCTTCTTTATGTCCGTGACCTGAATGCATTTTTACTTTGCTTCTGTGTAACCCCAATTTGTAAAGTGCTTGTCACTGGTACACAATCAAAAGGTAGCAGCTACATCGTGGAGAAGTGAGCTAGAGGTCAGATAAAGGACACTTGGAAAAAGCCATCCCTTTGCCCTGCGTATAAGATCTTTATCCAATCCTGTGTATAAGATCGTATAAGGCTGTCCTTTCTCTGTACATCAGATCTTAATGTCTCCTGTCTGTTAGCTCTCAGCGAAAGGATGCACTTTACTTGCTCTCCTCCTCGATTTTTTTACTTACTCCTTTGCACCGAGCTCTGGAGGGGACACCCCGACCCCGCTGTCACTCGGAGACCCCCTCTGTGTCCTCAGAGCTCTCCCTCTCTGGTTTTCTATTTGTGCAGCGTTTTCTCTCACCTCCGTGACAGGAGCTTCCTTTGGTAACCCCACGCTCGGGGGGGCGGGGGGCAAGACGGGGCGACTTTTCTTCTTTTCAAATGTCATATATCACGCATAACTGGGGGGCTGTGCGGTCCACTTGCTCATTAATCCTGCATATCTGTTCTTGTTTCTCTCTTTTCTCTCCTTGTTGCTTTCTCTCTTTCATATAGAGAATCAAAAGGACGCAGGTGAACAATTGTATATGCATTATAAATTGTTAGGACTGTTGAGTTATATTTATTTTGTTTTCTATTTTCATAGCTCCTTAAGATATGTACTCCTTCAGGCTGAAAATGGAGATGCATTGATACTTAAGGAGTTAATTTGTGCTGTCTACATAATCTCCTTTTCCTCCTTCCATAGAATAGAATGTAGATTAGAAATACCCTGTAGACACTTAGTACCTCCTTAGGAGACAGTTGTAGAGGAGAATCTAGTCTTTGTAAAGAGAAAGTTTCTTGTTTTTCAAAAGAACTGCAGCTCATTTTGGGTGAAAAAATGTTGGTGATTTGGCCATTAACTTTCCACACCTAACAAGCACATTTATAAGTAAACTAACGTTCATTTTTGGTTTTCATACCTTCTGTTTTCTGCCCTGATGGGAGGACTGGGTTTTTCTTTATTTCTTTATTTCTATTTATTTGTTAATGTGTAACAAACAATCTGGTTGGGACAGAAGTCGTGTTTGTCTCTTGTTTATAACCTGTGGTGACATGTAACAAGGCAAAGGCTCAGCTCAAGTGCACATCTCTGCAGAAGGGATGGTGGAGCTCTGCAGCCCCTCTTCTTGTTTCTGTTGTATCCCAGAGTCCTAGTTCAAAAGTCCTTGAAACCTGAACTGTTCATTTCTTTTTGTGAGTAGATTGTTCTGTTTTGTGGGGGGAAAAAAAAGGACCAGGTTGATTTCAGCTCTGTTTGCATAGGGGGATTGCTTTAGAAGAGCAGTACAAGAGGTTGGGCCACCTTCTGCCTTCCCCAGACCTCCTCAGCTCAAATTTGGCCCATAATCTATTACATCATATTTAAATTAATTGTAAATAACAATCAGTATTTAGAAAATTGAGAACAATTTTTCCTTACAGCTATGAAAGGTGCAAATAAACAAAAGCAAATAGAACAGTCCCAATTATTACCATTAACTGTAACAATTAGAATGAGCACAGGCTGTTGTGCATTAAGCACAATATCTGCATGAACCATTGTGCTTGCTGCAACAGCCTGTCACGTGCCTAGAGTTTAGAAATTCAGAAGGACATTCCTATGGCCCAGCTTGTTTAAAAATAACCTGCTTCTTCCCAATGCTTGGAGCAAGTGAAAGGGCACAGGGAGTTGTGACTCCGCTGCTTTTTTGCCCACAAATCTCCCTTTGTCTTAAATGAAAAATTTTCAGGCAAGGTCAGCAGGACTCAACTTCAAACCAGTTCCTCAGCTTAAGTGGAGTCAAAAGTGACTGGGGTTTGGCCTGACTTTTTATTTCGCCAGAAGCAAGAATAAAAATAAGACGCTGGAAACAACTTCTTAAATACACAAATGTTACCCTTTGGTTGTCCTTTCTCCTGAGAAGTGTGTAGACTCTTGCCTTGCATTTAAATATTGAAATAGAACATTAAACAGGAAACTGTGCTAAAATAATCTAAAAATTATTACTTCCTTTAATTATTAATCAGACAAAACTACTAACACTCAGATTAATAATTGTAACCTTTTAATAAATGTTCTTCTGTTTATTTATGTAAGTCAGGAATACATAATTCCTTTAGAAAAGAATAACTTCTTCATTCTTTATGCACGGGGATCCCCTGAGCACAAGTGCCACCTTGCACTGCTGGAGTTGGGTACAGGCAGCTTCAGAGGTGGTGCCAGCCAAGGCAGTAGTTGTCAGTTTGACAACTGATTGTGTTTGGTGTAAGACTGGGAGGTTTTTTTCAGTTTTCAGACTGAGTAATTCTCATACTAGAATTTGGGTTTGGTCTCTGTAAGGAGAGGCTTCTCGTGGTGGTGCTGAGCTGGTGCACAGAGATGAGCAGTGAAGGAGACAAGGGGATGGAGAGAGGTCTCACCTCGGTGCTTAGTGCCGGGGTGGGGGTGGCAGAGCCGTGGGACATCTCGTGAAAAGTAGCTGGAGAGCAGAGGGACCCACCGAGGCCTGATTGCTCTGTCACCAAGGCAAATCACCTACTCTTGGGCGTGGAGTCAAAAGTGACTGTTTGTTTGTCCAGCAGCTGCTCCGTCCCCTGTGCAGGGAAGGAGGCTCCCAAGGCACCGCATCTCGCCGTGCCACGCTGCTGGCACACACCATCCTCCCTGGATGGGCTGCTGGGGAAGCTTGACCTCACCTGAAAACACACCCAGTGGTGATGCTGGGTGGGTGTGAAGCTGAAATCCGATCAGTGCAGGGGTCAGTGCTGCCCACGGAGCAGCGAGGGGCAGCTGCAGTGCCTGTGCAGAGGCAAACATCTCTCAGGTGCCTGTGTCAGGCTGGGCACCCGGGTGCACCCGCAGGAGAGGGACTGAGCATGGCAGCTTGGGCTGCGTCAGCCCTGGCTGGCACCAGCCCTGGAGCATCTTGCTCGTACACTCACCCAGCAGGCGTGGAAGGCGTCCTCTGCCGAGGAAGCGGGTGCAGGAGAGGTTGGTTTTAGACTAGAGCAGTACAGCAGGTTGTTAAGAAGCCGTGGCATTTTCCAAGGCATTCACACTGGCCCTTGTCACAGTCCCATGCTCACTTTACGTCACCCGCCTTCCCTATTTCTGGATCTCAGCCTGGGAAGCTCTGTGCTCGTGTCTGTAACCCTCAGCTGAGGAGCTGAGCCGCCTGTCAATTAACCAGGTCCGAGGCAGGGAGAGGTCTGTGTGATTTGTCAGCCCAACCCCTGCTGGGCAATCACTCCAGCGTTTCTGATAAAGCACAAAGCTTAAAAAGAAAAGAAATTGCATTCTTTGAGTAAATACAAATGCAAAATATATGAAAATATCCATCTTTGTATGCAGGAGTGGAGGCTAAAGTCATTAATAAATCCTACACTTTCACTCAGGCATGACTATAACCTGTATCCATGTGCTGCTGAAATGCTGCTTTATTTGTTTCATTCCTTGAAGCAGCATTCGGTTGTGTTTAACAAAGAATCGTTATGCAGCTTTCCAGATTTCCTCTTGCCCTTTCAAAGGCAGTGTCTAAAGCAGTACAAAGTTATTGCAAGAGCTTCAGAAATCGGAAGATCTGCATTCTGACAGTATCTTTCTATGGGTCTCTCACCAACTGCAGAGCAACTCGCTGCCTGGGGCAGGAGACACAATTCAGATAGGGACAAATTCTTCACTAGGCTCAATAATCATCAGAAAATAAGGAGAGCAATTCTCTTTTAAGTATGTTGAGTTTTTGAGGTGAACTGGGGGCTCTTTGAGTTGAAAAAAAATTATGTGATTTTTTTCTTTCCTTTAAGATAACACATCTTATTTTGAAAGAAAAAATATCATCACTGAAATCCCTTTCAGATGCATGCAAATTAATTTCATGAGTGTAATAAACTGCTGCTCTGCTTTGTTCTCAGGCTAAGTCCATTATTCTTTATAGTTGTCTTGAGAACAGCAGCTTTTTGTATTATTTTGAAGATTGGCTCACAAATGAATGCACATATAACACTTGGAAGCTAAAGCCTTTGGCCAGGCTCATATATTTTTAGTTACTCTGAGGAAGTCATTGAATCAGTGGCTATGCTTTTAAAAATATGAAAAGCTGATAATGTTCTTCTCCTATTGCGAGTGTATTTCTTAATGCTGCTGATGTCTTAGTTTCCCATGTAGCAGAAATCATGGTACTGAGGAAGAAATACGTAGTTTGAAAATCTTCCGGTCTATAAAGAGTCACACACAGTGAATTGTGTGCAGTATCTATACCCAAAGTACACAGATTTATCGATATACCTGTTATTGCAGGCTGAAGCTCACTGCAAGCGCAAACCCAGGATTTTCCAAGTAATTTGAGCTTCTCCAAGTATTTTATGTGCCAGTATCATGCAGAAGCATAAAAACCTTTAGAAGTTTGTCCAGGAAAGCACTTTGTCAGGCAGCAAGAAGCTGTTCCTGGCTCTGATTTCAGTGATGAAGGTGTTTAAATCTTACCCATCTGACACACATGAGCAGCAAGTACAGGAGCATTTTTGATACTAAACTGGCTGTAGCGAGGGATTAGAGAGGAAAAGGACAGGGGAAAAAGAAAGCCAAAGTGAAACAAAACCTGCTACATGCTGCAGCTGATCACTAGCAAGTGCCATAAAACCTGCCCAGCCTCATATATCTCCCTCGCTCCAAGCAGGAGCTGAGCCACCCATGAAAGGGAGCTCACATGTCATCTCCGAGACCTGGACCCAGAGAAGCACATAAACTCTAGTGCCTCACAGGGCATGGCTGTCACAACCCCATTTCTGTTTAAATTTAGAGAGGAAATTAATCCCTTTCCTTAGCCAGACCTTAATCTTTTAAATAAAGAGACAACAAAGAAAAGCATGGGTTGGGGCTCATAGGGTGTTCAGAGCCCTCAGGAACAGAGAGAACTCTTCTGCTCCTTCAGCTCCAGGTGGTTTTGCAGCCATCATGCAAGAGCCTTGAATTTGGGTCTGGAAAACTGAAATGTGCGAAAGAGCTGAATATTTGTGCAGATTGGGCCAGATCAGAATTATATCAAGAGTTTGTTGCTTAGCCTGCTCCAGTGCCTTGTGGGAGCTCATTTCCAAGAGCGGGTGGTGGTGGGGTATGCCAGGAGCAGGGTAAGGTGCTGGAGGGGTCTCTCACAGGCCCCCCAGAGAAGTGAGAGCCACCCTGGGGCACTGTGCTGACAACTGCACAGCGGGAGCCTCCTCCAAGCTGTTCTGTACGCGCTGCACTAGCGACTCGTGAAGATGCTGCTGCATCTCTTGCCTTTTCCTCCTCCTCCTTCTCTGTTAATGACTTTTCCCTAGGACAGGAAACACTTGCACTAGTCAGGCCCGTTCAACACTCTGGAGTCTGGATGTCTGTGAAGTCTGAGATCTATTTTTGGGTGGGTAGCTGTTAGGGATGCAGGGGCTGGACTCACATTTAAGGATGCTCGAGGGCTGCAGTGCTGAGGTGTGCAGTGGGATGCAATTCAGATGCGTTTTCACCCTGGCTTTGGCACTCTTAGGAAGAGCTCTCTGTCTTTGACACCCCCAGCTTTGCCACCCAACAGACTCGCCTGGGTGGTGAGGGGTTCCCACCCTGTGGTTGTCAGATGTGGGTGGGAGGAGATGTGCAGTTCCCTCTCCCCACCATCCCTTCCCATCCAGAGACCTTGGCATCAACTGCTCTCCTTACTGATGGGCAGTAAAATATTCTTCCTACATCTACATGTCAAGCTTGGGAGCCATCAGGGAGTAGCCAAATTGAATTCTTGCTTATGTTTTGAAGTAGAGTGAAAGTCATTAGGCCAATGCCCAAAAAGCAGTTATTTTTGTCACTTGAGGCTGAGAGGTTTGTTTCTGGGGACAAAGTCGCCCTTGGTAAACATTGAACAAAGATCAGGATTACTCCAGAGATGAATGAATAGATTTGCTTTTCCTGTTGTAAGAAAACAGGGAAAAGGGGAAAAAAAAGCCAGTAGCTTGAATCTGAGAGTCTGAATTAATCATTACACAGCTTAAAAGACTAAAAATGTGTGCATGTGTGCATTGTGTGTGTGTTTATGTATGTATGTATATCTATCCCTGTGTATGGAGAAGGGCACCAACCTAACTCACACTCCTTAATGGTATACTTGAATATTCTTTATTATACTTTGGTGTTATAGTTCTGTGAGAAATAAAAGCAATCAGAAATCTCCTTTGCACAAGCCAACTGATTTTTTTTTCCCCCGCTGGAAAATGCAAGCAAAATGGCAAGGACTTTTGGCAATAGAATGTCCAGATAAATATGCCAGATTCCTTGCAAATGACATGATTAAAAATAGTCACAATGCTGCTAAAAACTGTTATTAAAAGGAATAGAAAGCATTGTGTTAATATATTCACAGTATATAATTTATTCTTTGGGTATATGTAAAAGGAAAGGCTATTTTCTTTGAATTTTTCCTATGCTGATATTGTAAACTATATGACAGATGGGTCAAGTCCTGATTGCAGTATTCTAACATTTGGAATAGCAAGTAACATATTTGATAGAGCTGGCAAGTTTTTATATATGATTCAACCCAGAATATAAAAGCCACTAGAATTCCAAGTTGAAAATAATTAAATGAGCTGGAAACGATCAGGAACCACACATTTTTAAGTGACAGATTTTTTTACATGTTTAAATTGCACAAGAATATTTTATAGCTCCCTTTAACCAACAGTGACGTTTAATTCTAAAATGTGTAATTGATATTTGCAAAGCAATTAATTCCTGTGGCTCATTATTCTATTGCTAAACGTACCTAAGCATTGGGGCGCTGACTTCAAGTCCTCTTTTTTAGTTCACCTTTTCTGAATTCCAGAGTTTTAACTGAATTAACCTATCTCAGTCTCCTCCTGTGACTGCACGAAGTGCAGTTCCATTCTTGTGTTGAATCTTTAGCTTTCTGATTGCATGGTACTGTAGGATGTTTGAATCTGCTGACTACTAGAATATGTGTTGTCAAATGGTGTCATTACCGTGTAATACCTCAGATACCAGTAAGAAAAAGCCCAGCAGCTTATTCCATTTGTATTTGATCATTTCTGCTTATGTTCCTTTCAAAGTTTCCATCTTTTTGTCACTGTTTATGAAGTCATTTGTCTCTTTACTTTTGGCGTCTCTCTCCGTCATGCACAAGCAGCCCGTCCGCCCAAGCCTAAGCCGCCGGCTGGGCCACCATCATCTCCTCAAACGCAGACTAACATGATAGATCATATGCTCAAAGGCATGGCCAAACAGCCGCCAAGTACTGTAATAGTCTTCCTTTCTTTTATTCAGTGGTTTTCTAGTCTAGCAGCCGCTCGTGTAGCAGTAGAAAGCTAGTCCTCATGTGCAGCTTTATACAAAACACCTAGCGCGACGTGGTAGGTTTTAGAGATTTAGAGGTAGCATTTATTTCAAAATGTCCACATTTTTTTGTCTAGCAATGTCTGACATATGCAACATTTTCAAATATCAACGTCAGCACAAAATAACATTGTTGTTGCATAACATTTTGCATGGAAACTATAAATATGTATGAGCTTTACATGATGTTGGATGAAATGTTTGATAAGTATATCGTATACGTTTCATGTAACTGTCAGTGCTCCAGCTATCTTAGCAGAATATTCTGATGTATAGTAACTTAACCAGGGAAATATTTAAAATAAGAAGGAAAAAAATTAAGATTGACATCTGCTGGCTGCCAAAGTTGTATAAGCATCAATATTTTCTTTAAAGACAGCATCTTTGAGCAGTTGTTCTTATTAACACTTTTGTCTTTTAGTTATATTTGAGAGCAGATCAATGTTGCAAATGAGAATGGGTCTGATGCTGCTCTGATCAATGGAAAAGCTTCCCCTTAGCTTCAGAGGTGCAGAAACAACCAAATCCCTCTAAAGGACCTGTCTTTGGGCTCTTTTTGCAAAGGGAAATGCTTTCTACTTCTTGTAGCCTTTGAGGTGCTGGATAGAATAGGACAAAGACTGAAGAGTTAACCAGGAGCTCTCCAATTTCAGTATTTGCCCAATAATTTGTATTAAGGGGAACCTTGATTTTTGTTATTGTTTCCAGTGATACAAGAAACAGCAGGAAAACAGGAGAAGAAACACCCAAGGCCCTTATCTGTGCCATAAATCTGTAAAACTGTAGAGTTCATTTGCATGGTGCTTTACCGTCCCTCAGCCAAGCTGAGCTCCTACAGTGCCAGACTCCAACTTGCCAAGCTCCTCCAAAAACCAGCCATTTTTGGGACTGCCCAAATGTGACTGTCCTGAAACATGTGGCTTTCCTTTTCATGGGAAATGTGTTACCTGTAAGCAAGTGTTCAGGGAAAACTAGAGGCAGGTAAGATTTTGAGGGGGAGAATTAAGTCCTGGAAGCTTCCTGAGCCTTCAGCAAGGCAGGGGTTTCTCCCTGGGTGACCCAGTCAAGCTGAACAGGCCACCTTGTGCAACCACAGGTTTCTGTCCCACCAGTAAAGAAGACATAAACACAACAAGAAAAAAACGGAATGTGTGGAAGGCTGGAGGGAGATGCCAAGTCAGCACCTGGCTGGGGGGCATGGGGATCCCAAAGGAGTGGGTCTCCCACTCCATTCCTCCTCTGGACAGCCGTCACAGGGAGATTTTGCACACCCCAGGGCAGTGAGCTTCAGGTTTGATACCATGGAGAGGCCAAAATACCTGTGGGTGCAGAGGTATGAGCTGGCTATGTAGTGCAATGCCCCTCTTTGCCCCCACTGCTCTGGAGAGCTGGGACTGGCACCTGGGTGTGAACCAGAGGGACATGTCTGTGGTCAGCTCTGCTGAAGCTGTTCTTCAAGGAAAATGTGATTATTCTCTTTTCCTCTACATCATTCTAGTGAAATACTTTAAATGTCCCGTATTGTTAGCACCTCTTTTTTTTAATGTGTTATTAATAATATAAATTACCTGGAAGAATATAATTTAATTATTTTTTAGAGTTTTCAGAATACACTGCAAAATAACATAGCTAAACACCAAGCTCCAGGATTTAAACTCTTTGGTTTGTTTTGCGGGGTTTTTGTTGTAAAGTTGCATCTCTTTTCCCATATAAATCATACCTATGAGCGTGGGATTTACCACTTTCCACTCCCTCCAGCATGCATAACTCCTGACCCTTGTGGAGTTAAATCCTGGAGCAAGGCAGACCTGCAAGTTTTGTTTTTAGTAGCAGGTGACATTTAAATTGCTCGAGTCTGACAATTTATTACAAGTGCAGACAGATTTGTTTGAATTGATCTTCTTAAAAGAATTTTAAAATAATATAGACATGATTCCTATAATAGCATCATCTACGTCGAAGGATACATATTGTTCATACGTTAGTGGCCAGATGCTGTCTTTAAGGGAATGTGATGTTCTTATTTGAGCTAATAAAGTGCCGCCATAAAGCAAAACAACTCTGACAGTATTGTGAATTTTGGAGCTGGAGCACTGTATTTTCATAGTATAATAACGAATGTGGCTTTCTGGTTTGCTCAGTACTAATTATATAAGCATTTAACATATGCATGAAAAGATCTTTAAAGCTGTAGAATATTATGGGATTTTTTTTTTTTTTAACCTCTAAAATAACTTACTGTACAACCAGCTTTTCACCCTGCCTCCCTTTTAACTTGAGTTCTTGTACTACAGAGAATGTAGGCCGGTTAGTCACACCAGCTAAAAAGTTAGAAGATACAATACGTCTGGCAGAGTTGGTAATTGAAGTCCTACAGCAAAACGAAGAGCACCATGCGGAGGTGAGCAGCGTCCCCAGCGAGGTTGTGTCCCCCAGGTCTTCCGCAGGATCCGGTGGGAGCTTTGAATATTTGTGTGATGTCTTCCCAACTGGTGCTGGGTTGTCTTCTTTAAAAGCCAAAGGTGTTGGTAAATAATGATGTTCAAGTACGAAGAAGGCAAAGCACGCTTCAGGAGGAATGTGTTTTCAGAGGGGAGGGAAGGCTAAAGGAGGAATTAATTCAGTTGTGCTCTCCTCGATGTCAGTCTGCAGCCTTTCCGACAGCGCCAGCAGGAGCCGAATCTGGCCAAAATATTCACCACCACCTACATGCAAGAGCAAGCCTGTCCACTTTCCAGAAAGGTTGTATTTCCAAATCGTGACCTGTTTGTGTGTGCCTCCAGCCAGCATGAGCGGGGTCTCTGCCGCAGCTACCGCTCCTGCTGTCCGGAGGGGAGCAAGGAAAACCACAACAAAACAGAACAATTCTCCTTTCTGCCCCTTTCTGAGCATTCAGGTTGTTTCCAGGGGTTTCCCTAGGCCCCTTCAGTACATGATTGACTCACCTGGTTTCCTGTTGGCCTTTTGTGCCTTGGCTTACTGGGAATACCTCAATTACTAGTCACAGAGGTTAGGATGAGCTGTGCTGTTACTCATTGTTTGGGTTATCTAGGGCCTCATACAACCACTCTTAACTCTTCGAAGTACTTTAACAGAAAAATTCATGTTTTAAAACCACTGAAACCATGTCATAGTCAAATATAGACCAGAAAATTGTGAGGCTTGATCCTGGAAACACTTGATCCCACAGGCAGCTGGCATGGCTGGCTGTAGTCCTGCTCTCAGCGCATCAGGACATTTCTGCCTGAGCAGGTGATGTTGCATACCCATGTAAGTATTTGCAGGATTGAGCCCTGAGTTCTCTGTAAATCTGGTGCTCTTGAATGCGTATTGAGAAGTTAATAATTTTAAAATTCAGAGTGAACAATTATTGTTTATGACTGTAGGTATTGTAACACTCATTCACTATTTTCTCTTTTCCTTCCCATTGATATATATATATATATACTCACAATATTTTGCATTAAGAGCATTTGATAAATAATTTCACAATCACCTAAAAATCATTCCAGTGTGTATTAAATTTGCAGTATAGTTTTACTTATTGATAATACACAGCAATCCGCAAAACCCAACTAATGCCTGATTGCATATTTAAATTTCCTCCCTGTTTTTCTACTGTTCATTCAATCTTGGATGATCCTGGCAGGGGAAAGAGGTATGTGACTAAACCGAATGAAACGAGTCACTCCTGTCATATTCCGTGCATGCCCTCTCAGTGCCATGTTTCCTACTGGGATTTTACCCGGGTTGCCCTCGCTTCCGTAACTTTGACCGAGGAATGTAACAGCAACTTTGGGTCGGCTGCTTGCAGAGCTGGTAGCCTGACACAGGAGGGTAAATGTGGCATAGCAGTCCGGTCCATGCATGCAGCAATGGGTATATTTTACGAGCGCTGCAGTTACATCCCAACACAACCCTACCCGCCTGGACTCGCTCCTCAGCCTGTTGTTACCTGTCGTTTGCATTCACCCAACCTCTAGTACACTGTGGTGGAGATGGACTAAGTACTACACGAGTGCCTAGAATGGTAGTGGGCTTCCTCTGGTTTTGTCTGTATGTGCCTTGTACTGGATATACAGTATTTATATGTAGAGAGAGAATATACGGGGTGAAGAGTGAAATAAACCTCCTTTCTAGTAAAGCAAGGGGTGCTTGAGAGCCCTGTGCTTGTGCACAAACTCTTTTATTCCACTCCTCACCAGCACAGACTGGATGTACAACCAGCTGGGAAGGAGCTGTTTTTTTAAGACACAGGTTATTTTGAAAAGAGGAAGCAGTTGCAGGACCGGTCATGCTCAGCCAGCCACGCTGCCGAGATCCTCACCAGGAGGAAGGCTCAGAACGGTTCTCCAAGCATCTTTTGTGTCACAAGGTTTTGATTAGAGACAGAAGGTTAATGCCAACACAGATAGGAGGCATCCTGGTCCCTGTTCTGAATGGTGACCTGGAAGGGTGAAATCCATCTCTCTCCAGAAGCCCAGCACAGTGTTGGTGCGTTATCAAATCCCTGTCCTGAGGGTGGCTGTGGCATTTCAGCAGTGCACAGGCACTTGGCCAGCTCTCTGCACACTTTAAATTGCGCCCAAGGAAGACAGAGAGAGGAGACTGAGTGGTTTATCACTGATTTTTATTATGCACTGTAGCCCCATTGTGCTGTCACAGTGCAATGAGAATTGCTGGGGTATTGCTTCCCCCCCCACCCCAATAATTCCAGGTGACTTTTTTTGAGATGTTGTCACTCACCTGGAAAAGGTTTGACCTGTGAGGTGTGAGTCTTTGGTCTACTTCGGTTATTCAGCAGAAAATAAAGCTGCATTGCTTACTGAAGAAATGCCTCATTTTACTGAAAAACAATAATTTTTGCAATTAACACATGTCCCCTTTTTCCCCATGTGTACATCCAGGCAGACTCCCTAAAGAGAATGTAGAAAATAATACTCAGAGCATGTTCAAAAATCATTACAAGAGGTGTACTGTGTCTAGTCAGTTGAGTTTGTCTTACCCATTAGAAGGAAGCAACTGAGCACAGGCAGAAACAGCAGAATCCAGGTACCTGCCTCTGTAATCTGGGAGCAGAAGGTCTCTGTCATTGTGTCATCTCTCCCATCAGATGTCTCCCAGCTCCCTTTCCCTTCCTCTGGATGACTGATGACAAATGCCAGAGACAATGCCATTAACCTATTTTTAAACTTATGTTTTCTCTCTCTATGTATACATATGTGTATATGTATATATGTATCTTAACTCCTTGAGATCATACATATATACATGTGTATCCATGTGTAAAATATACAATAATAGGTGTGTTTGGCTAGAAAGCACACTTTCTTTTTCCCCTTTACATTATTATTTAAGCAAAGCAGGTAAGTAGATGGTAAATAAGTGAAATGTTACCATCTTGAAGGAGGTTTTCTAAGTATGGTGTTACCAATCCTGCTCATTGAAATTAGGGATGAGGTTGAGGATCCTGACATAAATTAGAGAATTTCAGAGCTAAAATTTGACTTTTCCAGCAAAAGGAAAACTGTTACTGATTTGGGCATATTTTTTTCCACCAATGATCACATGCTTTTCTTTTTTTTAAATAGCTCTTTTTTTCCCTTTTCATGGAAGCAGGTTTTTATTGCAGGACTCTGAAGTGTTTATGTTGGGATTTGTTACAGAAGACATTCTTTGCCCTCACCTCTTTTCCCTCCCCCCAAAATGCCAGTTGCCATCGGTCCTTCGTAGCAGTCACTGTGTTCCTGCAGACCCGTGGGCAGTGTCTCGTGGGTGCCAGGGTGGCAGGCACTTGGCAGGCAGAGGCACAGCCAAAGAAACCACGTCAGAGCAATGACAGCCCCAGCACCCTCCCTGAAAAGCACAGCCAGGCGTTGCTACCTTCAGAGGACCCTGCACAGCCCCAGTGCTCAGCCCTGCTCCTCTCCCAGCCGTGCTTTGGGAGCAGCTCGGAGCAGGCAGCGGGAGCACACTTGCATCTTGATGTTTCCAGTTCCTCTGGTCTCCCAGCGGTTTGATGCCTCCCAGCGTGGCACTCACAGGCATCCAGCCCTGTGTCTGGCTGGACACCAACACCAAGTGTGGAGAAGAGCTGAACTGCCCCACATCTCAGCCCCACAGGCTCCCTCACCTCGGTTTTGGCTTTTCCAGAGTGACGATTCTGCAGATGCCCAGCTGTCACCATTGTTACTGAGCCCCCGAGCATCCCTGGGCAGGAGCTGCTGCAGCAGAGCTGGGCAGCTTCCTCCATGGGCCTGGAGCTGAGGACAGTTTGCAGACAAAGGACTCTGCTGTAGCCACCTTGTCCCCATGCCTTGACCACTGGGACATTCACCTGCTGGTGTTGCTGCTTCAGGCACAGGCAGACACTGATGCTGTGCCTTCATGGCACAGCCCACCTTGGCCACATCTTCACCCCCATGACATGGCAGGCAAAATACTAAGATTAGTTTGGAGGTCATGTGGTTATTTTGGTTATTTTACATCTTGGATATGCTCTGGGAACAGAATGCCAAGTGCAATGCCCAGTCTATCCATGCCTTCACATCAATTTTATATCAACTCATGGAATAATAGGAGGGCAGTGCCAGTCTGCTTTATATTTTGAAGGAATGAAGGAGTGGAAATAGTTCCAAAGACCCCCTGCCAGTATCACTGGCAGCCGAGAAGTTGGGCCAGAACAGGAAAAATTAAAGGGGTCCATGGCAGTAACCTGTTTTGGGGGTGCTGTTCCCTCTCCAAGTGAACCAGCAGCTGGAGTTGTGCTGTGCACATCACTGCAGTTCTTCATCAGTGAATCAAAACTGAACCCTGAGAGAGTGAAAGCCCATTCTGCTTATTCATGCCTGCTAAAACTGGCAAAAGATGCCCCTCCCTGACTGGCAATTCCTCTTCAAACTGATTCCTCCATCCCCAGTCTCTTCCGTTTCATCTCCACTCTTGTGCCTATGCTAGAGGTTTCTTTTACTTGCGAAGTGCTGCAAAGCTATTCCTTAGCTCCTTTAAGTCCCTGAGTAATTTCCTATCACTTCAAAATGAGAGCACATGGTCCTTTGGACAGCTCTTCTCATATTGCATGCTCCCAGCCAGAAGTGACTCCTGAACACGCATGCATGCGTTCGCAGCATTCACATCTGAGCCATGTATGATGTGAATGTCACCTCAGAGAGCCCGCACAGCGAATTTTAAGGACCCATGTGCATGAGAATGAGTTACCTCACTGATATTTTTTGGTTTTCCAGTTCAGATATAATTTTTTTCTTGCCTCTGTGAAAATATAGGCTTGCTGTAGATACTTTTTATTTTTTACCTTGGCATGTGGGTAGTAGAGCTTTGTAATGGGTTCCTAATCAGTAGCATCATGAAGGTGGTAGTGTGTTAGCTAACCATGTAAAATGAACAGTGCTGAAATAACTTTTACTGGTGATGTTTGAAATATCTTTAAAGCAGAGTGTGAGTGATTTAGGACAGATTTTTAATGTCTCAGGCTTGTAGTTTTTCAAGATGAATGGAAGTAGTGAATCCAAGTAAAATTTAAGCTGTTAAAAAACGCATCAAAAAACCCACAAGCACAGTGAAGAAACTCCCAAATTTCTGTACTTTAGTAATAAGGATTAGTTGATTTTTTTCCTGATGATGAGCAGCATTAAAGATGAATGAAGTTGTTTATTGTAAATTGAACAGCTGAAACCTTCTCTGCCACGTTACACTGCATGCCTTTAGGGTGGAGCTCTGAACAGATCCTCTGTCAGAAACCTTTGTGTTAGAACAGCAGTGCCTAATTCTGTGATTAGCACCGCCGGTGCAGGCTAGCGCTCCAAAGCACTGTTCTCTTTACAATAAAGGTAGTTTCCATGGGATGTAATTTTTATTTTCTTTTATTTTCTTTTTTCTTTTTTTCTTTTTTTTTTTTTTTTGAGATATGTGGCCTAACATCTTTCCCTGTGCTTTATTAGAACTAATACACTTCTTTATTATCTTTTTCTACCAACTCTGAAGGCCTTTGCTTGGTGGTCAGACCTAATGGTTGAGCACGCGGAGACCTTCCTGTCCCTGTTTGCAGTGGATATGGATGCAGCGTTAGAGGTGCAGCCCCCAGACACCTGGGACAGCTTCCCGCTCTTTCAGCTCATAAATGATTCCCTCCGTAGTGACTGTATGTATTGTATTTTGATCATTTCCTTTTCACTGGGTGGCTCACGTTACTGATAATGCTTTCAGCCTCTCTGCACTGAACAGAGAACTTAGACGGGTAGAGATTTACAAATTTACACATTCTTTTAGCTTCAGCTTGATTTGGTTCCATTGCCACTAGAAAAAAGCGTACCCCTTAAATCACCTCAGTCAAAGGTGGGAAGTTGAACTTTTATTTTGCTTCATCTTCTCAAGTCTCTTGGTAATGGCTGCCTGATAAGCAGGGAATTAGGTACGCTATCTTGTCATTAAATGTGTGTATTGTTTTATGTGTGTGTGCTGCATTTATTTAACACGGAGTAAAACAGTCCCTGCTTTAAGATTTTATTGAAGGGAGGAAAACAATAAAGTAAATGGAAGCAGGATTAGTTCAGAATGATAGTGCTTTCTGAAATAAGACTATTCTCTGAAGCACTCCGAAGCTTTCAAAACCTGTGGAGGATTTGGCACTTTCCTGGGTAGTCCGACCCCTCCCTGGGGAGCTGGTGGCAAAATTGGCATTGCCTTAGCTACATCCCAGACCAGGGCCCCAGTTAGCTTTCTAAGACCACATGAAAAAAGCCAGGGATTCATCCTCAGAAAGCAAGTTCCAGCATCTTGATAGTGAGCAACCAAAGAAGAAATTATTCCCCCACCTGCTAAAGCCATAATGTTTGCCATGCTGTATTTCTTACACCTGTTTTATTCACAGGGAGTGATAATGTATTTGTAAGTTTGACATTAATGGAAAAGAAGGTTCATTGTCTGTTTATTTGTTTGGAGTAAGAAGTCATTCCTGCTGTCTGTGTCATGAGCATTGGTGCTTGATGCCAGCTCCTGTTATGTTCTTGAAGTTTTCCTGTTCACTGACAAATTTGTTGTGTGATGAAGTGCCACACTGTGGTTTGTTACAGAGGTTGTAGTAACTGTAGTGTCTTACTATACTTTTATTTATCTATTCTAGATAATTTGTGCAATGGAAAATTCCACAAACACCTCCAAGACCTGTTTGCTCCACTTGTTGTTAGATATGTCGATCTGATGGAGTCCTCAATTGCACAGTCAATTCACAGGGGCTTTGAGCGGGAGTCATGGGAGCCAGTAAAGTAAGGAAACCTCCTTTGATACAATCGGAATTTGGGTGCAAATGGATGGAGATTCATATAGAGATGAATTAGCAAACGTTAGACTGGACATGCAGAAAGTGCTTTAAATTTTCTAGTTTAATGCTAAAAATAGGAGGCCTGATCTCTTCAGGTTTTTCAGGTTAATGAGGGAAATGGTATTGGCTTTTTGAAATGCATTGCTGCCTCAGTTCGAACCGTGTGCCTTTGGACAGGGAAGCATGAAAATGGGAAAACCTTCTTAACTGCCATGGCTTTTTGGAACCCATTCTAAATGCTGCTTTTGAACTCACATAGCTCCTTTTCAGAACAAAAAAAGTCTCGCTTCACTGTGTTCAGTTCCAGCCCTATAACCCCCGGGAGTCATTGCTGTACTTAGTCTTCCCAATACTCATTTTTTCCACCCACGCTGTGGGGGGATGGTGCAGTGTGTGCCTCTGGCATCAGCCCCACAGCTGGTGGCTGCACATGTCCCCGTGGCCAGGGCAGCTCTGCCAATCCCAGCTCCCTTGCCTGTAGGATTAGACGTGCAGAAACCAAAGTGAAACATGGGCAAGATGATTCAAGCATAATCATTTCTTACATTTGGAAAGCTAGGAGTTCACCAGGAAGAAATTGGGAGCCTGAGAAAAACCCAAATTGAACTCCAGAGCTGGTGAATGATAAAAATGTGACATGTGCTTTGGATTACTGTTGTTATTTCACAGGTTTTGAAGCATTGTTGAACCCTGTCGTGCTTGCTCTATAAAGCCAAGTCAGATCCTACAAAGGGAAATAGCTGACTTTTCCTTCTAATAAAGATATTAAAAGAGAAAGATCGACCCTTTGCAAGCAACATGAGTCTGGCAGTGCCTAAGACCAGGAGCCAGGTGACCTCTGGAGAGACTCTTCCTTGCTTTTTTTGTCATTCCCTAGGCAAAGTGAAATGGCACTGCACTCTCGGAGGTTGCTGTGTAAAAGAACGTGTGGTCTTTCAGGGCTTTTCACACCAAATATGTTCCGTTTACAAGGAAAAGAGATTTTGTTCAGCAGCCAGCCTCCCATATGCAACCTGGAGTCTGAGTACCCAGGTTTTTTCCTTTCTTTCTTGTGCATCCTCAGCATCCGTAAGGATTCTGCCTGCCAAATCTCAGGCTTTTTCTTGACACCTGATCATCCCCTCTGTTTTGAGTGGGGTTAAGTGGCTGGCATTCAGGAGCCTCTCTCACTTTCCATTTGCTGTCTTTGGTCTGCAGGCTAACAGGATTAAAAATCCTAAAAAATCTTGTTTCAAATAAGCAGATGTGACCCAGAAAACATACAAGAAATAGATCTTTCGAGTAGGAGAATGCCATTTTTACAGCCACTCCTTCAAGCAGAATTGCACTTCGAAGTTAGCATTAACTTCAGTTTCAGAGCTCTGCTTTTGTAATGAATATGTTTGTATTTCCTTGTCTGTTATGAAACAGAGCCTGTTAACTCTGTGTACCTGTCCACCTGGGTCAAGCACTCAATAAGCAATTCATTCTGCTTTTTTTTTCTTTTATCAGAAGCTGTCGTCTTTTTGCTTTTTAATGACTTTAGAGGTTTAACTAGATGTCCATAAGTACTTAAATGTGCTACTTGCCTGTCAAAATGCTTTGTCCCTGGGTATGCCAGCATCTATCATTTCCAAGTTTTCTCTGATAGTTATAAAAGATCTTTTCTTAGTTCTCTTGTGATGGTTATTCCCTTCTGGAGTTCCAGTTACAGCAGGCTTTGAACATTGCATCTCCAAGCAAAAGCCCAGGATGGACTCTTTCTCTTACAGACTTGGGTATTTAAAAGATTTCTTCCAGCAGGAAAGTGGGTGCTTTCCACAAGAAGCTTCTGTCCATCTGGTGAAAAGATGCACCATGGGTTTTTTTTTCACTAGTTGATATTTTGTTCTTGTGTCTCGCACACAAAAGTGTCAGTTGCAAACGCTGGCTCAATGTGATGTGACCTGGTGAAGGGAGGCACCAGCAAGTGCCAGAGGGTGGCACATACAGTGCAAGGGAAAAGAGGAGTGTCATTCCTAGGATCTTATGACATTTTTGATGTGCTGTTCAGAACTCAATGTTAAGGCATCTTCATCTTTTGCCTCCTGGGCAGACCACCTGCTCCTTTTTGTCTGATCGACAGGGAACTTGCAGAGAAGCTCAGGTTAGAGACTTATTTTGTTTGATTTGCCCCCCTGTATCTACTCTCTTCTCACCCCACATGCCCACACTGCAGCACAGATGAATTTTTGGCCATGGACTCTCAAATAGTTTGGACCAGCCAATTCCCAATCAAATTCTGACCTTCTATTGCCACCTCTTCCAGCAGAGCTTTTTTGGAAATTGGGAATGCTGCAAAATGTTCTTCCACAGTTCTTCCACACTAAGAAAAGATCTTTCCTCTGCTTTGGAAAAAGACCTTCAAGTCAGCCAGCAAAGGCAGATCATCACAGCTGACCGTTCCACCAAGCTTGTTGTTGCCTGGATCTCTACAGTGCACTGTGAGACGGAAATCTCATTATCTCCTGTTAACCAAGAAATTATTCCACAACACAGAGTCTTTTGAAAGGGTTTCTCTGTACTCGTGCTTGCAGTCAAGGCTGAAATATGTAGCCCTCCATAACCTGACCAGATGGCAGTTTGCAAGCATGTATTTCTTCTATTTTCATTGCCGAATACTCTGCACCTTATGCTCTGAGGAGTTAGGTACAGAAATCACAAACAGTGAGAGAGATACCGTTAAGTATTGAAAAAAAATGGGGGGGGGAAAGCATGGATGTAATGTGCTCATGAGGGCTCTGTAATCTGCCTCTGCAGAGCTGCTGAATTTGCAGGGGGTCCGTGCCCTATAGCTAGAGCAGCTGGTGCGCTCGTATGAATCCACGCAGAGAAATGTGGAACACTTGTCCTTCGCACAGTCATCCAAGTATGCGGGATACAGAGTAGGTCTGTTCTCTGGTGAGTTGAGAGGTCTTGGAAAAGTAGGGTTTGCGATGGGTTTTTTTCGTGCTAGCTTCTCGGAGAGCGCTGATTTATCTCGCAGCCAGCTGACACGTATGTGTGTGTGTCTCTGTGTGTGTGTCTGTGTTGAAAGATCTTTTTGAGCAAATGCTGAAGCTGGTGCAATGACAACCAGTTTCAATGGCTTGACTAGGACATTACTCATTGACCCAGGGCTGTCTCTCCCGCTCTGTAATCCTGGCTTTAGCATCTATTAATTGCTCACTAACCCTTTGCAAACTATTTATAAATGTATCATTAATATAAATGTCAGAAGTTGAACAATATGATTGCACTAATCATTTTATAAGGGTGTACAGCTACTAAATGATAGTGAAAAATGTTTCCCCTTAAAAGAAGCACCGTTGTAGTGAAAGTGAGTATTTTTGTTACTATTCTGGGTGTCAGTCTCAGGAAGAGCACAGATTTGACTGCCTACTTCACTATCAAGCTCTTTGCTTCACATCAAGGCTTTTGTGAAAAGATTTGCTCTTGAGCATTTGCTCAGCCTCGACAGTGAGGTTGCAAGTGTTTATAGTGATGGAGGAGACAGGCATTTGCGTCTTCCGTCGCTAAATCATTTCAGGCATCCCGTAGGAACTGAGGATTTAAGTACATTCAAGGGTCTCGTTCAGCTCTATTCTGAACCCAGGAGACAGCTCAGTAAAAATACTGTGATTTTTCTGCCCTCCTTTCATTGCTAGGGCAGCTCTACAGGAGCAGCCATGGTGCAACTGGACACGTTCTGTGTGATCGGTGCTGCGGCACAGTGTGAGCTTTGGGAGGTTGTGCAGGGGTACTTTGCCAGTCTGTTTACATTGAGAATTTCCCTGCAGACAGTCCAGGTGAAAGCCATTTCCACAGCTCACAGACACAAACGGGGCTGAAGCAGAAGATGCCAGGAAAACGAGCGGTGCAGCTCCAGAGCGCGCGTCTCTTATCAGACGTATCAGGATCCAGTCCTGAAGCTGAGTCGTCTTAAATCAGACAGCCCTCATCTTGTTGATGCAAATGCCCACATTCCCTGCCTGATGGCTGAGGTTATATTTAGCCATCTATATTAAATAGGCATGGCTGGCTTCTAGAAACAGTTTCTCATCTTGGACCTGTAGTTTTATAGTCTGAGCAATTGCAGGCTTTATGGAACATTTGTTAGTAATATTAATCATTTTTTTACAGGTCTCACTGCAACTGTTAGTCAGATAATTAGATCAGTTGAACCTGAAAAACTGTGCATGTCAATTCAGGAGAATATTTTTTTTACATTAGTTACTGTATGTTAACATAATATACTCCATTATTTTGCTGTTTTGTTTTGTTTTAAGAGTACTAACTTATTCTTGCAACATATTCTTGCATCAGCAAAATAATGTGTTGTATAAAAGAAATATGTTTCCGTGTGAATATAGTATACTGTTTACTCTAGAAGTCGTATTTTATTAATACAGTGTTTTTATTAATATAACACTGTCACTTCTTGAATTTTAATATTAAAACCAAAGGTCCTCTGATTTATGTATTTACCATCTGGCTAAGTTATTTAAGTTGCTTTTCCTTATACATTTATATGTTGTCCACCTCTTGCTATTTCTTTATTTATTCCATATCAGTATCTAACCACATGCACTGCCATTTCTGAAGATTTAACACTCTCTCAATCACTATGGAGTCTATGTCTCATTCAATAGTTATATCATCTTAACAGCAGATACAGTATGAATGGGAACAATGGACAGCTTTGTGACGGTAGTGAATTCTTCTGTTGGCTTGAAGAAGAGAACACACAGAAAGCAGGAAGTTAAATCTACTAAGAATCATAGAAATAAGAACATAGTAGTGTTTTTTTCACTAGAAAAAACTTTGATTTGTGGTTTTCCTCCCCAGCACGGGGTTTTATTCACAAAGAATGAAGTCTGTTGCCTAAGATTCACCACCAATGACAAGCTGAGCTCTTTCAGAGATGTGGTTCATGTCATCTGTTGCATTAGGAAACATTTATTCAGTACAGACAGCTCAAATCCATTACTTTAGGGGTTGATATATAAAACTTGCAGTAAGAAATGAAGTGCAAAATACGTCTCAGGGAAGTTAGTAAGATTTTGATATGCCTTGAAAGGCATATTGTATAATTTGGTAGTTTCACAAGAATCCAGATAATAGTGTCCATATAGTAACTAATTTAATCCGAGGAAATGGGAGAGACCTCCAAAGGTGGCATATCCTGATGCAGTCACTGAGAGCAGGGAAGTTTGGATGCTGAAGCAGTGCCCATGTGCATCAATAAAGAAGCTTTCAGTAGCTTCAGCAGTGCAGGGGGAAGCTGAAATCCTGAAATCCTGATTCCTTTTTCACTGAGCCCAAGTAACAATCTGGTGAAAATGGTGACAAAGCATCTGGATTTGTTCCTCACATGGGACTGTGAAACCACCTGTGGCTCAGATGGTGTTCCTGGGAGAGGGCAGAAACAAGGCATTCTTCTGAAACTGGCCTCTCCTCTGTGAGCCAGGAAATACGGGAGCTGGGGAATTGAGTTCCATCTTTTGCTGATTCCCACATCTCCTGACGTTTTTATTTTGCATGTAGAATATAACTGTGATGAGGCACTCATTAAAACAGAATTAGACTGATTATAACATCCAGAGACCTAGCACACTGAAATATGTCGGGGTGAATTCCAAACTTTGGGTGTGCAGTGCTGTTACACACACCTTGTTCCAGGAGGGAATGCTGCATTAAATCAATACAGCTGCCCACTTTTTAAAGATCTCTATTTGCACAACAGTTGCGCATCTGAAAATATTGATTGAAGCCGTGATGCCCAAGTACACAAGCTTCATATTAACCTTTGAATGTCTCTATCACCTCATGGCCCACTTCCAGCCAAGAAACCGTCACATACCAGTCCTGGATTTATTTACAAAGTGCAGCTCATTCACAGTGCACAAATAGTAGGGCTGGACAAACCTTTTCTCTGCTCCCGGGAATGCAAGGGAGGATCAGGGCACAGTCTTCACTGAACATTGTAGTTCACTGTTTCATCACTCCAGATTAGTCCATCTTTATTCATAGGGTCTAAAACAATTCCCAGTTCCTTAGCAGATCTCTTAGTTTAGCTCTTTCATCCAGCCTGTGTGTGTAAGAACTGAGACTTCCTTAAAAGAGAGATTTTTTGGAAGAAAAACTGCTCTCTGCACTTTGAAATGGTATCAGGACTTGAAGGTGCAGTTATTTTCATGGGTGTTTGAGTTCTCTGTTAATTTGCTACTTTGTGATTCTTCTTTTCGTTCTGGATTGTTTGTTTCTTTTTTAAGGAATTTAAATTTTATAGCAGACTGCAAACACAGTACATTTAAGCTTCCATACTCATGCTTCTTTCTGAAATGTTTTGCTTTAGTTTTTTAACTGTCCTCATGCTGTGAACTTTGCAGATTTGTTTCTGAGTGTCATGTGCTTCTGCTACATCGGCATTGTCACTGTTATGGTATTTTTCTTTCTGTCTGTTTCTTCCACAGGAGTTTAACAAGTAATCTGCCCAATGTGAATCTACCAAATGTGAATCTCCCTAAAGTACCAAATCTACCAGTTAACATCCCACTAGGCATCCCACAAATGCCTAGCTTTTCTGCACCGTCATGGATGGCTGCTATTTATGATTCTGAGTGTGTATTCAGTTCAAATTAGATCTCATTTAAATTTAAAGTAATCTTGGCATGGATATGTATTGTTTGTTTCTGTGCATTACATAAAACTTTAAAGAGTGATACAGTTAATTAGATGTTTTCTGAATGAGACACTAGTGAATTTCTGGCATGTGTATTTTGAGGGTTTTTTTGTATAAACCTTGAAAATTTGTCTCAACTCCCACTGAGAGTTTGAGCAAGTATCGTGCTTTACAAAATAACTGTCAACAATGGGGCATGGTCTGAACAATATACAAACCACAGAACTTACAATGTGACATTATGTGTCTCAGCAAAGAGTTTTGTCCAAACGAGAAGATGAACCAATTTCAATGCCAGTCCAATTTCTGTGGACCAGATGTAGATCTAAAAGTGAATTTTACTTACTGTAAGCTCTGCATTTCCCAGGTAATTTTTGTCTTGATATTGATGAAGCAGTCTGTGAAAGAGGAGCACCCTGTAACTGTTTTTATTCATGTTGGGGGATACCCCAGAGAGGATTAAAGCTCCATAGCATCATTACTGCCCAAATAATGCCATGACCAACTAAAGAAAGATCTTTTCAATGTGAGTTTTACATTATGGCTTGCAAGATCAGGCACAGCATCAAAGCAGTCACTCTGTAGGAACCTTGTGCTCTGTGCTCCCACTCCCTGTCCCAATATCCTGGGCTGTATGTGTGGAGCTCTGGGGGAAGAGACCACAAATCCTCAGTGCAGATTAGGCAAGTTCTTTTATAGCAGATTTCCCACTGAGCAGTGTGGAGGGTGGTACACAGTGGGCTCAGCCCAAATCTCATCATTTGAGGTAGCTCATCTCCCGAGATGTCCTAGCACGGCAACTGTTATTTGTCCATTCTCCTTCAAAAATCCTAGAGAGTTATTTAGGGTTGGTGTAGGGTGCTCTCAGTCAGCACTGTGGTGCTTCTCCTCTACCCTCTCACTTAATAGATAAAACTGAAGAACTTCCCCCAAGAATCCCCTGTTCACTGTTACTGGAACACCCTCGATTACATCTACACCTGGAGTCCACCAGAACGCCTCTGCCATTAGTCTGGCACAGGCGGGATTGCAGAGCACTGGTAACGAACCAAAGTAAAGAAAACACTGATGTGAGATCTTTCTAAATAGATTTTCAAAGCTTTTAAAATACTAGCATGGTTATTTATGTTTCAAAGCCATACAACTCATATTCATGCTAAGATAGTTATATTAAAGGCTAGCTTAGGCAGTTGTCTGTAAAGAGTACTTGAAAGTTTTAATCTTTCTCTGTGCATGCTTTGTGGTATTGCCCTTGAAAAGATAAGAATCATGTAATGACAGAAAATTGGGTAATTCCTCTGAAAATGCTTGAGCATCAATGGTACATTGCAAGCTGCCTGCGTGATTAGAGGAATTGTGGTGCTCACAAGCAAAATACGAACAGTGCGTTTTAGAAATGAATATACGATATTGTTTACTTGGATGGAGCCCTAATCAAAAGTGAGAAAAAGACTGAGAATAATTCTTTTAAAATTTTGAAACCAAATGGATGTCATAATATTGCTCTAGTAAATACCAATTATTGTATTTGTACGCATGCAATTGCTTAAAATGTAAATTCATGCAGTTCCAAAACTGGGTTTAGACTGTTAAAGCTTGCTTACACCCAAGCACAGGTTTGAACTAAAAACTGGTGGTAGATGAACATGTGAGACTGTTGTCCAAACTGGTCCCCTGACTAAAGCAAATGCCTGATTCTTTATCTTTTCATCTCCCTGGTTTCCTTTTACTCACCCTTCCCGTCCATCAAGGACATGTTACCTGTTGCTTAGTGTCAGATACGTTTCTCCTACAACCAAGACGATTCATTCTTTATCTCGTTGACTCTGCTAGCCCAGGATCCCGCAGGACCCCTCTGGCATGTTGGGACTACAGTTCTCACCTGGGAGTAGCCCTGTTTGCATTAGCTCCGAGCTCCTCTAGCATTAACTCAATGCAGCTGGCATCTGTCACAATAGAAACACCCTCCCTCATCTGTTTCTATAGATGATGTCAGCACAAGTGGTAATGCATGGTGTGTTAAATATCTTATAAATTACTGTGTTAGCATTAGTGGTATGCGAGGAGGGGGTTGAAACTCTTGAAGCTCCCTTGGTAAATGTTCTGGGGGAAAAAAAAAAAAAAGCGAGGGAGAAGAAGAGAAGGAGATAAAAGGGTTATGGATGCATAAATTTCTCTGCACAAACAAAGTGCAATCCAGTCCTGTATTTTTATTCTGTAAGTGGAGGTTTGAGATATAATTATACTGTGAAAAGAGCTGATGTAGCTACACACTGCAGGACCAAAGACTTCCATCTGGGCAGGGGTGTGGGTACAAGAATATATGCTTGGGAAAGAAATTCAGAGTTTTGTGGCAGACCAAAGTTGTTGCAAAATAAATTTTAAAAACCAGAAATTTGTTGTCCTGTAATTGCCTTTGCAAAGAAAACGTGCAGCGGTAAAACCTGCCAAAACTCCTGGATATGAGATGTGCCCTTAGCTCAATTGACTTACCCCAATTTTTTTTCAGCTGTTCAAGAGATAAAGCGTGTCCTCGCTCACCACTTGTTAGCACTGTCCCTTACCTGGAAACGGGGCCGCACTGGGGGGACAAGGCAAACTCAAGATATAATTTGGAGGGGGGAGAATTGCATGAAACCCTAAGTCTTAATAACTGCATACAGCCTTGTATGGCAGTTATTATTGATCAAGGATTTTCTCCCACAATTTCTGGCCTTAAATCTTAATAATCACATATGTTAATGTGGTTATTAACTAAGGCTGATTTTTACCATACACACGTTCTTCCCGTTAATATGTGTAACTCGATGTTGTCTTACATCTGGTCTGGAAATTTTTGTGGGTGATGACAGCAAGGTAGATTAGGCAACTGTATGGTAAAACTCAAAATCCTGATGGTGGAGATGGCCAGCGTTGTCCTGTGTATGAAACTGCTGTCTGCCTTACCCTTGTTGCAGGAATGGTCTCCACATCAGGTTGCAAAGACCCTGATGCCACTTCTGACTTTTGTTCTCATTTTGCCCTGCCAGCAATGGATCAGGCACCTCAGAAGATATGTTCTGGAAACTTGATGCCCTACAGACCTTCATTCGGGATTTACACTGGCCTGAGGAGGAGTTTGGGAAGCACTTAGAGCAGCGCTTGAAGCTTATGGCGAGTGACATGATCGAGTCCTGTGTGAAAAGGTGAGTGTCCTCGAGCGAGCCGGGCGTGTTTCTCACAGGAGATCGCAGGATGCAAAGCCTGTTCCACCCTAAAAACTGAAATTCACCCCATTACTGTGAATTGTGGACTCTCCCAAGCAGGCACTTCTCTGTTGTGATTCTGGGGCGTGCTTATTCACAATAAGGCAGTAAATCACCCATTCTTTCAGGTTTTGTAGGTAATTAATTATTTTCAGTGCCGCACATGAGGTCAAGTCTTTGTAAATGCAGACTGGTGTGATGATGCTCACTGCTGAAGGCATACCCATAAGAAAGATCTCAGCACCCACCTAAAAAACACAGATACATGAAAGAAAACCAAAAAGTGATTTTAAAAATGGGATAGTCTGTTGCTTGGCACACAGGTTTCACGTCTGCCGTTGATTGGGAAAAGCTGTTGTATCATCAGCCACATTATAGGATAGTTACCTGCAGATCTTCCAAAACAGAGATGTCTTTAAGCAACTTTTAGACATACTGGCAGCTGTCATTTTGAAACCAAAATATTGAAGCTAGATTTCCAACTTTTCTACAGCAATTTATGTCCATTTGCATCAGAGGTAATGAGGCAAGAAGAAAAAATAAACTTTGTATTTCACTGTGCAAAAATTCATAGACAAAGAGATGGACCAGAGGAAAAATTGATGCCAAATACAGCTGATACACGCTAATATTAACTGCAATGTGTGATGTGGCTGTTCTGTACCACAATTTCTTGGCCATTCTGCAAGTGTGAGTGTGGCATTTATTTTCAGTAGGATCCTCAGAGCGTGGATGTGCAGTGTCAGCACAGGGGAAGACACGTTCAGTCCCTGGGATGCAGGCAGGAAGGCAGACAGCTCAAGGCTTGTTCTCTCACCATTCTGGAATAAACCCCAGTGCATTTTAAGTGCAATGAGATGCATTGCACTTGGTGTCTTTGACGTTGAGCAAGTCCCTCTTTATTGCAGCAGCTCATCTTTGGTCCTGTGTTTGGCACAAACACTGAGCTTCAGTTCTGCTCCAGTTTTCAGGCTGTCCTTTAGGAGAAAACCCAGTGCTGGAGCTCTGCTCTCTGCTCTGCCCCAACACCACCAGCAAAACTTACTTTCTCTGGGTTTGCTTTTTGTTGTTTTTTTTTCACTTGGAACTAAGGTCCTTTTGCTGTCCTTGCAGCACAGTTATAGCTGCAATGATCTGTAGAAATCTGACCAAGTTAGCTCAGCTGAGATAACTGGGAAAAATAAGCAAATTTCCAGGTACCTCTAAAGAAGGGCTTGTGTGCCTGGAAGCCGGGTGGTTTTTTTCCCTTATTTGCCTTAACCTTTCTACAAATGTGTTGCCTCTTTGTAAAAACCTGGCCCGGCTTGTACTGGTACAACTATATATAATGGTTGTGAGCATAAGTAAGTAGGAACATGCTCCTTTCCATGAGGAGATGGAAAATCCCAGTCTCCTTGGGTCCTTTCAGTAATTATCAAGATTCTAGTCCCCGAGTCCAGGCTAAATCTGGCACTGGTAATTAAATCAGTTCAAATGCCACTGCTGATGTAAACCAATATGCTGCCTTCCCTATTTATATCACCTGCAAACAGGGCCTGGCTAAGGTTTCTTTAGCAATTTCAGTTTGACACAACATTTTTCTTCGCGTCTGTCTCTGAACTGTTGAATCCATGGAGGAGCCACCCCGCCTTCCACGCTGGGTTGTATTTCGGGGCTGTCAGGAAAGCAGCCCTTGCAAGGAAGGCCTGTTAACTAATAAATCCAGGCAGAAGGACCTATATACAAGCTCAGTTCTGATCCCAAGAACAGGAGCTTCACATTCATAAATGAGTTTTCATTTGCATAACCCTTGGGGTGTCGTTCAAGTTCAGAGTTATTCCTGAGCTGCAGCTGATATTATTTGTTATTTCTAAATTGAAGCTCCTATGTTAATTTGTTGGCAGATTCTGTCTGATGTGATAATTGTTCTGTGTTAGGTTAGATTAGTGAAGTACCTGTGGAATATGCAAAGGGGCTCCAGCGAAAGGCAAAGCAATGCCCACCACACTGCAAAGCATTCCCGTGTTAGAGTCGCCGATGCTTTGGTATTTAAAATATGACACAGGGTCAGATTTTGTAGGTTTTGGGCTGACAAAGCTTTTGGTGTATCATGGTTTGTAACTGCCAGGGATGTCAAATTTTATCTCAGTGAAACCTCAGGAGAGCAGGGAGGTGTGTGATGCGAGTGTGTTCACATGTGCACAACTATGCCCGTGCACGCTTTGCGGATGTATTCTGGTGAATTTGCGTGGTGCAGAGAAACCACTTCTGTGAATTTATAAGACAATTAAGAACTTCCAGCAAGCAAATACTATCATACTACAAAAAATGCATTGACTGGAAGTGTCCTTTCAGTTAAGCAATGAATGAGTTTCTGTTGTTTGTAGTTGTTGTCAGGGAGCAATAGGAGCTTCCTTTAGTGTGGCAGACTGTGGTTATCAATCAGCTAATGCAACCAAAATAAAGGTGTACATTGACACTGCTGTTTGTAACATCATCACACTGTTTATCAAACACGAGAGAGTCACAGTTTCCCTGAAACTGTTGAACATTTTATAAATAGTGTGTATTCTGGAAAGGGGGTTTCTTTTTAAACTGGAAAATAATTTTTAGCAAAAACACATTTGTAACAATTGCACTGTGGCACTCCCAGCAACATTCAGCTTTCTGGCTTCTCAAACTCCTCTCAGTATTGTTTCACATTATTATTATTGGCTTCAGTATGTTCAAAAGCAACTGAAACATCTTTTTCTACTTTCCTTCACAGAACAAGGATTGCATTTGAAGTAAAACTGCAGAAAACCAGCCGATCAACAGATTTCCGAGTCCCTCAATCAATATGCACCATGTTTAATGTCATGGTGGATGCCAAAGCTCAGTCTACAAAGCTTTGCAGTATGGAAATGGGCCAAGAGGTAAAAACGCAGGTTCTTCCTTTCACAGCTTTTAAAGGCAATGTCATGAAATTTCCTGTCTCCTGTTGTGCTTGTTTCAGAGACGTTGTATCGTTTGTGGATTTAGCCTTCCATAGAGAGTGTGCAGATGAATGTACAGGGGGTTGCTCTCAAATCTAATGAATAGAAACATTCGGAATCCCTGTCACTTAGGAGTGGCTTTTTGCAAGGACTGTGGTATGCATACGGTATCTCTCAAGCTTGGTTGTTGCATGATGACCATAAAAATTGAGTCATTAACTGCACCTTGGAGCCAGGTGTCGGCAACACACTTTCTGTGTATGGCTATTTTCTGTAGACAAACATAAGGAAAGCAGAACTGCCAAGTTGTTGCTGTGATGCATGTAAGGAAAAAAAAAACAAAACCACAGAAGAAAATAACTTCCAAAAGTAGATTGAAATTCTGGCTGCTTTGTCTTTCTTGAGTACTGGCTATAATCAGCGCAATTGATCATTCTGGATGTCCAGGTTCATAATGACTCAAGTTTCCAAACAACAAACTTGTTTTAATTAATTGCTGATTTTTATTTTCTTCTGAAACCATAGTTGCAGGTTGAAGTTTCTCTGAATTGATCTATGAATTAGAAAGACATGGCAAATTGGAATGAATTAAATGCATCAGAATGCTCATTTTGCTCCAGTGACTTCAAGCCAAATTGAATATTCATATACCAGTCTAGAATAAATTCACAAATACTGTTTGGCTCACCTATTCTGCTGCTTGTCAGCATTGCCTAGATAAGCCTTTTCACTACAGCTTTCCATGGTCAGATTTTGCAGTTAATCATTGCTAGTTGTCCCTGTGTTTTTTTCAGTTGTTCACCTCAGTTTGTTCCTCTTAAAGAACTTGCTCCAAAGGCCGCTGGACGCAGCAAGGCTCTCTGCCTTGATGTCAGTGGTGTTTGGATCAGATCCAGCTGTTCTTTTTATTTTTCTTATACATATTTCAGTTACGACATTTTATTTGTGACACTCACCTTGTAAGAGATTTCATACTGCCCATCATCAGGTCTTCCCTTGTCCTCCAGGTCAGCTGGAGCAGATCTTGAGTGGGCTTTTATTGTCCAAGCCTGGACATGAATTTCTCTACCATTTTCTGTTCCATATTCATACCCATTTGTCTCCCCAAATCCCTCAGCCTGCAGCTGCTGCAGCATCCACCTTGGCAGTGCCCCATCAGCTGGGAAGGTCCATGTTTGAGATGCTCCCCACTGCAAACCAGGATCAAACCCTTATCCTGGCACAGTCCCTGGGGACAGGGAGATTTTGGAGATCACGCAGACTGATATCATGACAGAGGAGGCTCATTGCATTCATAAAACTGTCAGGTTAAGTATTCAGATGGCACAAGACTGGTAACATCAGCTGTGCCCGAGTATGGCGTGACCAGGCACTCGCTGCATCTTTCCATGCTGACTTGTGATGCTCTCTGCTTGCCACAGTTCCCTCCAAATTCTGAGCATCAGTCCCACTGCAGGTTCGACCTGCTCAGACTGCAGGTGACAGGGGAACAGGGGAGCAGGAGCTCCTGGGCTGCAGCCGGGATCAGCTGCAAATCTGCCTGTGCCACTTCCAGCAGGTGTTTGGTGCGGCAGCTCGGAGACAGCTGAACTCCTGTGGCAAGCAGCAGTTGCTAGGACATGAGGTTTTTAACAGATAGCTAAACTGATAGGCCTGTAAAACAGACATAAATTATTGGTGCATAAGTTACCATTTAGGGCTGCAGTATTTTATACACCCTCCCTTTTTCTTTTCTTTCTTTTAATGAGTGTTACTACCTCCCCCTCCATCCACTCGTGCCACTCTGTGTTTCGGCTATCTCCATCTCCTCTTCTTGAAGCTGTCTAAACCTGTGTGCCAAGATGGTCAGGCTGAGGGGTGTGAAAGTTCTCATATAGATCTGTCATTACAACCTGGGAGGGGAGGACAAAATGCCACGCCGCCTTTTCCAGTCCCGTTGGAAATGATGAGAGAGTCAGACCGGCAGCAGAGGCATGGCAAGCCGGGTTTCCAGCCTTGGTCTTTCTCAGTAATATGGGGAGTTGGGTCTGTGCCTCGTTGAGCCTCTCTGTGCCCCCATCTCTGGTGTGTAGCAGCCGCACAGGTCAGCAGGGGGAGGAATGAACAGGCAGGGAGGGACAGAAATTCGCTGATGGGATCATCTGTCAGTGCCGCAGCCAGCACATGGCTGCTCCAGCCCGTGTCCCTGTGCAGACAGTTCAACGGCCGCAAAAAGGGCTCACACTGCCCACCGTGGTGTCCAGGCAGGGCCTTTGGCCCAGACCTAACCAGAGAAGACATTTTTGTTAGAAACAAACCCCTGATTTTTCTGACTGTTCAGTCTGTACGTGGGCAGAGACTCTCTCGACATCTTGCTTGACCTTGCTCTGTGGGTTCCCTCCCACCCCAAAGGCCTTCCCTTTCACACTACCTTCCACCACACTCACTTTAGCAGATACTTGAATGCATTTTGCGAGCATTACCCTGTGAAACAAACACCCATCATTTCATTCCATTTCCTTGTCTCTAAAGGCAGCTGTTAAAACATTTGGTAAACATACTTTACCATCTTAAATATTTATTTTTCCTCTGAATTTTTAATACATCTAAGGGGATAAATGTATGTATTAAATGTTTCTCAGTTGGTCTAGTATGTTTCTATTTAATATCTAAGGTCAGATGGTCCTTAGAGAAATACAACGTACACACAATCTGTTACATGACAAGGCAAGATACTCATCACATAAAGTCAAGTTGAATCATTGTAGTGCACTGATTATGGATTGTAATAATTGAGCTAATAGAAAGCTGTGATGAACTCGATTGAGATTGGGGGCTACGCTGGGTAAAGCTAACCAGCTCTGCGATCTTTAACCTTGAGTGTTTTCGTGAGGAATGTAGAAGGAGCTGTTGGAATTGCTGGTTTTGCGAGCCAGGCGTCTGTAGCAGCACCAGGCGCTCGCTTTCCAAACCGCCGCCGCCTCTGACCCCATCCTGGCCGAGGCTCCCCTTCCCACGGTGGAGCTGGGGCTGTGGCTCTGGTGGCACAGGGTGCACATGGCTGTGGCTGCCTGGGGCAGGACCCTCGGCTCACAGGCTCTGTCCTGCACGGTCACTGCTGGGACACCGGGGCTCACTCTGCCCTGGGGATTGCGGCTGCGATGGGAATGAGCGCTCAGGGTACTGCTACACCGCCTTGGTGCATGCACAGTCTCCTCTCCTGCTCTCAGAGCTGTGGTTTTATTCCATTGGGGCTCTTATTTGCTTTTGAAACAAGCTTGTAATTGAACATGCATCAGTCAGTGCATTTCACAGTGGATTGCTTTGCACATAGCTAGTCATGTTTGAGTTCAAACTCATGACTTACTTGATGAAAGCAGTTAGCTAAATGCTTGTTTGCAAAGTTTTACACACACAGAAAATGCAGTTGCAGAAGGAAAACATCATGGGAGAGACACCCCAATATACGCACAACCCCTTCTCCATTTCCCTTAGGAATCCTGGCTGTGTCTGCCAAGCACATCAGCAGCTTCTACCTGTACCAAGCTGTTACAGGTCCCTGTCTCCACACATCTGCATTCCAGCTGTGCTGGGAAAGGCCAGGTCAATCCTGGGAGCTGATAAGGCCTAGCTGTGCATTAAAGATTAATCATAACTGTGATCCCATAAGGGATTTGTGTATGTCTTGACCTGCAAAGCAGGACATGGGAATGGGAGCTGCCAATGCAAGTGTCACCCGCTTGTTCGTGTATGTTTTCCCCCGCGTGGGCCCAGCAGATCGCAGCCTGTGGCGTGGCGGTGCCGCTTTGTCCTCGTGCCCAGGTGAGGCTCTGAGTGCCCCCAGCCAGGCCTTGGGCTGGGACGTGCTGTGCCATTCCCCCTGCCCTGGCCCTGCTGCCCTGGTGAGGGCTGTGCCCCGAGGCTGAACCCTGCCTGTCGACAGCCGGTTCCCTTCCTCTTCGGAGCCAAATAAAACCGTAAGAGAGTGACAGGTGTCAGCTACAATCCGGTCCCTTCCCGCTGTTTTACTGCCTGCAAATCCTACAGGTAGCGATCTCTGGTATTTCAGCGAAAGGAGGTTTTGACCCCATTTCATTTTCCATTGCTTATTGTTTCTGTGCATGATGCTGCTGTTCTCATACGTCTCTTTTTTTAAAAGATTTTGGTTTATTTATTGTTTATCTTCATTTGTTCTTTTTCCTGTCTTTTGCACTTTCCTCTTTATTTCTGTCCCCAATCATCTGAAAAGTTTGCAAAAGAGTGGGTAAGTGTGTCCTACTTTTATTTTCTTTTTCCTGAATTCCTATATTAATGTTACTGCCATAGAAAAAAATCCCCAAACTGTAGAGCAGTTCAGAGTAGCGATCAGACACTGAGACCAGCAGCTAGCATTTGTAAAGCCCTCACAGTCTTTCTTCCCAAAGTCTGATTAGTATTTAAAGCAGATTTGTCTCTTTCAATGTGATTTGATGTTAACATTTTGAAACAATATTAATGCCAAGTGGTAATGAATATAGTGACTAGCACCAGTGCTTGAAATGTTTGACTGAAAAATCAAATGTTTTGTGTTGGAAAGCAGTCATAATCAGTATTTTCTCAGTCCATTGAAAATAAGAATATACTGTATGTTTTCACTAATTAAATCTTGTATTGGAAACAGGTCTTTTCTAAATTAGTAGAAGACTGTATTTTAGTACCTATTCTAGCCATATTGCAGCTGATTGCATCAGAGCTCCCAAGCTAAGCAAGGTTTGGCATGTGCAGAAATTGGGTTGAAGACTCAGAAACGCTGGTGCTGCAGGCACAGGCCTTGGTCAGCCGGTGCTGAGCGACTGCCATGGGATCTGTCATTGCCCGGGGCTCGGGGCTGCACTGCCTGCTGCCTTTTGCATGGGACAAAAAGGCTCCTCGTGGTTTGTTGGGTGGTTTTTAGATCTACCTCACAGTACAAAACAGCAAAGCGTTTAAACGAGTGCTTAACTTGAGCCGTGTGCCTGCTGAGCGCAGGGTAACACAGGAGTGGGTGGGAAGGCTGCAGCACCATTCCCAGGGGTTGAGCAGCACATCCTCCCCGTTCCCATGCCGGGGGCTGGGTAGTTTGTGCAGCCTTGGGGAAGGGCTGCCCATCCCCTCCAATGGTGTATCCCATTGTCCGGTGTGATCCACGTGCCGGATGGACAGGAGAATGCCCACGGAAGTGGAGCAAAGGGACTCCAGGGTCTCTGGGAGCACTGGGTGCTGGTTCTCACAGGGATGGCAGAGCCTCCCCTCCAACATCCACGCATGGCTCCAGGAGCTGCGGGCACACGGAAGAGGGCAGGGTTTGCCCGTGCTTCAGAACTGATGTAGGATTCTCCTGAATTCAAGGTCTCTCCTACAAGTGTAAGTAGTCACTGGCCACTGCAGTGGGGCCCAGGGCATTAAGCTGCATAATCCTTTGGTTTAATACTATGTATTGTGGCTTACCAAGGGAAGAGGCTGACAAGTGTAGAGCTGTTGGCTGTGATCAATGCTAATATTTTCCTCCCCCTCTCCTTTTATTTTTCTTTAGCACCAGTACCATTCAAAAATAGATGAACTAATTGAGGAAACCGTCAAAGAAATGATAACACTCCTAGTGGCAAAGGTAACCCTCGTCTTCAGGTGAAGTGATTCGCTGTTAACATTGCATCTTTAATATGTGCGTTTCCATTAAAATGTGACACATTAGGATGTTGAATTGGCTTCTTGTTTCTCACAGGCAAGATCATACATCTCCCAGTCCTTTCATGGTGACTCTTTGTTGATTAGGAACTGCGTGAGATGTAATACTCTGCTAGCAGGATTGCCATACTGGGCCAGAAGTGGTTTTAAGGAATGGGTGTTATGTTAATGGGGTAACACCCTGTGGTCAGCATCACCCCACGGCACTAGGGGTAGCTGCAGTCAGGGGGTGGCACTGCTAAATGCTGCTGCAGAGCCATTGGGGTGGCACACAGAGGTGGTCACCACTCCTACGCACGAGGTTGTGTGGACAAAATAGCTCATCTTGTGCAAGATCGCCATATGCTCTTCTAAGAAATTAATTTAGAGGTGACAGTAGTGGGAAATACATTCCAAAATGTCAGGTTTAATTGTTTGGAAATTGTTTTTCATCAGAGTCAGCTCCTGTAGCTCAGCTGCCAGCATTCCCCTTGGGTGGTTGTGTAGGTCTGGTGTGCTGTGCTAACACGGAGGGGAATTGGTATGTAAGGAGAAAGATGGTGGGGTGTGTTTTCCTCTAGTTTCAAACTTTCTGAGAACAAGTCATCCCTATTATACAGTGGAGACCTTTAAACATAATCCGCCAACATATGCCAGTTCAATTCTTCTGCAAGAATACCCAGCTAGCTGCGTGCTTGCCACTGCATACTGGGAGCAGGAACCACGGCCTTCCCCACCCAGAGAGGCTCTGCTGGATTCCCCCACACTGTACCCACCTCCTGTCCCCTGCACCACCCAGGGCACTGAGGGGTGATTCCCACTCAGCAAGAGACGCACCACAGCACCCAAAAGGAAGCGCTCCTTTCTCCCCACTCCCCACCCACTGTGCTCAGGGACCGGTGGTCCATTCCTTTGGCAATGCTAAGAGCGCCCCTGGCTTCTTTGAGAGTGACACGGATTTTAACATCCTTGTCCAACTATTAAAAATAATTGCAGTATTTTTTGTCTTCATAGTTTGTCACGATTTTGGAAGGAGTCTTGGCCAAACTGTCTAGATATGATGAAGGAACTTTGTTTTCTTCTTTCCTGTCATTTACTGTAAGTATAGACCACAGTTTCCTTTTTTTTTCTCCTGCGTTGTAACCTCCTGCTCTCCCAGGACTAGATCAGCTACATAATAATCCTTCCATTCTATGATGTTTGATCATTGTAACCCCCAGGTGAATAGACAAACAACCTGTATGCAGATATACAGTACATAAACAGAGTAAAGCCATCTCCAGCCATTGTTCAGCTTGGTGAAATTTATTCTGTAGAGGATACAAATGAAGATGAAAAAACCATTGCACTATACATGCAATTTACTTCATTGCCACTTCATGTGACAGATGTGTTCTTTTCAGTGTTCTGGTCATAACAGTGACCATCTTAAGTAGTAAACAGCAAAATAAGGGAGATCTAGGGAGTTCCCTTGTGTTTCTAAAAGAGAACAAGGTGGGGGAAACAACATGAGGTCACGAAGCACAAGATGCCTCTAATGCCATATTTCCCTGTAACGCTGTGGAACCAAATCACAGCTCACCACATATTTCCTAGCAAGGTGTAGGACCAGACCAATATCTGTGCAAAACTGGCCTCAGTATCCAGCAACGGTTTAACAATCTGAGCTGTATTCCAGAAAAGTGTTGTGACAGCTTCTTAGGACGAACACATGGCAGCTGATTTCCAAAGGTCTTCTGAAAATGCATGTGCCAGAAAGTTTATGAGAGTGTCTCTGTGCAAGCAGGGCTTCACTTCTCTAGTCTCACAGTTGTGCACCTGAATGCCTGTGGCTGGGCTGGTTGGAAAGTTGTGTTCATGTTTCACCCCCCAGCCCTGCTGCCTTCATGTGCAGCCTCTCCTGCACTCACTTGTTCACAGAGACTGGGCGAGAGGCAGAAGGCAGTGCTCTGCAAACTAGGAAGGCTTTCCAAAATCTCATTTTGGAGTTTTCTTAGTTACTTGCAAATGTCTGCTGTTTTCCTCCCCGTTGCCCTTTTGCCGCGTTTGAGGCAGTTTGTAGGATCCGTTTGGAAATGGAGATGGATGTGGGAAGGCTTACCAGCAGAGGCAAGAAACTGCTCTTGGCAGCTTTGTGCCCACAGTCTGGCAGCTTATTCCAACCACCGTGGGGTTCAAACTAAGCATTCTGCCTTTTCAGGTGTGCTGGAGGCACTTTGTTCTTTGGAGAAGAGAGGAAGGGAGGGTGTCCCGTTCACTGCCCGGAGTGCAGCTCTTCTCCCAGGATAAACCCTGGTGGTTACAGCCCCAGGGCTGTGCTCACCCCTGCTCGAGGGGATGCAGGGTATGGCTTGGGCTGGATACCTGGCTACCTCCCCTCATTCCAGTGCTGTGGAGGGTTAGGAAATGCTTGTGTGCCAGCAGCAGAGGATGTGGAGGCGGCAGCTTTCCAGGCATCGGAAGTACCAGCATCAGCCCGTTAGACAGTGTAATGTGCAGCCCTTCCTTCCCCGTGAATCCAAGCTGTTCCTCGGTTGATGCTGCGCTGCTCCCACCACATCCTACTGTTTACACTGCCGAGTGCTGCTCCCTTTGATTGCTGAGCAAAGCCCCGGCTGCACCTGGGCTCTGGGCACCCCTCAGGACCAGCACGGGGGTGCATGGGGTTCAAGCATCCTCTGTGCTGCTCCTCAGACACTTACTGACAGTTAACTGCTCCAGCAGCAGCAAAACAGTCTGTCCCACTCCAACAGCCCCACAGCCTTCGGACATGGTCCCAAAGCCTCGATTTCCCGAGTTTTCAGTCAGGAAGGCATGTGTATCCAAATAGCTGCTGTGCGTGGTGTGTGCATATCTCCAGGAAAGTGTTGGTCTCTCGCCCACAGCAAGTGGGCTGGGCACACGGCAGAGGAGCAGGATTGCTCCTTCCTGGCAAAGGGACGTCTCTCGCTTTGGCCCCCATGTTTGCTGGGGGCCCCTGGGAGAGGGGGCTGAGGAGCAGCCCTGACCCCTTTGGCACTGGGCTTAGCAAGTCTCCTCTCCCTGCAGTAGTAATGTGACTTGCTGTGTTTAGTCTTTGCAGTGATAAATACAGAATCTCTCTCTTGTTACAGCATGCTTGCACCACCTCCCACGTTTTCCCTGTCTGAACAAATACAACAAAGTGTGATGGTCCAAGCCGCTGAGATCCAGAAAGCATTAGTCTCCCACCCCCTTCCACCGACTTCTTTCATCGCGTGTTTTCCAGGCGCTCTGCAAGTGACATGTACTCGGGGGTCTTGTGACAGACAGTTTTATCACCTAGTAGGATATCCTCATTTCCAATTCTTGCCTCGAAATTCAAGATAAAATTAATGCATCTGTTGTCCTAATAAATTCTCACTAGCCAGTTCTCCTTGCAGAGCACTTTGAGAGGAAAACACCCTTCTAAATTTGGCCAGACTTTTTTTTTTTTTCCTGTTTGTTGCTACATTTCAGTGCATTTTGGCGGCAGCAGCCCAGGCCCTGGCTGGGTGTCTGCATGGGCAGATCCACTGACTCTCAGGAATGCCAGCTGCTAAAATTCCCTGTAATCTGGGTGGCCTCTGTAGGCAGAGCATTACACCTGTGGTAATTATAACCAAAGATCCCATGTTACCCAAGGGAGACAGAAGTAAAAGATCTTATTTTTGTTCTGTGCAAAATTTGTATGGTAAACTGAGACGTTCCATGGCAAAGTCACATACTTTGTGAAAAACGGCAGCCTAGCAAAAATCACACAACATCCGGCAGTTTGGAAATTTCACTAAATGTAGCCAAATCTGAGTTTAAAGAAAAACAAGTAATTATTCTGATTAAAGGGGAGTGGGCAGGAGAAGCAGCTCAGTTTTTTTGTGGGTGGAGGGAGGAGATCGCAGGAAGCTGAGTTATTCTTGTCGCCTCTTGGCTTTGGAGAAGGTTGTTTGAAAGTGGCGCTAAGCTGGACCCAAAAGTGCTAAATCCATGCTCAAGCGGCAGGTTTGCTTCTGCCTGGCTTCCCACTCTGTGTGATATTTGAAGGTACAGCTGCTGCCCTGAGCAAGGACCCCAGCTCGAGTTCTGCAGGTTGTTGAGCCACATCATTTTGCAGGCGTTCCTCTTGCTTGTTGGGCTTTGCTGCTCAGAAAAACTGCTGGTTTGGTGCTTGCATGGGCGCCCTGCCTGCGTGGGTGTGCCATGGCTGCCTGCTCTCCTGGAGCTGCAGCCTCTGGATGAGCTCCAGCTGCCTTCCCGCACGGAGGCTGGGGCTGCTCAGCTCCTATTCCACAGGAGCAAGGGATAGCGCTTCTCCACCTCCCAAGAAAGCTGTGAGGATAAATGCAGAGAAAGGCCGAGGTGTCCAGGCAGCTGGCTGGAAACAGGAATACCTGGAGACGAGACAAGTGTTTGCTCTGGCGCTGGTTTTGCTGCCTCCTTCATAAACTCCTGTGCTGGGACGTGCCGCGTCCCCCCGCAGCCCCTCCGGCAGCAGAGCTGGGGTCACAGCGCGGCAGCAGGCGCTCGGTGCCCTCCTCCTGCCCTTCCCTCTGTTCTTGCCCCCCGGCTCGGCAGCCCGGGCGCTGCCAATACTTGCCGCGTTCACCTCGGCAATTACCACCAGTCTGGTCTTTTGTATCGCCTCATTGTGCTTAATTATGCACCCCCCACACACACCATATGAGTGCTTCCACCCACTCTCACATTCTGTCTCACACATACATTCATTCTCTCATTCGGGACACATAATTTATTCATCCCAAGATGCAACTGTGTGCGTGTTATATTTAGGCTGTTTTAATGGTAGCTTTAGAAATATTTAAAAGCAGGTGAGCTTTTACACCCAAACAAAGATGGCCGGCAACGCTTACCCTAATTAAAAGCAGAAGCGTTGTGGAAAATCCCAGCCATACTCTTTCTAGACACTGTGCCTTATGCTACAGTGGGAAAAAGGTCTCTGTGGCCAGCTGGGCACTGCTCAGTTGGAAGAGTTGGCCCTGACGTCAGGGGCCACCCTGCCTCCTGCGCCAGGCACTGTGCACCCTGCTGCATGGAAAACCACAGACAGTCAGTTTGGGGTCTTGCAGATCCCACCAGCTTGTGAGGACACCACAGAGTGCAGTGTCCATCTCCTCCCTCCAACAGCATCTTCTAAAAAGGGAGGAAAATCAGGGGGAGATGATGTAGCTGTTCAGTCTGGGCAGCTTCAGGGCACTTCTGCGTGGTGTGGCATGAGCACGCTAGCCCAACATGGTCTGCAAGCTCCTGCCAGCACCAGGGCCAGCAAAAAGGGGGGAAATTATGATTTTTGTTTTGAATTGACTGTGAGGGAGGAACTGCAAAACCTCTCAGAAAACCCTCAACCTAACAGGGCATCACAGAGTTGTTTGGGTTGGAAGGAACCTTAAAAATCATCTCATTTCAACCCTCCTGCCACAGGCAAGGACACCTTCCACTATCCAGGTTACTCCAAGCCCCATCCTGGGACATTGATAATGTCCCAGGCTGCTGCCTGCACAAGTGGGGGAAGCAAGCACCCCTCGGGCAGGACAATGGGAAGGGGGCAAAATTAGGGACCTTCAGGTGCTTTCTTTTGTCTGGCTCGGTGCAGGCCCCTGCCAGGCTCACCATGCCATCGTGCCCCCGCTCCCAGGGGAGCTGCCATCGCTCCTGGGAGCCAGCTCCCAACAGGAGAGACAAGCAGTGCCTTGGGAGACACGTGGCATCAGGTGGAGAGCGAGGCCTCCGAAGAAAATAACGATGTCTTCTTACGAACCCCATCTTCCCCCGCTCGCTGAAGTAGAAGAGGGAGAAGCACAACTCCCACACTATCATCTGTTGCTATTAGAGCTTTAGCAGCAGTAAAGTTACCTCTCAAAAAAAAAAAACAACCAACCAAAAACAACAACAACAAAAATACCACCCTTTTAGACAGGAAAGTGAGTTTCATCACCCTTTTCAACCTACTCAGCATTATGTTGTCCCATGTCTTGGCTGGAGATGGTCTTACAGAGTTTAAAGATAAAAACAAAGACCTGAAAAGGTACTGGTGGTGTTAACTCTTTTCTTGTTCCTTTTACAGGTGAAGGCTGCTTCCAAATACGTGGATGTACCCGTAAGCACAATTTAAACAACTTCTGTCATAGTAATTTGCATCGTGCTTTGGTTTATGGCATGTGTAGCAACCCACATTATGCATTAACAGCCGAGACTGAACCATGGGCCTTCATACTTCCAACATTCGAACTGGAAAGAATATCTCCATTATGTTAATAATGAGCAGTTACCCTCTTATGGAGACCTATGAGGCTGTTTAGGCAACAATTTGCAGATGGTGTCAAAAAGGTACCATATTTATGCAATTGGCTTGAATCACATTTGAAAAAAAATGGGAGCAGTGCATTCTGTTAATTCTTCATTTGGACTTGTACAAATACAGTATAATTTCCAAACAAAAAGGTCCAGACATGTTAGAACTGAGCCAACACACATCTAACACATTAGCTAATCTATTTTATTTTTGTTCTTCTAATTGTTGGTTTATTTTACTCTTTTGAAAAATGACTTTTTATTACTTTTGGGGAAATGGTGATGAGCTAGCAACATGTGTTTGGGAAATTGTTAATGAAAATAATTTTTTCCATTTTTCTGTAATTGGTGTAGGAAAACTGTACATCGTCTCCTCTAATTAGACCTTGATTCATAAGGAAAAGAGCCCTTAATGTTCTTAGACAGAGTACTTAACTTGCCAGAAGTTTACATTTAAATTAAGTTGAAGTGCAATATATGAATATTGGCTGGAATAAGGGGTTACTGTAACATTTACAGGCAGAAAGATCCTGAGAAATTGCAAATGAAAAAAGAGTAAATCTTAATATACCACACCAGCTCCCACTCCCAGTTAGACCAGGCAGTGGAAATCAAGAGTAACTCAGTTGAGTTTAATGATGTGTATGTATAATGTGTGTATATTTAATGCAGGTGGATTGTTCTGCATGCTCTCATGTGACAATGTGATTAAATTTATCAGACATCTTGGACCACATCATCTGCATTTGGTGTTTCCATCCCTTTAGCTCAACCTAAACATTGCCTACAAAATTACTGTATCTTGAGCCCAGCATGGAAAATACAAACTCTTGAACAGTAAGAGGTGTTGCTTGGTTTAAAATACCCCAATGCAGATCTTGGCATCCTGTTCTCTTGGAGTAGTAGAAAAAAGATACCGATACTCAGAATTTATTTCTTGCCCTGAAAATGTGGAGATCCTTCAGTTGAAATTCCTAATTGTTTCAGTGCATCTCAAATATTTAGTCATCAGAAATTTGAGCACAAAACAGTTATTTTAAGTAACTTCTAGGGCAAAGCATGGCCTCTATGTTCCTGGGAAGTAAAGTATCTCCGGGGAAGTGGTCTCAGTAAAATGCTATGTAACTCTTTCAAGCTTTTCCAAAAGCATTGCACCTGGGACACCCTTGGGAGGTCTGCAGCAGGGTCTGCTCCCCTCCTGGAGGCCAGGCAGATGCTGCAGTTCTTTGTGTACATCAGAGCAGAAATCATTCATCTGGGTCTGTTTTCAGTTGTTTCCCCACCTTCCCCTGGAAATGAAGCCATGTTACAGTGGCTTCTTGACAGCCTCAACATTTTTAATGAGCTCAACCTCCAGCCCCACACAGCTCCCAGACCTGTGCAGAGGCCACCCCATGGTCCGTGAGCTGCTGCCTTTCCAGGGGAAGGAGAAAGAAAAACCTGTTTGACTAGAGGACAGAGGGGAAATCCCGGTGTTGAGCAGAAACCCATCACTTAAATCTAATCCCGCAAATGTTAGTTAAATCTAATTCCATAATGCCATTGCAATTGTCTGGGTACAAACCAATCCATCTAATCCCGCCTTGGAATGGGCACGATCAGCAGACTGAAAATTGCTTGAAAGTGTAACACTTGACTACTGCCACATTTGTGTTGTCCTCATTGTTTTTCAAATTAATACCTTGTCATTGTTGCAGTAGGTGTTAAGAAATGTCACTGCCTTCCCAAGGGCCAAGCACTGGCCCTTTGCTTGATAATTGTTTGCTTTGTATTAAAAAACTCTCTTCCTACTGCTTTCCAAACTGTCCTCATTTTCACCCTGGAAATTACACAGATGTGTTAACTAACTTCAATTTACAGCGGCTGACAATCGTATCTTGCAGAGAAATGATACTCTGTGATCTGAGGTAAATCACAGTAATGGAAACTAATGACACAGTTATTAACAAACTTACAATGTGCCACACAAATTTAAGGTTTTGTGGCAGCTCTTGTAATGACTCGTGTTACCTTATTTTAATGGGTTTCCTTTGAGGTAAGTTTGAATCCAATATATTAAGCAATGTGAACTCAGACAAGATTTTTTTTTTTTAAGTACTTTCCCATCCAGCTGCTTCAGTTCCCATTTACTTTAAAGCCATGCTGTTATCCCCAAAATCTTGCGCACTTGTCGGCTGCTCTTTAAAAATCAGTTAAATTCTGCAGAGGGCTGTAGAAATGTGACATCAGGTAAGTGCCCATCAGGTAAGGAAAGGGCAAACTGCAGGAGGACAGCAGGAGATGGAAGAGAAGGAAAAGCAGTGATGAGGCTACACAGAGGAGCTGCCCCCTGCGTTGCTGTTCATGTTTTTTTCTCTCTCTCTTCTTCTCTCCTCCATGCAGAAGCCAGGAATGGATGTTGCTGATGCCTATGTGACATTTGTCCGCCACTCTCAGGATGTCCTGCGTGATAAGGTCAATGAGGAGATGTATATAGAAAGGTTATTTGATGTAAGTAAATGCCTTCTCCTCCTTGGACACCAAGCAGGAGAGACCCAAAATGTGACAAAATAAGACAGGAGGATAAGTCACATTTTGAGAAAATTTATTGGTTATAGCTTTAAAAAATAAATAAATCTTTCCTTTCTTTCTGACTAAGGCTCGTATCTGCTCTCTGCCTGCTTTAAATCTCTACTCTGGTCTACTGTGTCTTAGTCTGTCTGTGTGAATCTTAAAGAAACAGTAATTTCTAAGAGAACTCTTTAATATGTTTAAGCTTGTGTAAATTTCTTTGTAGCAGAACATCTCAGTCATTGTTCTCACTGTTAAAATTTGAGCCAGGTTTTTGGCAGATGCCTTTGCTAAGGGCCATCTCTTCTGCACATTTTGCATTGTTTCATTGACAAGCACTTCAAATCTGACAGAAAACTAAACATACTAAACTTTAATTTTAAAAGCTAATCAAAACAGAGCTGATTATGAATGGACTTTGTTATAAAGAAGGACCATGTCGTGGTGCCTGACACCAGAGGTAAATTTGAGACATGGTCTCCTTGATGAAGATGGCCTGCTAGGATCTAACCCAGATGTTCACAGCTAATTTTCAGTCGCACAAGATCAATTTGTTGGACTGTGAGAGAACAGTGACCTGTGATGCCTGTTTTTTTTGGGTTTGGATGCATGTTAAAAATATCTCTGTTTCTGTTGCTCTTGTTTTGTTACAGCCTTTCTGTCCTCGTAGTTGTTCTATAGTGAAGGTTTTCTGTTGATGACCAGCCTGTAGCATTAATGTTTCAATCTCTCTGGGGTATTTGTCCATATCTCAATTTCTGTTTGAAGCAGCTTCTGTCCCTACTTTCCTTCCTTCCTTCCATCTCTCAGCAGTGCTATTTCTCAGTCTCCTGGTTCTGGAACTCTAACAGCCTTCCTTGCTCTCTTTACTCACCCTTTTGCTTCCTCAATGTGCAGGAAAAGCTGCTTTTTCCCCAACCAGCCTCCTCCTTCACTCAATACCTCTCTTTCTGCGCACTACCTGTCCCTCAGAAACCTCTTCCTTCTCTACAATTCCCACTCTTTCTTTCCCCCATAGCTTACCAGATTAAAATGGAACTTATCTCTCATGTCAAATGTTTTATCACATTATATCAAGTGGCATGAATTAAGAGTCAAATAATCTTACTGTGTACATCTACTAGCATGACCCATATCCACTGAGAATGCCTCATTCATGCACAGAGCACAGCAGTGCCTCCTCCGGGCTCGGCTCGTGCTCGCTCCGGGGAGAGTTTGCAGCACGAGCACCAGACACAAATCACCCATCAAGCAGGCATGGGGAGAAAAAACAAAACATAAAACAAAAGACTGTCGCTTCCATCTGCAGCAGGCCTGCGAGTGCATTGCTCGTTTGTGTTGAAATTTATTCCATGAGCAGTTAAATTTCCAGAGCTCATCTGGACTGTTCTTTTCAATGCCCACACTGCCTTTTCCCTCATCCTTTCCCTATGATTCACAGTTGGTGTGTTTGTACCCTTTTGGGCCATTATTTCCAATTTTCAAAAGGCTGTAATTAGCACAAATATTGATTTCAGTTTGATCCACTCATACTTGGTTTTACCAAGCCGTATTTTAAACAAATTAACAGTTGACATGAACAAAAAGAAAAGAGCAGCTACCTTGGTGGAAAGCAAAAAGTGCAAAACCCTTCTTTCCCTCCCTGCCTTCCTCAAGTCTCCCTGGTCCATATGGAATTAAATAATCCAGGGTAGGGTTTTTACATTGCTCTGCCTGTTTTGTCCTACACTGGCTGCAGGTGGGAATTGCAGCATGTGGGAGCTGTTCCCATTCCTGTTCCCATTCATGTTCCCATTCCTGTTCCCATCCCAGTGGGATGGCGTTGGGATCTGATGCCCCTGGCATGTTTGCATGTGTCTCACGTACATGAGTGCGTGCCCGTGAGCGGGGCGAGCTGTGGGATGGATGCTTTGCAAGAGGGGAGCGGGATATGCCAAGCCCTTGTCACCCAGAAATTGGAATTACATTTTGAGCAGTCGTGTATCGTCTTTGAGAGGTTGCAGCTGAAGGAGCTGTTTGCTCCTGTGGTCAGCTCCCATCGTGGCTCAGGTGCTCCTGGGGGTCAGTACCAGCACTGGGTTCACATGGGGGTCACCAGACCCCATTTAAGTTGGAGCTGTGTTCACCCATTTTTGGGTAAAGGCAGGAGCAAGTGCTTAACTCCATGATTGAGCTCAGACACAGCCCTGCAGCCCTTGGCCCCTCTCTCCTAACCCAGCAAAGCAGCACAGCCATGGGGTCTTTACGGTCCTTTGGTCTTATTTTCCAAAAACATTTTAGATACTAACTACCTCTTTAATAAGAAAGAGAAGGTGCATCATCAAAAATGGTATTTATGATGCTGAGTTAGAGTTGGACCTGATTTTGTTCTCTCTTCCCCCAGCATGGTAGGGGAGCAATCCTCTTAGCTGCAGTTTCTGCAGGCAATGAGATTATTAACTCTTTCAAGGCCAGCTCCTCAGCTGTTTCAGTGCAGCACTTCCATGCAGTTTAGGGTGTTGTATGGCAATAGGGGCAGCAGCAGCAGCAAACAGCTTAAACCTGGCTGCAGCAGGTCCTGTGCAGCCAGTGGGGTCACAGTAGAGACACTCACAGTGGGGTACATCCCCTTTCTGCAGTCCTGAGCAGTGCAGGAGCAAAGGTGCGCAGTGCGGGGTTGTCTAGCGCACGTTCTGTGTGGTTTGAACTCCTGGGATATTCCTAATCCCCACACATCTCTGCAATCCTGCCCTGTGTTCCCATTTATTCCCCGTTTGTTTCCTCCCTGGGGTAGAGGCTGCAGAGTGTGTTAGGCCATGTCCCCACACAAGCTGGGTTAATATGTCTTTTCTTGGCATTTGCCATGATTTCTTAGCTCAGAAAGCGTTTCTGTTCCCCTGCATTGCCTGACTTGCTCATGCCTGCAGAAAAGGGCTCTGCTGTTTGGGAGATACTCGTGTTTGCAGCAGATTATTGTTATATTTCTGTGTGGTCTCTGTGTTAATCCTCTTAATTCTGCAAATTAGTCAGGATGGGTTTC
>VZTX01000274.1:0-27941 GCA_013400915.1 Pardalotus punctatus | reverse complement strand
CCCCCCCCTTCCCCGAAATAGAGTCATCTTAATTTTAAAAATCTGTATTCTTGGGATCATTGAATGAACAGATTGATTGTGGAGTTTTGCTGGTAATCAAAACCTAACTAGCTTTTTGGCAGTGCTGTTTACTGCAGAGTAACACGACTTATTTACTTGGCCTGGCTCACTAATTTGGTAACGTTTAAAGCTAAAACACTGTAATAAGGCCATTGGTAGAGCACAGTGGTAACAGAATAGTTTCAGAATAGCATCCTAGCATCCACTCCCTGTGCTCCTGTGCCTGGCTGGGTGCTTTGGGATTTAAACCCTATGGTACTGTGCACACAATGCAGAAGGGTCACAAACTCTGTGTACTGCCTGATAGGAAGCAAAATTTTATCACTTTTTTCCCAGAGAGGGGGCAGAGTTGACGTGCAGAATGGAACTGTTTATAGGAACAATGAGGCAGAAGCAGGTGGGTGTATCTTAACCATGGGAAAATATCTTCAAAGTGATCTTGAGTCTTCAGACCAATCCTGCAAAATTCATGTCCCCTTTGGCTCAGGTCACTCAGAATTTCATAGGATCAGAGTTTATACATCCATCATTTTGTCTGAAGGCAGTGGGAGTTTTACTTGTGAGGGTTGTGCCCTTTGGCAGAAGTTATTTCTAGATCCATCTATGTATGTATATCTTTACAAACACCCTTAGATACTCACAGTATAGGTTTCAACCCGTCACAACATATGTGATCCAGAAAGTCTATGATTGACTAGTAGATAGTGTGAATGGCAACCTTTCTTCCTCATAAATTGGTAAACACTAATATAAAACATAGGGTGACTATTTCCTCCCCAGCCACAGTGAGTAGCACATACACAAAAGGCTACTGAATGTCGGGTGAGCTCCCCGAGATCCTGCGAATTCCAGCATCCTGATGCAGTCCCTGAATAGCGCAGATGGCATTTTTCTCTCTGATGATTAATTCAATATCTTACCGAAAAAAACAAAAACATGCTTTTGATATGAGAGATCAAAACACCAAGAGAAGCTCCTAAGATTGCGAGGACCTAAAAAAAAAATTAATTTATTTTTTTCCTCCTTGTACTTCTTGAAGACACCAGCCTGAGTAGAAGATAAGGATTAAAACAGATGTGCTTAGTGCTAGTTCATCTGCTTAAATCTAGCAGTCTCTGAGATCAGTGATTAAAAAGCCATCTCTAACTTTGATGAAATCCACTGCAATGGTAATTCTGTGTCTCTGATCGCTGTCTTATGGGCCTCATGTCTGCCTAAACCGGACATAGAAAACATTTCACTGGAGATGATACATGGATTATATGGGTCAATTATACACTTAATCTGCCTTCTGGGGATTAAGTGTGCATGGATTGACCCCGCGTATTTGGCTTGTCCTTGGCAGTTATCAGATCAGGAAGGTTGCCTTTACCAAAAAGTCTGGTAAGAACTTAATCACGCAGTGATACCGCCCGCCGAGGTGGCAGCAGCCACCGTGCTCTTTGCAGAAGGCAGTTTTACCACTTCACTGTCACTACGAGTGCTCAGCTCCCTCGGGCTGTGTCACAGCCGGGATAGCAGACGGAGAATTTACTCCTGAAACGAGGAACGAGCCTGTTCTTCTCTGCAAGACCGAGACGGCGCTTGGTCTTGATGGCAGGGTGGGATCGGCGGGGTCTGGCAGGTGTAGCAGGGAGGGCAGGGGGGAGGCCAGGGTTTGCTCTGCCCTGGGCTGTCCTCGGTGCAGAGGAACAGTCACTCCAGGTCCTCTCCCAGCAGCAAAGGAGAATCCACAGCTCATCAGCTAGAGGAGACAGCATCTCCTTCCCACCACCTTCAGGGAGGCAAAAGCTCCTGGCTGAGACTCCAGCATCAAGCCCTGTCCCTCAGGTTCAGCTGATTTGGGCTTTTAGGAAGCCCCAGTGATATCCCAAGGCTGATGTTGTGTCTGGTGGATTTTAATGGATTTTGGTTTTCTTCCTTAAGCCAGGAGCCCAGCAGGAGTGCTGAGCCTGGAGACATGGTGCAGGGCTGTCCTCATGTTCCAAACCTAGCTGCCCTTGCTTGTATCCGACTTCTGAATATCAGAGATAATGAGTTACAAGGATGCAGGACACTGTGCGAGTCTCAAGAGTTGAGCAAAATCCTTATACACATTTCCAGGAGCCTGAGTGAGAACTTGTCGCTGGAGGATGCACAGGGAGCTCAGTATATGTTTCAGTACCTACACATTCAGAGCCTGAGAGCACACCTGAGTCTATTGAAAAAATACAAACTACAGCTAGATCAGTTAATTTAGCAAGTCCTCTGCAGACACTGAGGCATTAGCTTATTCTTAAAATCAAAGCTTTTGCCCTCAGCAGGGTTACTCACTTGAATTTTGGCAGTTCCTTCCAGGCGTGCTTGCAGGATCATGGCATTTCTTGCTAGACCGTAAGCCTTGCGCAGCACAATCAAATGCCAAAACAGAGCCCTTCTCACCCTCCCTTCTCCTTCCCCTCTTCGATCTCAAAAGCCTGGTTGTGAGTCAGTGGAGCTACTCACCGTGAGTTAGAATTACTCACAGGAGGCCGGGTTGCAGGATCAGGGGAAGAACGGATATCAGGCTGCACGCTGGGCTCCCATCTCGTATCTGCTTGTAGCCACACTCACCGCTTTCTCTTAGACAGACAACAACCTGTTTCCCTCCTACGCAGCTAGACTGCTCATTAGGGCACTAACTCTCTCCCACTCCCATCATGATATGGCCTCCACGGTGCTATTTCTTCTGCGTTGTTTTTTGCTTTTTTTTTTCCCCTGTTCCCCCCTTCCTGAGTGAGTTGTGAGATGAAGACAATTAGGCACATTGATCTCAAGGGAGCGCCGCTTACTTTTCCCTCCCTGTGCATCTTCAGAGGAGCCGGAGCCACGCAGCTTTTGCTGCCCTTTGCAGGCTTGGCGAGGCTCAGACCTGGACCTGGAGTTGATCTCACTGCAGACCCTTTGCTGGGAAAAAAATAAAATGCTGGTGGCAGTTGTCAGTATATCGCCTAGGGGACAAATTCTCTTTGTCCTGAGGGGGCATGGAGTGCACTGTGCTTCTGCAGCCTCTTTTTCTCCCCATGTGCCCTCGTGGAGCCACACAGGAGTGGGCAGAGGCGCTTAGCACTGACACCACTCCTTGGAGCCAGCCCTCGTCCTGTAATATTCCCCTCCATGAGCTTCACACAGCCCAGGCAGGCACTGGCGTGTGGCCTCCCGGCTTCCCCTCAGCAAGGCTTCTTTCCTGAAGTGCTCATTTAAGTAGGCTCCATTTAATTTATTTTAGGGAGAGTCTTAATAAAATAAGTCCTAGATCTGTCACTGGATTTTACATGCTTGTAAGGGGTTTTTTACCCTCCTAAATGTCTTTATCAGAACAGCTTTTCATGTTCCAGTAGACATTTGGTTGAAGACAGTTAATTTGATTTCTTTTCCAGAGGAGATTTTCCATTAATCATTCTAAGAAGGCAGACTGATTGCTCCGTTACGTTAAGGTCAGCATAGGCTTGCTAACATCATCCGCACCGTGCTTTTGAGCGTCAGTGATTTGTGTTTTGGGGCTGGCACTGAGTGAAAGATCATTTATTTACTGGTAGATGTGAGTAGCCAAGGTTTTCAGGAAGCAGGAGCATGGAATCCTCCATCCAGAGGGAACCTTTTTCTGAGCCGCCTGTCTGCTCCCTGACGAGGAGCTCTCTGCACGTTTGTAAGTGCAGACGAGTTTCACGGTGCCCTCTGAGCTGGAGCTGCCTTCCAGCTTCAAGAGGCTGTGGCTACTTGGAGCCCCAGTCCTGTGGGTCATCAGGGAGGAGATCCTGGAGGTGCTGGTCAGCCGTGGCCCAGAAGGGTCCCAGCTGCGTCCAGGGGTGCGAGGAGCGTGGGAAGGGCCAGGATGCCCTGGTGTCCGCAGGTGTGCGGGGCTGACCCGCAGCCCGCGGGGCCGAGCCGGCGGCTTTGCTCCCTCCCTCCGGGCTGTGCAAAGAGCCTTTGCCCAAAGGAACTCTCGGTGCACGCAGGGGAGAGCCAACGGCCCCTGCGAGGACAATGACAAATTGTCTGATTTCCAGCAGCGCCTTCAATCCCTCTTTTCCTTTTCTCCCCCTGCATCCCAGCCCCACACAATCGCTGCTCTGCCCGCGCCAGCCAGCGGTGCGTGCCAGATTAGCCGTCCCAGGTCACTTCGTTTCTCTTGATCTGCGGCTCTTTCCTTTCCCGGTGCTCCCTTAAGCCTCGCCCTGGATGTGTGATATCAGCATTGAAAAATGCCTGGTGGGACTCGGCCAGGGAGCGTGCTGCGTCCAGTGTGTAACCCCAGGAACGATACCAGGGGAGCTGCTGCAGTCGGGGCCGAGATAGCCAGGCAGCCTCTAGTTACTTTTTTGGAATTTGCAGGCTATAAAATAAGCAGATAAAGTTTATCAAGTCCCACTTCATGACAGCTTCCAATTTAAGCTGATAAAAAGTGTAATGAAAGTATTCCATAGCATGCATTGCTGTGCATCTTACTGAGCAGCTCTGCAGCCAGTTTTACCATCGCTGCCTCGCACTAACAGTGCTCTGGAATCGGGACAGAAAAATAGCAGTTGTGTGGATATTGTGTTTTACTAGGCTGCTTTATATAGAAACTCAGATTTTAACATGTCAACTTCATTTCTTTTCTGAAAAATGGAAATAAGCAGAGAATATTTTATAGGTTAAAAATGTATTTGAGAACAAGCATCCATACAGGAGTGGTTTTGTGTGTGTGCGCCTTTATAGGTTTTTATGCAGAAGCTCTTTCATTTAGGAAAAGGGAGGTCTGCAAATTCCTGCAAAGCAGCAGGTTTTTGGGGATTCAATTTGGCAGTTCCTAGTGAGCGCTGTGCACTTTGCAGAGCTGTATCTGCAGTGAAGGAGAAAGAGCTCAGCACCCAGAGCCCACCTGGCTGTGTGCCCAGGCCCCCATTCGGTGTGCAGGGATATGGGATGCTCCATGCCAGCACAGCCTGGAAAGGCAGGGTCTTCCAGTTCAGGGGTTCCTGTAGCCAGGACAGGCTTTACCTATTCACCTGTTAAAGGCAGCATTTTCTGGAGGTGTGTAACTTGGTGTGTAAACAGCATTAGGACTGTCCAGTCTCAGAGAGGAAATGAGGCACCTGCTGAGGCGCTCAGCCTGCAAACCTGACATGTTTAAGCATGGGATGTCCCTGGTTTGGGGACACTGTGTATGGGAGAGAAGTTGGGGGTGGCAGCAGACTTCCTTCCCAGATCACTGTGAGCACCAGCTCCCGCACCCCCCGTCATGTACTAGGAGCTGTTTGCACAGGGGTCTCCCCTGCAGTTTTCTCTGCCTGCTGCTCTCCATCTAGCCCTGGCCAGCACATGGCCTGGCGGGTCTGCCTTCCTCAGAGTGAGCATAGCAGCGTTTGGCTGGGATGGATTCAGAGATGGTCTGTGTGTGGGCTGGCATTGGTGCTTGCTCACAGCAAACCCCAGCAGGTTGAGACCAGGACATCCCTGGCTGTAGGAGGAGAGGAGTCAGCATTGTGGTTGTTTTTTCCATGAGATTGTCCCCAGGGTGGAAAGCTCAGGGAGTCATTGGCACGTTCACCCATCACCTCTGCTGGGAATGTGAGTGTGTGGCTCTTGGCTAGGCAGAGACTTTGGTGTCTGGCTAGCAGAGCAGACCACCCTGACATACAGCTCGGGGACACCTGAACAGGTACAAGGCATCACATGCCCAGCAGCAGAGTTGTTCCTCCTCTGTGAAGGAGCGGTAGCTGCAGATCCCTTTCTGGTTGTGTCCCCTGCTGTAGGAAGCCTTTGCCTGTGTGCTGAGAGTGCACAGATCTCCTGCAAAGCCACTGAGGGTCGGCGCAAACAAACCTGCATCCCCCGTGGTGTGTGGAGTTGCAGCTGCACAGGACACACGTGGGTGTTACTGGTTTGTGCAGCACCGAGAGCAGGCGGTGTTAGGGATGAACTTCTTGGGCACATGAGTTTGCTGGGGACCTTGGCTGCACTGGCACAAAAGATGTCGATCCTCCTTGTCCTCTCTGAAAAGGAGTAAAATCATTTTGGCTTAAGAGCAGGGAGAAATCTGCAGGAAGGAGCTTGCAGGACAGGCTGTGCCCCTTTGGAGCGCAGGGAATTTGTGCGATCCCACCAGCACAGCCGGCACCCCCCGGGAGCCCCGGCCTCCCTCCCATCAACACCTGTGGCACCAACCTGCCAAGCCCCGCAGGGTCCAACCTCCAGCCAGTTAAGGGTGAGGCAGCAGCCTGAGCACACCCTGGAGCCGAGATCCCCAAACAGTGGGTGCTCTCAGGTGCCATATGTACTGCAAAAAGCGTGCGGCACTTCCACGCGCCGGGGTCTGCGCTCTGCGTTCATTCGGAATGCTCTTCCCTGTTGGAAGGCAGAGCACTTATGCGATTCAAAGTTGTTTTGTGGTTTATTTTTGGGAAAGGGGGGAAAAATAATGTAATTCGGTGATGCCATTTGCATCCTAGACAGATGATGAGTTGCTCTGGCTAGCAGCTTAACCCTATTAGGCAACGTTAGGGACTGTGACTTTATTAAATAATAATACAAATTATTTTCATATCAAGACCCTTTGACTTTGTAACTTCCTCCTATCGCTATGTTGTCAATGAGAATGAAATTTCGTAGTTAAGGAATATAAAATAGAGTAAAAGGCATCCAGAATTCACAGCTCTGGGGTGGATGTTGAAGAACACGCTGTGTGTACTTGCAGTCATAGCATTATAGTGGTACAAAAAACACGAGGAAAAAAAGTACAGCCATTTAGTTCAGTAATAGCTCAGTATGAGTGTGACCTGGGAGACTCTGGACTTATTCACGAGGCTTTGGTCTAACAAAATCATAAATTTTATTTAAAAAAAAAAAAAAAAGACCTTCAGGTTTCAGAGGATTTTTATCCAATTGCTAGCACTTTGCCAGATCTCTAGAATTTAATGTGGAGTTTTATAGGGAGGTTTAGTTCAGAAAATGAGGGTCATGTTGCCTGCTGTGAGAACCACTCGCCCAGAGCCCTGCTGAGCACGGCTGACGGAGGATTCGCTCGCAGGGGCGAGGTGCAGACGTGGGGTCCGCAGTTTGGCAAAGGGGTCAAATGGTTCGTGCGCGCGGTTCCTGAACATACCAAGGCAAAGACCCTGCAGAGAAGTTAAATTAGCACAGTGCAATCTGTCACCAAAACTTAGATTTATTTTCTGAAAGATACTTTCCAAAGGGTGTGAATTTGGGGGTGAATCACCTTTCTAACAGCAACCCGAGAGCTGCCTGAAGCCCTCCTGGTGCTCTGCCATGTGCTCCATGGAGCTACACCGACAGACCTACTTTTGATGTTGGCTTTTCATACCTAACTTAAAGAATTATTTGCCGCAAAAAAGCTGCCTAATGACCGGACAGCGTTATTATCTGGCGTGCGACGGCATAGCAGGACGATAACTATTTATTTATTCTTTGTGGATAATGTTCTGTTATTTTCTAGTCTTTGGCAATAGCAAGAGAGCATCTGATATATACAATATTGGTGTGTATCCAATTGTTTGTGAACATCCCAAGTTTTGAAACATGGTTGTGAGAGAGGAATATAAGCTTAAGCTTGAAAGGCTAAAAAGCAGAAAGCCCCACACGTAAATGCTATTATACACTTAATGAGGCAGGGTTTAAAAAAAAATCAGCCACACAAGTTGGTTTTATCAAAGAAAATGTATAAATAACAACCAGTGATTCAAAGTGCCTCACAAAGGGAAAAGCAGGGACGGGAAGCTAGCACTTCACTTGTGGCATTCAGATAATAGTATTTACTACACTAATCTTTTGGGCTTAGCAATTGACAATCAATATATTATTATCAACAAGCGTTAACGCAAACAAAAAGCTTCTATTTCTTTTTTTAACTGTGTTCCCCTAAGTCCCCTAAATTTAATTAAAACCGGACAGCTCTCCTTCTAGTACAAATTAGAGTTAAAATCATATTAAATATTTGTTCTACAAGAAAACAAAAGTGTCAGCTTGTGCTACCAGGTTTGGCTGCTTCTTTATTTCTCCTTTTTTTTTTTTTTTTACACACAGAGGAGAAAAAAAAATACCAGCTACTCAAAGTTAAAATAAAGTCTCTCTCCCTCCCTCCCCGTCTTCCAAGACTACTGTCTATAACATGTTGTTCCTTATAGAAAGTGGGATATGGTGGCATTTGCTTGATTAACTTGCTCGACAAAAGTGACAGCTGCTGTGGGTGCATGTAGCTAAGCTGCACAGCGCAGTTCCGCCTTTGTACATCTGTCAGCAAAAAAGGAGGAATAAAGAGTGAAAAGAGACAAATTGGTCCCAAAAGGCAATCCATTCAACTCAGGAGGTTTGCTCTATTCAAGCACTCGCTGGGAATCTCAAGTGCTAGGTAGCTTATTCAATTTCATTCATTCTTTAGAATGAGCCCACAAGTGTTTAATTTCTTATTCTGTTGAATAAAAGGGGGAGCCTTTTTTTTTATTGGAAGCATTAATTGTAAGACTAGCTGATCAATGCCTGCGATATTAACTCATTGCTTATTTTATGGTTAGCTGTGTGCTCTGAGAGCCACAGCCACTAAACTTATTTCTGTAACATGGGCAATGTCACACCAATTTCTCTGCTTCTGGAAAACTCAGGCACTCATGGCAATGTTGTTGTCAGTGCCCTGAGCCTTGTCCCCTGCCCAGCTTGGGGGAATGGCCCAAATCCTTGGCAGGTGTAAATCGAAAGAGTCGCTGGGTCATTATTGGTGCCACCCATGACTGCGGCTGGGACGTGACCAAGCCAGATGCTCTTTGCCTGGGGGCTCAGCCCTGAGCCCACTGCAGCTTTGGCCCTTTATGCTGGAGGAGTTTTTGTAGCTCCAAATGCTGAGCCACCTTTTGGTGGCCCTTTGGTCCCCAGCAAAGGGCAGGGCAGGGGAGCCCATCAGCAGGGCTCTGTGGAGCAATACCTGGAGCAGAGTGTGGATTTTGTTGATGAACAGATGGGATGGGGTTTGTTGCATGGACAGGTCTCTGCTTGCCATCCAGAAAACATGTGATTGTAGGGGAGAGATGTGCCTCTTCCTTCTTCATTGTGTGGCAGAAGGTCCATCTCAGTCTCCTCATTGGCGCTGGGGACCAGAATGACATTTGTGCCTGAGTGCCCGTGGCTCTTCACCCACCTTGGCTTTGCCACCTCCTCCTCCAGGGCCGCTGCCACGTGTCTTAACTCAAGCGTTTCAGACACACTTGTGTCACCAAGGCCCTGTCCCTGCTCTCCCCCCTGGGACAAGGTACATCTTCTGCAGCAAGACAAAACCCAGGTTTCCAGAACAGCCTGAGAAGTAGCTGGGCTCAGCTCTGGCAGCCTGGCTGAGACCTCGCTAGCACTGGTTGGGAGCAGGGCAAGAGTGACACTCCATCCCACCACTGCCCTCATCCACATCCAGCAGCCTGGCAGAGCTGGCCTGTGGAAAAGGGATTGCATAAGCTGCTGTGTACGTTCGTGCTGGGAACATCTCTTTATTTCTGATAGACAAGAGTAGGAACTGCACTGGCTGTGAGACTCTGTGCTTTGGGCTTGCCATCTTTACCAAGCTTTTGGAACAGGAATGACTGCCTGGGATCAACAGCAAAAGAAACATGGAGAGAAGGTGGAGAGGAACACTTTGGTGGCCACAGAAGACTGAAGGGACAAGAATGATCCTTCCATGACTGCCATCAGGCAATCTGGTCTTTGGGTTGAAGGGCTGCAGTCAGTTCTGGTGCACAAATCTGGCTGGCAGGCTGCTCCTGAAGAGTTCCTGCTCCCGCTCTCCAAGCAAGTCCTCCTCCAACGCTGGCAGCTGTGTGCACAGGGCTGGTCCCCAGACAGCACGTCCCTGCACTGCTGTGGCTGCATCCCTACCTTCCCTGTGGAGACGACACCTGCCAAGGGGAGGTGGCTGCTGTGAATGCGTGTGACAACGCCGAATTCCCAATTTGATCTCAGGGCTGCCCAGGACGGGGATGGACATGGCTCTGTCAGCTGTCACCTACTGTCAGCAGTTGTAAATCAGCACAGCCCCGCTGTGCCTTCCACCAGCTGAGCTTCTGGCCCATTGGACAGGGATGCAAATGCCAGAAACAAAGAGCTCCTAATTTTATCTTTTCTTTTCTTTTTTTTTTTTTCCTGGCTGATCAAATCGCTTTGAGCTGTTGCCTGAGAGCAGGTTCAGTTTTCCTTTGGGAAATAAGACTTAGAGTCAGCCTCTTCCTCTCTCCCTTCCCACCTCTGTGGTCCCCTTGCTCTGTGCTGGCCAGCTCAGGGATGCTGCAGAGGTGGCCGCCCAGCATCCAGTCCCTCATCTTTGAAACACCTTGAATTCAAGGGTTCATTTCAAAGCTGCCTTTCAGCATTTCAAAACAAGCCCATGTCCCGGACAAAGAGAGGGAGCCAGCCGGCATTCGGAGCCTCCTTGTGCAGTGTGTGTCACAGTTTTAAATAGATTTGCCCTGCTTGGATTGGTTCTGGTTGGAAAGCAAGTACTGAAATGAGAGGTCATAGGGGAGAGTTACTATGGTAATTGAGTAGTATCACCAGTAGTTTTGCTCTTATGAGCATTAAAGCACATAATAATAGACAAACAACAGTGGTTAAAGCAAGCAGGTAGGATTACTATGTTCTTTTGTCAGAAGTATATAATGTCTTGTAGTCAGTTTTAAAGACTTCTCAACCCCCAAATCCACCCAGCAGTCACCTGCTGAGTAATTTTGTATGCCTAATCTCTAGCCCTTAACTACAAGCTTTCTGCTAATTTGAGGCAAATGGGTATTTTTGACACTAAATAGGGCAGTAAAGAATCCCTGACCTAGAAAAACTCCATTCCAAGGCACTGAGAGCAGAAAAATATTCTTTCAGCATCCTTGTGAGACCTTTGGAATGACATAAAATAGCTTTGACTAAACTGTGCTGCAGCCTTCGATTAATGGTTTGCAGAAACTTGCTGAACATCCCTACTACAACTTCCCCCATAAAACTTGTCACTTCAGATTGCCATCAGCCACCACAACAATAATCATTTCATGCCTATTGCTAATTGCAAGCACAGCTGAGGCTCAGCGGGGTGCTCTTGCACAGTCCCAGGCCTTTATACCAGCCTCAATCTGTTGTATGGCACTTGTTCACACACAAAAAAACTACCAGTAAAGGCAGAAAGAGGCAGAGTCACAGGTTCCTTGTAATCCCTCTGCTACCCTGCTGACAACCCAGCCCTATAAGCATTCCTGGTTTTGTCCCACTCTTTACAAAAGCTGAAGTGACCTTAAGCTACTAGTATGTAAGCTTTTGAATGAAGAATACAGCTCCTTCAGGTGCCTTAAGAAGCAGTGTTGCATCTGGCTTACGAGATTCTGTTTGCAGCACCCCTGGGGTGAGCTGTGGCTTCCTGTAACATGTAAAATATGAGTGTGAACTCAAGGTTCATGGCAAGGAACAGGAGGTCATGCTTCCATTCAGCTCACACCAAAGAAGACGGGGGTTTGCAGATGTTCCTGGCTATGTGTAATGACACCACCTCCCGGAAAGCGCAGGAACCCAGCTCAGGGCTGGGTTTTGATAAAATGTGCCGCATTCAATGTGCTACTTGCAGATTTATTCATACCAATTTTTACAATTTATGTATTCAGAGACAAACTTGCTATTTCAGGAACTTATTGATCATGTTTTTGCATTAAAAAAAAAAAAAAAAGGCAGCGCGCCGGGGAACAAGGAAGCGTATTGCTCAAACTGGTTGGGGTGTTGGATGGGCAGCCATGGAAGTGCACATCTTGTAATGCTCCAGCTCCTCTAATACCCATCCTGGAACATCCCAGCCAGCCCATGGCCCACCTCACCTACCCAGCCTGGCACCCAGCAGTGAGGGTTGCTGTTGAAAGACAGAAGGAGAACAGGAAAACTAACCTGAAAGAGGGATTTAATTCCTGTCTGTGCAAACACTGTATCTGCTTGCAGTGACTGGGCTCTGAGAGCACCCAAAGGGTGTCTGCATTTCCTCTGCTGGGGGTTGGGTCACGGTGTGCAGCAGCAGGGGCTGTGGTTTGCCTCTGAGAGAGCCCTGCTCCTTTCCCTGATGACATCCTGCTGAGTGAGTGGTACCCACCCTGCATCCACGAGGATGCAGCCTCCACAGCCTGGAGTCACCCTGTGCCCCCAGCCTGGGCATAAATTGTCCCCCAGGTGAGGGACAGGGATGCCAGTAGCACCAGTAACGTGTGTGTACTACAGTGGGCTATATGTGGGGTTTTGTCCATGGGCCTGGACCATCAGTGAGGTCTGCTTGTTCTTTACAACCAGGTGTGAGGGTTTTTTTTTTCAGAAAATATATTTGTAGTACTTACTTTGGTGTGCCCATGCCACAGGGTGTACAGGAGCTCCAGAAATGTGCCTGAGATGTGTTGCAGTCCCTTAGCAAAGTCCCCAAGCTCAGTATTTGGGCTGTGACCTCTTCACCTTGTCTTTGGGGACAAGCCACAAGGCTGGAGCTGGATCCTCAAGGGAACCCTGTGTCCCCAGCGTGACCCCACTGTCCCTGAGGGAATGGCAGACCCCCTTGGGGAAAGCAAGGTGCCCGGTGTCCCCACAGGACCACTCTGTGCTCTTTTGTCTGGGATGATCATGTTTCTGTTTAGGAGCATTTGGCTTTGTTGTTGTTTTTTTAATAATATAATCATATGCAAATGTTATCTTCTTTGGTAGGTTAGTCATGAATCAGAGGGCTTGTGCGTCTTATAGCACATCAACACTAGTGATAGCTAAAGGGAACATTTAATTTATGGGCTAACTTATTTTTATGAATATGCAGGGCTTAAATTCAGCAGTTGGTGTGTGCTCTATGAAGTGACGTGACGGTTTTGTGTATCAAGATCAATGAATTAGACTTTGTCTTTTTCTCATAAAGCACAAAGTCTTTGGAGTAAGTTGGCTTTGAGAAAGAGAGCTCCTTTCATGCAGCCGAGCTCTATGCCTGGCTGAGCCCTTGTCAGCCAGTGCTTGAGAGGAGAGGGGTGTGATTCACATTTTGTTCCGAGGAGTTTGCATCTCCCCAGAACCCAGCATGTTGGAGTGCCCTCCAGAAAACAGAAAAACATTTCATTCTGCTTACTCTGAAGGTCTTGCAGCAGCAAAGTCACCTTGCCAATAACCTCTGGGCAGAGGTTATAGTTTCTGTTTGGGATCACACAGCGGTGTGGGCGTGTGTGGCGTGGGACAGACAGAAATGGCAGGACCTGCCCCCGCCAGGGACTTCTCATCTCATGTAGAGTTGACACAAACACCCAGCAGATCATTCTGTGGAAGACAGGAGGCGGCAGGAGAAGGGAGAGGGCGTGCCTGTGTAGCACACGGTCGTGCCCTTCCTCTGGGGGTTCCGACTTGAAGAGGTGGCAGAGGGGGAAGGAGGTGTTTGGCTGACCTGGGCATCCATGTGCCAGCACAGCCCTGGCTCACAGCTAATGTCACCCGAGAGCGTGACTCAGTTAAGCTCTGATTTCTGATTGCAGAAAAGCAGCATTATGAACATTAATGATTTCTTTGTTTTGCCCACGTGGGTCTGCAGCATTTCACGAGAGCCCAGGCAGATCCCTCAGTGGCAGCAGTCACTCTCTGCCACCCCACCACCAGCTGGCTGCTGGCTGTCCTGGGTCAAGGCACCTGGGATCCTTAGGGGACATCCAGGGATGCTCTGACTTCTCAGACTAGTCTGAGGGATTGGAAGGTATGAAGCCCCACCAGACCTTCATGTCTCCTGTGCTTATCAGGTCCACACCAGGGTGCTTCACTCACTGTTCAGCCCCAGTGTGATGTCAGGAGCTCAGGTGACAGCTGAGAGCTCCTGCTTGCCAGTCTCAATTAGTCTCATCCAAGCTCTTGCCAGCTTTCTGTCCTGGAGATGAAGGGTCAGCGGAATCTCTGCCGCAAGTTGCACAAGGTGTAAGCATTGAGCATGAGGTCACCACATGCCATTTCGTCGGTGACTCTTCCGTCTCCTTATTTCCCCCATTTTGTAAAGAGTTGCTGTAGAAATTAAAGTAGAGGGACATCACTGGGGTTTGGGGTAAAGCTCTTCCCCCTGCAGCTGCCGGGTGTGCTGCCATGCGGTTCGGAGATGTGTGTTGAGCACACATTTTTGTGGTGCAGGGCTGGTTTAGCTTAGACTCATTCGTTTGCTTTGGTGAGCCTCATGCCAGCTTGTGGGTGCCAGTGTCAAAGGATGGAGGGTAACAAATCACCAGCCTCAGTTTTGCAGTTACAGAATGTTGAGTTGTCTCCATTCCCCTGCTGCGCTGGCAGCCTCCCCAGCCAGCAGGAAAACGGCGTGTTCTGTGGCAGAGACCCCCACCCAAGGTGGCAGCGAGGGGGGCAGCGAGGTCTGAGTTGGACTGGTGCGAGGTTTCAAGGCTCATTGGGAGGCAGCTGCATGCCAGACTAACCTGGATAGTGTTAGATCAGGATTTTCATAAACTGGTCTGGTGGGGTTTCTTTAGTATTTTGACTGGTTCTAGATTAATTGCAGCTGGTCTGCAGTGCAGGATTTGATCTCTGTGTGTGAGAGAGATCACGAGAAGGGTGCTGCTGTGCCTGCACAGGTGTGATGGCTTTCTGCCTGCTTTGTAACCACCCCTTGTGCTGAGCACCGTGGGGAGGTTTTGTGATTCCCCACCCACCCCCAGCCCCTGTTTTTCCCCCTCTCGAGGGCTCGCTGCTTGTCTGGGTGGCGTCAGATGTGCCATGTCAGCCCTGCGTGAGCAGGGCGCTGATCCAGAGCCCACCGGAGCCTTCCTGCACGGCGGGAGTGGCAGGCTGCTGCCACACCACTGCAAGCCTTTTTCACAGACAGGCAGCACCATTTCAGCCCCTGGAGGGGCCCTGTGAGTTCAGCAGCTTGAAACAAGCTCATTTCTTTGCTGCTTTTCCGTCTTTCATAAATTGTGAGGGGGAAACCGGAGCATTTCCCACACAGCCTGGGCAAGAACCCGTAGGTGCTTACACCAGCATCCTTCGTCCCAGCCAAACCTTGCCCCCACGAGCCTCTCCTCCGCTCACCCCCAGAGAACCAGACTCATCCTGTGGCTGTTTATGATTGAATTTGAAGATGGTAAGTAACCTGAGTGTGGGACTGAACCCTTAAAGCAGGACTGTGCTCTCACTGAGGGGGAAACAGGTTAAAACATGGCTCAAGCCAAACGCACACCACTGCTGGCAAGTGCCATCAATGGCAAAACCAAATTACAAAACTTTGTGCCTTTACTGGTGGCCGTTATACGTTTCTTGTTGTTACTGAAATTTAAAAGCTGTGGGAATTTAAAAGCATGGAAATTCTGTGTAAGAGCAGATGCCTGTCTCCCCTGGCAGTCTGTGGCCCCCATGAGGGGGCTGGCAGGTGGAAGGGTGGGTGTGACAGGGTGCTGGGGGCACCGGTGTCAGTCGGGCTTGCTGGAGAAGTCGTGTCTCTCTTGCAGCAATGGTACACCAGCTCCATGAGTGTCGTGTGCACCTGGCTGACAGACCGCATGGACCTGCAGCTCCACATCTACCAACTGAAAACTCTCATTAGGATAGTAAAGGTAAGCACCCGAGGTGTTCTCAGCGCCCCTCGCTGTGTGTGTGTGCCTGCATGTGTGTGGCACGTGCTCTTAGGCAAACTTGCTGGCAGATAAATTAAGGATTCATTAAAATTCTTTAAAATAATTAAGACAGCTGTGTCTATGGCAGGTAGCACAGGATAAAGAGGAAATTGAAATGAATAGAGATGTTAAATACAGCTGTGCAAATACGAACAAACTCCTTGCATTAAAAAAAAAAATCTTTCTTGCTATTTGACCTAACCTGTGTGGTAAGTGCACCAAAATTAGCCTTTTTGTGGACAAATTCATTGATCACACCAGTGAACTCCAGTGTTAAAATGGGTTAAATCAACCCAAAAGTTTTTAACACTGTTTTGCCAGAAACATTTAAGCCCAGCTATGGCTTGTGATTATTGTCAGAATGTAAATTAGATTGTTCTCATAGTTAATTGAAGTTGTTTCTTTTACAATGGGTGTATATAATCAACTCTAAGAGATCACAAAGGTGAGATAACATACCCTGAAAGTAGCATTTTTTTTCCTTAAGTGCACGTGTATGTGTATATGTGTGTGTGTGTGCCTTGGACTAATGATAATTATTTCAGTGTGAAATCACAGTGGTTTACATGAAATAATAAGATCACAGAAGGGGGTAAATATATTTTTGATCATTTTAGGTTCTATCTAATGCTTTTTGGTCTAGTATTTTATAATGTTTATGGTCTTGTGTGCAGTGAACACATTGAAAGCATGAATAAATTAAAACTGAAATGTATTAAATGTGCTTTTCATAACTGAAAACAACAGGCACAGACAGATTATTCCTACTTGTCAGCTCGCTGAGGAAAGCTTTTTTCCTTGTGCTTTATTTATACCAATATTACATTCAGAAGCAGCTATAACAAACCCAAGGACTTTCTGAAATAGCAGAACAATAAATAGTTTCTATGCAGAGCACAGAGCAGAATTAAATGAACAACAAGACCAGAGTTTTATCTCACAGAGTTGAGAAGTCTTTAAACATAAATTCAAATAAGAGATGTTAATTGTAATAACAAGGGAAATATGGGAACCATGGAAATGCAGCTCCAGATTTAAGAAACATGTGCCCTGTGCTTGTATTTAGACATCAATAATTTCCTCCAGTATCCCGGACTTAGTTTATTTAATCCCCATACTGTAGGTAGGATTGTTTAATATGGAGCATTCCAGGAATGTGTAATCACGTCTGTGGGTACGGGCGATAAGCATCCTGCTGCTTGAAGAGAAATAGCTGACATTAGAGGCAGGGTGAACACATCCAGGAGCAAGGGAAGTTGGAGCAGTGCCCTTATATTGCTTTGATGTCTTTTTAGACCCCAGCCCCCCCTGTGAAAGCTCCCCTGAGCAGCCCCACACGTCCCTGATTTGAAGCCACCCAGCCTGGCCGCCCCACGGGCCCACAAAGGCAGGGCTGGAGTCACAGAGCTGTAATTTGTTGCCCAAGGCACCCTAAAGGGACTTCTGCCACACCAGAGTGGTGGTCAGCAGAGATGCCCGTGTGGCCTCTGTGCTTCCCAGGCACAAAAGGTCCCCAGGGCTGGGATTTCCCTGGTATCCCAGCCTCTCCCGTTAGTGGCCCTAAACCCCCAGCATGGGGGCACAGGTTGATTCCTGCAGCAAAGCAGGACAGCCAGTGTCGCCCTGACCTCTCCCTGTCTCCTTCCTCCGTGCCTGTGTCTGTTCTAGAAAACGTACCGGGATTTCCGATTGCAAGGCGTGCTGGACTCCACCTTGAACAGCAAAACCTACGAGACCATCCGGAACCGGCTGACGGTAGAGGAGGCCACGGCGTCGGTCAGCGAGGGCGGGGGGCTCCAGGGGATCACCATGAAGGACAGTGATGAGGAGGATGAAGAGGACGATTAGGGAAGCTGGAGCACCGGCTGGGGGTCGCCTGGTATCCGTGCATGTACCTCGTCTGTAACTCAGTTAGCCACATTAGGAATTTTTATGTCAGCTCTAAATGCCCATGAGAAGTTTACCAATACAAATGCCATGTTAGCTGTGTGGTAATAAGATTAGCACCTCTCTTTGATTCATCAGTTTCCTAATTTCATATCTATATGTTCATAAGCAATATGGAGCACCATTGTTTAATACTGTTAATGGAAAAACTACATAGAGAACATGCTAGGTGTGTCCCTGTTATTAAAGTTTAAACAATGCTTCATTAATGTACTGTATATACATTGATGGTAAATTGTTGTGAAGATGAGTGACTCGAGTCCTTTCATTTCTTTGTTTCTCTTCTGTGGATGCCAACTGCTTAAAATTAATAAAAAAACAGCTTTGTTTTTAAAAGAAAAACCAGGCAATTACAAATGATTTTTTTGTTCTCTGTTCATTTAAAAACCAGAAAACAAACAAACCCAGACAGCCGTTTGAATCATTCTGCATCCTTGTTAATGTACCAGGCTCTTCCCTTCAATATGCAGTTAACTCCATAGAGACTACATCCCAAAGGATTAGTCACTCTAATTGCCACACCAGATTAATCCTATCATTATGGATATATCATGCCACATTACAAGTCCAAAGCAGTTGTTTTATGTTGACATTTGCTCCTCTAAATGTTACATTTTTGTTTAAATTTCAAATAACCATGTATGTACAAAGACAACTTTAATTACAATCTTAGACTCTACAAATGTGTTTATAATAATATATTGAATATTTATTTCGGTAGATTGTAACCATAATTTACAATTCCTCTGTTTCACAATGGTTTTTATATATGTCATGTACATTGCATTTTGACCAGTAACTGCATGTCCATCAGTTTCTTCTCCAGAGCTTTTACTTTCTGTGTAAAATAGTGATCCATCTTGCTTTTTTTGCCTTATACAAGCCGACAGTTGTAAAAGTGTGAGAACTGTGGCTTCTCAATAAATAACTATTCAGATGTCCTAATAATAAATTATGGAGTCTTTTTATGTCTGCCTTAGAAAAAAAACCAAACAAAGCTGAGATGTAAGAGCCCCCACCTCTCAGAATAAAGGCATTTTCTTTTCTCATGGGTGTTCTTAGTTTATTAATTAAGAAGATGGTTTCCTGATTTGCTCCCCAGGGTCAGGATTGGGAGCACACTGTCTATTCCCCAGGTCCAGGGGTATTTCTGCTATGACCACCACAGTTGTTTGCACCATGATCTGCACTCTCTGTCCTATGATTTGTCCTTGGACATTTAATTGATGTCTGCTCTGGTTCAGTCCTTGTTATATGGCTATCAGCTTTACCCAACACTTACCTTCCTTCAAAAGGCCTCACTTTGTATTTTAACTTCTCCCAAAGCAGCCAACTGCAGCAGCACTGGGACACACAGGGCAGGGACAAACCCTGAGTTGAAATTAAATAAAAGTCTGGTTTGATGGAAAACGTGTCATGGAAACACACTTGAACTGGTTGCCCAGAGAGGTCATGGATGCCCCATCCCTGAAAGGGTTCAAGGTCAGACTGGATGGGGCTCTGAGCAGCCTGGTCTGGTGGAAGGTGTCCCTGCTCATGGCAGTTGGAACTAAATTGTCTTTAAGGTCCTTTCCAACCAAATCCATTCTGTAATTCTCTGTTAGGCAGAGAGTTTTCTGAGAGGTTTTGAAGTCCCTCCCTCCCATCGTCCCATTCACACCAGAACTGATTCCTGCTAGCCCAGGTCTCAGTCATTTGAGAGAAGAAGAACAGGTGTCCTTTACCCCCAAACACAACAACCTGATGCCAGCCTGGGGATTCAGGGGATTCCCCCGGAAAATATCCTGGGGATCCAGGGATCCTGGGGAACCAGGACAGATGTTCATCCCTCACGAGTAAAATGGGCAAATGGAAAAACATCCTGCCTGGATGAGCCTGCCTGACATAATAAATCATTAAACTAAACCATCTTCCAGAGCCCAAAAAACATGAGACCCTCTCTGGACATACAGGAGTAGACTGGGACCTCTGGAACTGCCTGTGAAGGGAGTGTTGAGCCTGGAGCACATTCACCTGCAGTGCTGGATTTTTGGGTCCCTTCCCTCTGTGTCTGAGTTTAGGATCTGGCTGTGGGGGTGCTGTGCAGCCACACCCCACACATTCAGCATCCACCTTTCCCAGGTGCCCTGCATACACCACCCCCTTGGAACAGGGGCATTAGCAGGGGCTTCACTTTAGGAGTGGGCGGTGGGTATGCACATTTGGCACCATTTACATGCTGAGGAGCCATCTGATGCACCAGAATAGACAAATTTTGAACCCTGACCTTAGCCCAGCAGACCCCTTCTTGATTTTTATCTTGCTCTGCTGTTAGAGGGAAACATTGCCAGAAAAAGCTATTTCTGAAGACTTAGGCAGGAATATAGCTTTGTGACCACTGTCAGAGCAAGTTTTCCCTCTTCTTACCCACCCTTCATCTGTGCAACTACTTGGCCCTGAGTCCTCAGAGGAACTGGGGCAGTAGTTGAGTGTTTAAGTCATACTGAGCCTATCAAAACCAGTTCAGATGCCTCTGCAGGTCTGTCACTGTGATGTGCACAAAACCCATCTATTCCTTGACCTCATTATGCTAGGAGTCTTCAATCCCACCCTGAAGCCCTCTCAGGACTTCCCTGACAAAGCAGGTCTCACAGGAAATAAATCAAGGAGCAAACTGCAAGCACCATGTGGTCCCTTCTTTCTAGGTGGTTGAGACCCACTTGAGACCCATATACATCCTGATGCACACGTGCTCTGCCCTCTTTATCCTCTCCCTCAGCTGTCCCAAATATTTATGTGAAGGACAACAGCTCCAAGAGGAAGCCCTGGGAAAGCCTTACTGCAGTGGTCACCAGGCTGGTAGCAAAGAGCACTGAAGGACACCCAAATTTATAGCTGTGCTTTCACTCAGGCAGAGCAGAGCTGGAGAAACAGCTTGATTCTGCTCTGGAAATGGCTCCTTTTTTTTTTAAACACAAAATATTTATTGGGTAAAAACACAGCCCACTTCCACCTGCCACCTTTCAAAATAGTGAGCCCTGCTCAGTTTTTTGAATGAGAGAGTGTGGGCGCAGCCTTCAGGAGATGCTCCTTGGCTGTGCATCGCTAACGCACATTGGTACCTCCCTGAAACAGCAGCGATTGGACACCCTCCACTGAGTGCCTCTGTCATGGGCAGTGACCCTATGGCCTGTGTCCTCAAACCCAATAAAGCACCCCAGGCATTCCACAAACCTGAGGCTTGACCACAGAACAAGGAAGCATTAGCCAGCTCACTATTTTGAGGGTGTTTGGACCCAAAAGATGAGCTTCAGGTTCTGTACTTCAGCGTAAGCAGGGAAAAGATCTCACATACAACCATTGCCGCAAAACAGGATTTAACCTTCCACTGCAGAGCCTGTGGCTGAGCAAAGGAGTGCACTGCACCCTGATCCCCACTGCCCTTAACCCTGCACGTGGCTAGGGGCGTGCTGGCAGCCCAGTCTCTCCTAAATGGGTGCTGCTGCACTGTGGTACCAAGAGTGGGAAGAGCCACCTTGGGTCAATCCTGCAGAAATGTCAAATCCAAAATGGTTTGGTTTTGCCTGAAAAATATCAATCTGGGTTCAAATCCCTCCTGGCCACAGACTACAGTTTGGACAGGGCTCAGCTCCTGCAAAGCACAGCTACAGCTTGGGCAGCACCTAAAATGGCTTGTGGATAGATGGGAACACTGGCAAACCTGGCCAAGGAATGCAAAGATCTGCTGCTGGTTCACTTCAACCCATTGCTGTGATGGAATGAGCTCCAACAAAGGACTTTCTGCCAGTACAACTGCACCTAGATGAAGAATCTGCCAGTACAGTTATGTCAATCAGTTTTGGAAAAAGAGGAAAATTTCATTCTTCTGCCAGCAAAATTTTAAATGATAGATCAGGCCAAAACTTCTCTCATATTTACAGGGAAGTCCAGCGAAAATATCCTTTTTTTGACAGACTTACTTAAAGCATGTGGCATGGAGACTGAAAATGCTATCAACTATTTGACTGACAAGTGTCAGCAGCTGTTCATCCAATTTGTTTTATATTTCAGCAACTAACAGATTCTTTCCCCTCTGCTGTAATGCATGTCTTCTGGCCCATAGGCATCTTAGAAATTGCTTTTCTGCCTTTCTAGTGACCAAAACGTCAAAAATATTAGAAGACAATTTGTGTTCAGAAGCATAAACAGGCACGCAACAAAGCAAAGATGATTTTGTCAACGTTCAGGCTGTGTTCTTTTTTAAAAAGTCACAGAAAACCTAAGGCAAAAATTATTTCTCTAAGCTTTAAAAGAAAAAGCTAATGCAAACAAAGCACATGATAAATCAGCACAGGTTAAACCACCAACTACCAAGGGGCAAAGCTGTCATCTAATGGCCAACCAAAATGCAGCTGAGCCGTATGTCAACCTCTGCACTTTGGCTGTGAAGCTCACAACTCTGCACTTCCAACACCAGTGTTTGTTCAAAAACCTGCTCCATGTTGCCAGGATTCAACAGAGCCATTGTTGTATCAAACCAAGCTCAGCTAGGAGAGCCCTTTGAGCCATTCACAAAACCCAGCCTTCTTCATCTTAGGTCTAGTGCTGCTTTCGGAACTCTTTGATCCCAACTGCATATAATATAATTTACAATTATTGCAGTTTTCACCCATCATGAACTTACTGGACTAAAAAAAAACTGTGTGACACCTCTCTGTGGTGAGCTGTATTCTGTGGCATTTCCTTTAATCAAACACATTTAGGCTCTCAAGCTAAACCTGAAGTGATATTTTCCTCAGCCTTTCTAAAAGATACATATTCCATTTCAAGTTGTAAATCCGCATTTGTTGTAACTATGCAAAATATGGGAGAAAAAAAGTGCAGAGATTATATGCAATCTGCCAGCAGAGTTGTGTGCCATGAGGAAAATGCCTCACAGGTCAAAACAAAGAAAAACACTGAGCAACAAATTAGTTGCAGGCAGTAGCTAATATAGAGATCAAAAGATTAAAATCAACATACAACGATGAAATCACTGGAATAATAGGAGCACTTAAGAAGATTAAGTCAATAACAGAGTCCAGTACTACAAAAATAAGATTTTGATTATACTGTAAAATTTTATATTGGGAGAGCAAAAGCAATTACAACCATGACATGCTTCGCTCTCCCCGCCTTAGACCATCTTGGCTCATTTCCTATGCAAAGAATACAGTTGTTGAAATAAACAGAAATGTTATGACTCAAGTGCTCGATTCAAAAACAAACCAGGTGGTCAGATCAGATTGGGGACTGTCAAGATGGGGTCTGTAAAATGAGGACTTGTTGCGGATCCTGGAGGATACGACAGCTGGGGGGAACAAAGGCCATACCGTTTAGGACTGGCTTTCTGCACAGAGAGCTCCACAAGCAGCTGATCTCGGGGCTGTCCCAGGCTGTCAGCTGGAGAGGAGAAGCACGCACCGGAAGGGAGGTAGGAGGAGATAAATAGCTCAAAGTCTAGAAGTGAACATGGTGGTGGACTCTGAAAATGGGGAAGGTATTTTTCTATCCATCTAAACAGACTAAGATTGTGGGTTTGGTTTTACATCAGAGGCAGAGCACGTGGCAGGCTCCAAGCCCGTGTGGATCCTGACATCAGGGACAGGAATATGGCCCAGAGCCATATGCACAGTTCTGGGGACCAACCAGTAGCACAGCCCAGTGCAGATGGGAAGGATGACCCACCAGGGGCAGCTAATGCTCACCATGACAGTTTACCCTTGGTCATCTGCTTGGTGTGTAAGCAGGAACTGATGAGCCAATCCTTCCAACACACACTGGCCATGGCCATGGGACACCAGCCTCATCCATGGACTGTGGGACCAAAGGCCTAGAGCTCCCCAGGGAGAAACAGTTATCCTGGTGAGGTCCTCCACACCCAAGGAGTCTCAGAGCTCTTGGTGGGTTCTGCAGTGCTCTGTGTTTTGTGAGGAAGAGCTGAAGCAGCTCCTCTGTCTCCCTGAGCTGATGACTTGCCGGGGCTTTTCTCACAATTGGTTTTTCAATATCCCTATCTCCAGCCCCACCCCCACCCCAAAATCACAAGCTAGGCTCATAACTGAATCAAATAAAAAAATTATCATGTATTTTTACATAATTTGTAGGTGTTCTTGAACATTCAGGAAATAATTGGGTCATGCACTGGAGTTTTTCCTCCAATAACAAGGTCTAGATTTTTAGTTTGGGCTCTTATCATTGGGGTATTTTTTGTAGTTCTTCTAGATCATGTCTTCTGGGGTGAAATCAGTCCTTTTCTTGCATCCAAGCAGCGCAGCAGCACTTTCACTCATCAATCTGGGAGACTTGCCAGGCTGTCTCTGACTTAGCCACCACAAGGGACAGGAATGCTGCAGTCCAGCCTGTCCCACACACCCCAGAGGAAGGGGACAAGATGCTGCCATCCCCTGCCACCTCCGTACCATGCAGCCCATGGAGTCCAGCTCTACAGCAGATGGGGACACCTGTGACAACAGTTCAAACAATGGCAAATACAAATCTCAAACAACCTCATGTGGCATAGCCAGAAAGTCTGGACAGCACCAAATGTGGAGTGAGTGGCAAAAAGACAGTGGAAAGATTGGTTTTGGAAAGATGCTTTCTCTATTTGGTTTTCTTCATTGAAAAAGCAAGTAATTTTGAAAATGAAATGTTTTTCTATCTCATTAAGGGGAGAATAATTCAAAACACGTGGAGTTTGTCCCACTTACGTTTTTGGCCATCCTTCTTTCAAGCAAAAAAAGGGAAGGAATAGGAACACGAAACTGAAGTGGGCTTCTACCCATTTTCACTCCTTTCTGCTCCTTTTCCTGAAACGTTTTCAGTAGGAAAGTGAGAACAAGGCCATCCCCCCATTATATTCTCCTTCTCTACTTCCTCCCACCTTTTCTCCTAAATAGAAAATAAGGGGAAAAAACCCCTACAAACCCAGAAAAACTCAAAAGCTCCCACTCTTTCAAAACAAAAAAGTACAACATTTCAAAACACTAGGAAGGAACATCTTTCAGTTTCAGAGTTCAGAAACGAAACGCGGCATTGCTCCATTGCTGCAACGCGAAGGACGACTATTTCCGACAATAAGGATGGAGAATAGCAGCTCACCCTTTCAACAATTTCTTCCTTGTCTGACTGACCAGGTTGGCTTTGGCCGTGGTGTGGATTCCACCGACTCCTCGCCTGCCTCCTGGGCCAGACCAGTCTCGCACCAGGAATTAGACTTCCCTCATGATGTCTCTCTCCGCTCCGCACAGGCAGGCAGGCAGGCAGCGTTTTTGGGGCATAAAGCCTGGCTGGGATCGAGCCGTTAGTTACCATTCCTGTTGACAGGCAAACTAGAATAGGCTCTGGCTCACTTTCTCCGAGCTGCGGAAGGAGGAATGAGCTGGGAAAAGAGTTCATTCAATTGCTTCTGTTTGGCAGCTCTGCAGGACTCTCCGCATAGACAGAAAGAGATGTGGCAAGTAAGGAGTTGCCATTTTTAGAATTACATAAGCCCGTTTGATTGCCATCAAGGCACTCTGTGCAGCTCCTGCCACGGTGCCCTGCCGGTTGCTCTGCAGTGGGACTAGATTTCCAACAGCTTTAGAAGCAGGTCAGATACCAGCTTTTAAAATTGGATTCAGGTTGAAAATGTCGATGTTACTCCTGCCATCATTGACAAAGTAGACCAGCACAACCATGCAAGGACTCTGAGCCAGTTTGCTTCCAAAATCCCACTAACCACACTTCCTCTTGGACCTGTACAGGGCTCCAAAAACTTAACTCCCCAGTTTAAAAAAAAAAATAAAAAAAAAAAGTATCTATATCTATATATCTATATATCTGTATATATAGATATAGATATAAAGTAAAATAAAATTATCTGCCTATAGATAGGCAGTAAGGTACATAAAAGGGATGAAAAAATACTCTGGAGGGACTCAAAGCCACTGCTCCATCCAAGGTGGCCTTGCCAGGCACTACCCCTGCCCCAGTGTGGCAGTCTCTCTTGTGTGAAAGGGCAGCAGGGTCACCCCACCAATGCTACAGGCCCTGCAGGGTGAGATGGACTGCCCTTGGGGACTGAGCCATTGGGACTGCCCCTGTTGTACAAAGTATTGCAGTTTCAAAGGAATAACAGGAAAGATTCAGATGGGTAACAACCCTCACTTCACCCCTGCCCCAAACTTTGTTATCCAAACTTCTCTGTTTGTTGCTCATTAATTTGTCCAAACTGTCTTTCTCTGACCACTGCAAACCAACCTGTGGCCAAACACCTTGGGAGCACTCTGGGCTGACCCTTCAAGGTTGTAACTGCTGTCTTGCACAGATACAGACCCAAACCCAGCACGGTGGGGCTAGGGCCGGACAGCACTGCAGCCCAGCCCTCCTCCCAGCTGACCGTGGGTCCCTCCAGCACACCTTGCACCAGCCACAAAGCTGCAAAGTCACAGAAAAAGCTGCTGTCCCACCCGGGCTCACAAAGACAGCCCCATCCTATTTGCCTGGGTTGGTGGAGCACCCGGCAGTCCATCAGCTTCTGTTTAAAAAAAATGGGGGAAAAAATGGGGAAAAAAGTATTTAGAAAAATACCTATAAAAAGCAAAGCAGCATGGAAATCAAAGCCACCGTTTCGGGGAGATTGAAGCGTAATGCTAATAACTTTCGGCAGCTTCCACTGTGGAGTTTAAGCAGCTGCCAAGTTAAATAACTAGGAGGATCCTAAGTTATCTTCCAGCGGACCAGAAATGCCCAGCGCCGACGGCCCGGGCGGAGGCGGCCCGACGGACGCAGGGAGCCGGGCCGGGCCTGCGGGGCCCTGCGCTGCCGCCCGCCCGGGACCCGCCCGGGCCGCGCCCCCGGGAGCCCCGCACCAGGCGGGTCTGGCTGTCGAGCAGCTAAAGGGGAACCCCCGCCGGTTTTCGATGTCAGCGGCCGGGGAGCGTTTGGGGCTGGGGCTGCCGGGCGCGTACGGGACCCCCAAGGGCAGCGGGCGCTAGAGAAGCCTCGGGTGACCCGGTGTGTCCCGCTTGGGGCCGGCCCGGCCCGCCCGGGCACCGCACTCGTTTTCCTGGGGAGGAAGCGGCGTAAAAATAACCGTAGGAGCGATCGCGTCCTCATTGGGAACGGCTTTGCGGCGTGCGCCTTCCTGGGAAAAATCCGCAAACCATTTCTCCCTCCAAATGTCGGGGGTGAAGGATTAAAACCCCACGGGAGAACTGCCTCCACGGGAGAGGCGGAACGCGGGGCCGAGCCGGGAGCCCGCTGCGCACCCGACGTGCAGGCGCTCCTGCCTCCCAAAGCCGGGCTGGGCCGCTCGGCCCCCCCAGGCCCACCCGCCCCGCTCGGCACTCCGGGAGCAGAGGGGCTCGGGCTCGGCCTCGGTGGTGGGCAGGCGGCGGGGCTGGGGCAGCTGTCTCAAAGTCAGTCAGTTGTAATATGCTCGCCGGAACAGCAGAAGTCGAATCGATAGAGACGGCCTCCAGCTGTGCCTAAACCTGCGATTTCAATTAAAATACTGAGCTCTGATGCCCGGGTCTTAGCTGGGATCTCAACGCCCTGATGCATAAGGCGCGCGGCACTCGGCTCCGAGCCGGCCGGGAGGCAGCGGCACGGCCCCAGCCGGTACCCGGCCTCGGGATGCACGGGAGCCTCTCCGGGCTGCAGGAAGGAGGCAGTCCCGGGGCTCCGCAAGGGCTCCCCCGCCTCTCCTCGCCCCCGAGAGCCCCGAGGCCTGCGGGACCCGCTGCCCCGAGCAGGGCGGTGGGTGCGGAGCAGCGAGCCGGCAGCCGTCCCCTCGGCCAGGGAGGGAGGGAAAGAGGGAGAGACCCGGTTCAGCAAACACCCCGGCAAGGACGAGGGCGGCTCGGGGAAGCTGGCAGCGAGCTCCCGGCCCCGGCTCTGCAGCCCTTCTTTTATCCTGCCCGAAATCATCTCGTTTACAGAAAATATTTGTTTGCACTATTAGTTGGTACTGGAGTTAATTACTCAACGTGTGAGCGGGGAGTAATATGGATAAAAGCAGCCCCAGTGTTTATTGTGTGGGTGAGCTGTTTGAGCGGTGCTTGAATAAACTGCAATTAGGGTTAGATAGAGATTAATTAACATGTGAGTGGCAAGGTGTAAAATAGTTCCCAACCCTCCACTCAGTATAATCTGCAGGCGAGGAAAAGAAGTTTGTGGAGGCTAATTAAATACTTCGCTAAAGCCGGCGAGCCCCGGGAGCGAGCGGAGCCCAGCCCAGCCCAGCCGCCGCCTGCCCGCTCCCGCTGCCCGGAGGAGGCGCGGGCTGGGCGGGCAGCGCGGCTC
>VZTX01000272.1:316470-435376 GCA_013400915.1 Pardalotus punctatus | reverse complement strand
GTCTTGGGGTGATGTTATGATTCCCTATTGCTTGTGTATACGCCCAGAAATGTGGTCCTGTAGCTTTAACTACATTTTCAGCAGCCGGGAGAAACTGCCGGGTGCAGGTTGTTCTGAAACTCTCCCCCAGGCTTCTCGGCCGAGGAGCGAGGGGGAGGAAGGGACATTCCTCTCGGGCTGCTGCTGCTGCTGTGGCCGCTGCTAGATTTTTCTCCCTGAGATTGCTTTTTTGTCATCTCCTCTTCTGGACTTTTGTTTTCTTCAACCTGTTTTCTCGCCTGGGAACCCGAGAAGCCCCCCTGGAGGACAGTAGACAAGGAACCTCCAGGGACCCACTGGAGCAACTCCACACAGCTCCCCAGGGAACCCCAGAGAGGGGAAGCTATGCCTGAGGNGGACCCCCGGAGAGGGGAAGCTATGCCTGAGGAAAACGACACTAAAGTTCATCAACTGTTTACTCAGGTGTAATAATTCCTTTTCCCCTTTCCCTTTCCCTTGTGTCTTACAGGGCTCCCTGTGTGTTTTGTTAAATAAATAGGGTTTTTTCACTTTCATTCAAGAAATTCTGTTGTGGTAGGGGAAGGGGGTGTCAGAAGCCTTTGCTTTGGGGGAGGCATTTATTCAGAGTGCTTTCCACCTAGAAAATTTGTCTCTAACTCAAGACACAATGCTAAAAACCAGAAAATACAGGGAATACAGCTTCACTGTCTAAACACTTCTGCTGAGATTGCACAGGGTCGTGTGAAAGATAGCTCCTCTTCAGGCAAGAGAACAAGCCTAGCTGTTGTTTATCAATTTTAATTTATCCTTTCCAGAAAGCATCCTTTCCAGGAGGTCTAGCACTGAACCAAAGCTCTAAAAGGAGACAAAAAAATAATTGCATTTCATCTAATAGAGCTGGAACAGAATTCCTTTTGAAATCAGAATTGGATGGTACATTGTATTTTGCTTACTTTATATTAATAATGACCACCACCTCCAAAATTATAAAAATTTTACCTCTTCAACCTCTGCTTTGTGTATAGAAATCTTTAACATACAAATCATAGTTTTCTGCCATGTCAGAAAAAGTTTTTATATAATTAATCCAAAGTCTGTGTCCAAAGGTGAAGTATAAAATGCAGAAAATATAACCTCAAGTAAATATCGGAAAAGACTTAGATATTAAGGATTAAATATGTAAGTTATTCTCACAGCAAGCCATCCATTGCCCCTGAAAAATGCAAACATGTCTTCAGATTATTTATCAAACATACCATCCCAGAAGGCTCTGCAGATTTTCATAATGGTTAGAGATTAGTCAGGATAATCAGGATTTTCAGCAGGGTCTCTGATTCTCACAAAAGACCAGCCATACCAACTCAATTGGTATTTAATGGTTCTGACTGGATTACTCTTCTAGGAGCTTCAGCCTTCTCAAACTTGCATCTCCTTTCAGCACCACAGCATCCTTCAAGAGGATCCCTTTGCTCGCAACAAACTTGCTTGTTCTTCTGAGGACTCACTAAAATTATACCCCTCCTTATCCATTTTCAAGCTAGCAACTCTTTTCTAGCAACTGTGTGTGGCAATGCAAATTTAGAAGACAATTTTTTTTTCTGTTGTTTCTGCACTTATTTAACACTTTAACATGTTTCTGTATTGTCTTCCTTACCTTTTTTTTAAGCCAAAGTGTTTGTCAGTCATCAGTGTGACCCCAGACTTTTAGCTTCCAATTATGCCTGACAGTAACTGCTGTTAGCTGGAGATTTGCTGGCGTAGTAAATGCACATTTTCTTCTAAGGAAATTTTTTAAGATGCCTCCAAATTATTAATATAAGAGAAGTAACATCATTACCTATGAATCCAGAGAGGAATTTAACTAATAGAAATCTGTATGAAGAAATTAAAAAGATGAAGGGTCCTAGAAGGGTCCTTAACAGCTGTCCTATAATAAAGTCATATTGTCCAATTTGAGAAATGCTAATCCTGTGTATAATAGTGAAAAGGGAGCCTCAAGAGAAAGCCAGTGTGATCCAAAAACTGTCCTTGATCCATCCCTGTATCTGTATTTCACAATAAATCTTCCCATACATGCTGCAGGGCATTGAACTTAATGCCAGTTGGGACACAGTAGGATAAATTATTTAGGTTTTAGAAGTGTGATAAAGAAGAATTCCCTAGTAGGTTATGATACTTAAATTCAAAGAATTATGCAGGAGTTACATCCAAACCAGACTCTGTTTTGTGGAATTCTTACTTTAATTTCTTATGTCCAAAATTCTGCTCCTGAATACTTCAGTTCATTCCTGAGGGGTTTTAATTCTTTAAGCATTTTCTGAGCAGGTTCAGGGCTGCCTGAGAGGATTATGCCTCTTGGCAGAGGTCACTGCCACACCTGCTGCTCATATTCCAGCCTGGTAACAGCCTGCTTAGTCACAGTTTGAGGAAGTCAGGTTCATTGTCCTCCTTTCCCTGAGAATTTTCAAACCTGCATCACAAGAAAGAACCCTGACCCTCTGCTCCACCTAACTGGGAGACAGTGGTTGAATAACATCTGTGTCACTTCTAATCAGAGTGCAAAAGGAAACACATTTCCTGTGCCCATTTTTTAGGTCATTCTCCCAGGTGGGACGAGGCCTCAGCTGTGGCGTCTGCTCCAAGGACTGTCTGTGCACTGTGGCTCAGGAGCGGTGCGTGGGAAATACATAAACAGACCATGGAAGGACATCTCGAGCCTGTGTCTTTGCTTGTCCCCAGGGAGTGCTCTAACTGCATAATCATGCAAATGGGTAAACTCCAGGATTTTCATGCTTTCATGCACATAACAGCAGGTACCATGGGTAATGTCCCCAAGGAGCCAGGTGAGTTAACAAAGCAGAGTTAACAAATCTCTGATGGATAAACCTGACCCCTATTCTCCAATGCCACCAATAAAGATGGGGAGAATTATTTTATTGCAAGGAAAGAAATGGTACTAACATTACTATAGCTATGTTAATTTAAAGTAAATATTAAAAAAGAAAATATGGCCCACGTTTATTTTTAAAAGAATGCAGTGTAGACCTGTGGAAGAAAGCAGGAGAAAGGGTTGGGCTGCTGCAAAGTTGCCCATGTGCCACAGCAGTCCTGAGGACAAGGTGGGGTCAAGCTGGCAACACCCCTGAACTTCCTTCCTCTTTTTCACTTGCTCTCAACAGCAGCTTCAAGTCCTACCAGCCTGGCAGAGAACCCTTTCCAGGGATGGACCCTGGGGGATAAACTGCATGGGATTCAGAAGGCATCCTACAAGCTGATGTTACAGACAGCTGAAGTGTCACTCATGGCTGCAACACCACCGACACAGGATCCATGCAGCAGGCTGGCTTATATTTCTGCTCTGAAGAGCACTTCTCCAAACTGGTTTAGACAGGGAATTTGGCCATGTTTTTTCATACAGAGATCGGTGCTTTAATGCAGATAATTTCTGATGTTATGGCTGGATGTCACATAAGAATCTGGCAAGGTTTATCACCAAATACAATATAATTTGGTCTTTGTGTATCTCTAAGAAATAGAAGTTATTCTAATTGCAAAGGGATGGTATATAGATGGTCTCAAAAACACTGTAAAACTGTATGTAAAAATAATGTAAAAATATGTAAAATCTGTAATTTATAATGGCAGGGGTGAAATTAAAGGATGCCTACATAAAAATAATATACTGTCATTGTTTTTAAAACTAGTCATGATGAAACAAGTATTAAATAGTATATCATGTACATGAGTCACTGACAAAAGTGTTGCACAATGCAAATCAGCTGCTACACTTTCATTATGTAAGGTCATAAATTTTTCATTTATTTCAGTAACTTTAGTTGTGCAGTACTTGATGAATGCCTGTGAGCAAAAGTTACTACTAACCAGACAGGAACAAAAACTTTTAAAGAAATCTTAGGTTTTTGGCTTCCCAGTAGAGTCCAAAGGCATCAGAATTTGTACAACAAACAAGGATAAAAATACAGGCCTTTCCCATAGTATTATTAAGCTGATATCTAAAATACTACACAGATTTTAGGAAGTGGCAGCTGTGGAGTTTGTGCATGTATGGGAGACAGATGGAGATGATCAGCTGTAATATCTCCAAAGGGGCTTTTGTGGCGCCTCAGACCAGTGAGTCATGAAATGAGAAATGTTTGTGTGACAGAGCCCAGGAGCTCTGTACTAGATGAAAGCAAGCACCACCAAATGAGTATTCTACAGCCTAACACAGAGTGAGAAACCCTCACCTGAGTGATACTTTCTTAAAAAATAGTTCCAAAGAGTTCACAATTCTCTATGCAAAACTGTCCAGTTTCTGTTACTGCAGGGGTAATATTAAATGCAAGTCAAAAGGCTGAAGTGCTACAACTGTTATTACACACAATACAAACATTTTTACATTTGACTTTGAGCTGTAAAAAGATACTATATAATAGGTTCAAAGTGAATTATAGGCTGAAAACCATCATGATTATATAATCTATTTTATGAACCAAGCAAGGCCTGAAAGTTGCACCATGTTTTGATCTTAAAAGTCTTTTCTGTAGGTTTATTTTACACCTAGAGTGCGAATGCAGCATTTAATATTGCTCAAGGTCTTCAGCTTCCTCCTCTACTTTGCAAGCACCTTGCTGATCTGATCCTAATAGTGCCCATAAACACTTCAGTTTCAGTGTAATTTTTCCAACTGTTACAATATTATTTTTGTTCTCCAAGCAGAGCAGACGATCTCATGGTAGCCAGAAGCAATTTTTGAATTTCAGGTCAAACTATCTGCAACTGGGATGAGCTGTGCATTCTTGCTTGGTTATGTACAGGTTGAGCAGCAGCTGGGCTGGCTCTGGGGTCAGGTCCATTTTTGACTGTCAGGAGGAAGCTCTCATGAGCCACACTGAGCAGATTTGGCTTATCCATAGCAAAGTGTTCCTGATTCATTGGGTTGAAGCAGGAAGAAACTAACAATGGGACACACACACGTGGGATCACTGAGCCTAACACCTGGCTCTGCACAGGACAGCCCCAGGATTAACCACATGTGCCTGAGAGCATTGTCCAAATGCTTCTTGAGCTCTGTCAGACTTGGTGCTGTGACCACTTCCCTGGGGAGCCTGTTCCAGTGCCCAACCACCCTCTGGGTGAAGAACCTTTTCCTAATATCTAAAATAGCTTGTTCGAGCAGTTTCTGATAATTTCATTATTTCAGTATTCTTTACTATTTGGAAATATTTTGTTTAATTTACATTTCTACAGAAAGAAACAATGGGATTTCTTACAAAATTGTAAATCATATCTTTCAATCTCAACTAATAGCAGAAGAAGCATAGGACAAGGGGTCACCAGGTGTTTCTTTCAACAATGATGGTCCGACTACTTTTACAAAATGGATACATACATAGCAAAGAAACAAAATTAAAATCTAGCTATGAGAGACTAGAGTTTTCCTCTTGTCAGTGTTAATTCTTTTATTTTACTTTCTTTTCTGCATGTCACATAGGAATGGTTTGGTTTTGGTGCAGCAGTGACTTGTATATTTTCTATAAGTAGAAGAAATCCCTGTCAGACTTAAGAACCTTCCTACAATCTGAGTGTAACTAAGAGAACAATTAATAATAAATTTATATGACTGGAAGAAACTGTTTGGTTTTGGATGAAAAAAATTGTCAAAAAAAAATCAAAATTTTGTACAAAATCAAGTGTAATTGGCCAAATCTGCTCATTTTGTTATGCAAGAAATTTATAGAGCATATAATTTTCTACTTTAATCTAATTCTCTCCATACTTTCATAAGCTTTATTTCTCCTCTTCCTTTTTCTTTTGTTTTTCAGGGACTAGACAGGAATACTCTGCTTCCCTTCTTCTCTCTGGATGTTTCCACTAGATAGTTAATATTCATGCCCCCAATCCACAGTTTTAATATGTAAAGAACTCTCTCCCAGCAGAGAAGAAAGGGGCAATCTTCCCATTTGCATCAATGCCCCTGGGAGAGGCTCTACTGAAGCCACCCTTTTTCTGCCTGAGCACTTCCAGCGTTTAAACTATTTTGAATTTCCTTGATGTCAAGAAGTTCAGGATTTACAGCAAAGCTCAATGCAAGTTTAATTATGTGTTTGATTTCCATGTTAACAGGTGAGCAGATCGCTTATTTTATGGAACTGCCATTTTGTAGATGCTATAAATATTTCCTGACTTCTCATTTCTAACCTTGATATTTCAGAAGCATAATTGAGGAATTCACTGCACATGGGAAAAAAGATTCAAGTTAATGAGTGCAAAAAGCCCATCAGCACCATCTGCAGTTGATTTCTGTCTGGCTATTCAGCAGTACAACTTATGCACTACAACTGCCCTTGCTTGAAACCTCAGAAGGTGTACCTCACTGTTTTTCCTATTTGAAACCTAATTAATCACTATAGTGTTGGGGCAGTTGCCGGTCAGTTGATGACTTTGTGAGTTTGGTTTAGATATTTTTCCTGTGAATTTGCAAACCAAATCAATCCTTTCAGAACTCTGATTCCTTATTACATCAAGGAGAAATCACAGGCACAGGTAAAGTTCCTCTCCACTAACTGCTTATTCGGTGTTGCTTAGATAAAGATTTTTGTGAGCACCCATCATTATATTTCAGTGTAATCTTGATTTTTTTCATTTTATTGTCATTGGAATCAAGATGTCAGAAGCTATGGTATAATGGGTGTTCAAAGTTAAACTTTTTTCCTAAAAGAAATATATTGTCATTTCTTCATTTGACATAAGCGCATCACTCTTATTACGCTAATGGATGGTTTGAAGTGTATCTATTACTAGCCCCTTCATTTTCTGTGTCAGATTACATATTTTAAATTCAATTTCTTAAATTGCCAAAACTATTTTTCACCCATTGTCACATTTGCCAATTCCATTTACCTGGTCACCACTCTTCACACAGTAGCATGTCTATTTTTTTCCAAAACTACTCTTCACAAGAAAAGTGAAGGCAAAGTTTAAGTTGATACAATAAAAGGTTTTGCTAAACATCAACTGCTTCATAAACAAATCCTTTTGTAGTAAGTAAAAAAAAGTCAACAGCTTATATCAAGCTTCTTGTATTATCATATTTGGAACCTGTCAGACTACATTTTTGTACAAGAGCTGTTGAAAATTTTCTGCTTCTTCCACAGTGTTCTAAAGATAGATGCATTAGTAATAAAACCTTATTTGATTAAATAATTAAATTCTTGTCAGCCATAATTAAACACTAGCTCTTAACAGAACTCTAATTATTTCTGCTTAGATTTCTCAGGTCACACAAACTACTCATCATTCTAAAACATGCAGCAACTCTTAATCTAATTCAGTCTTGTGTTTGTTTCACTCCATTGTTCTAAACTGATTCATCATAGTCAACAAAGCTGAGGACCACAAATGCCAAGCATCCCATTCCTGCATCATTTTGGGACATTTTCCCTACTACCACAGAAATCTCACAGAACATAATAACTGATTCAACGGACACTTCCCTGCTTTTTAATGGCATTGTCCAAGACAGAAGATAAGTTTGACTTCTTGATATCTTCCCAACACTATGTCCCATTTCGTTCCTTCCTTTATATTATGTTTTATGCAGATCTTTTACAGTGAGCACTCATCAGATTCTGAGCTCAACTAAAAGTGAAGAATTTGAACTACATTTTGTTTATGAAAATGCAGAACACCAGTTCAATCCACAGAACCTGTGTAAAAGGGTGAAAAACCAGTGTGATCTATATTTCAGTTCAGTTCAACAGATAATATTTAAAGCAAAATTTAACTTGCAACAAATGTTCACCATGAAGTCAGATTGCCTCATAATATATTTTCATGGCCTTGGAGTCTCCATGCCTACAAACTTTTGTGATGTTTAATGACAAAATAGTATCTTAGAAACAATCCTGTGAATGTTAGGGGTAGGAATCACTATTGCAATCCGTGCTTAGGCTTACATTAGCAAACTCCTGCCATGACCCCTTAAAAATGTTTGAAAAGTTGGACAAGGTTGCATCCAGTGAAGTACTTTCAGACAGAGCCTTTAGCCAGGCATCAAGAGAGGAGCTCAGATTTTCCATAGAAGTTTTGTTACCTGCAATGGACTCTCCCGGGTGAGCACACCTTTTCAAGGGAAGCCCAGCAGCTGCAAAGCTGCTCATGACAGAGGGTCATGGGCTGATAAGAACGACATTGAACAAAAGAAAATACTAGCTTTTCATCTACCATTTGAAAAAGACCAATTTTTTTTTTTTTCCAACCTGAAAAAAGTAAGTTTTTAGTATAATTTCTGGGGAGAAAAAAAAAAAATCATCCCTGAAATGAAAATAACGTCCAGTTTCCTCTTAGTCTGGAAATTAGCCAGCTCCGATATTATGCCAAAAGCAGTCATTGGCCACTGAAAAAAAAATTCTCTATGAGTAAAATCTCTCTCTTTATAAATTAAGATTGTACAGCCTGTACAAAGTGAATCTAATATATTTATTCCACTTGTGTTCTACAAAAAAACCAAACAAAACACAGAACAGAGAGGGGGTTTATGTTACTTATTTGGACATACATCGCGCCGCAAAGGAAGACTTTGGACAGTTTCAAGACGGTAAAACCTCAAAACAAAGTAATGTTACTCATGACTGCATGGCCTTTTATTTTTTAAAAAATAACACAGCATTGTCTGACTTCATCAGATTTCTTCTGTTAATCCTTTTATATATAAAAAGAAATTCATTTAAGAAAGTTGAAAAGAAAAGCTTTTACACAAGCTACACTGCCTGTTTCTGCTCATTGGCCTGATAAGCTATTTCCAGAAATTCTTTCAATCAGATTTAGAAGTCAAATGGGATAAAGTGCAGTTTCACGGATAATATCCAGATAAAAATAAGTACACAGGGGCTAGCATCTCTATCTGACCACATTTTATCAGCTTGAACAGCAAGGGGATTTTCGATGTAAAGGGACCTTGATAAAGGTGACTGATCAATTCAGACTTTAAAAACAGGACTTTTCTAAAACATGAATCTTTCAGTACAACAACCAAAACCAATGCTCCAACAAACAGTTTTTATGATACGTCTTCTTTGAGGGAAAAAAAGATTACTTGAGGTTTTCAACATCACAAGAAATATTGACTCATCCTTCAGTGGATGGAATAGATGGACTATAATACAGATGGAATGTAAAATTGGGAAGCCAAAGCAGAAAGAATCCTGTAGTTAAAGAACAGATGGATAGAGATAACAAAATGCTGTTTCCTCAACTATGAAACCCTCTTTTCTTGATTGGAAATGTTACAGTTATGATGAATCATGACTCAATCCCAGGAAGCCAGTTGAGCAGGCAGGAGTTTAAAGTTGGATTTCAAACTCTCCTGTAGCTAAAAAAGTGTACATTGCAAAGCTTCACACGTCTCCTACTGCATTATATTATGACTGGGTTGTGAACTTGTAGGCCAAGAGCTTCTGTATCTTGTAGATGTCTGTTTATCTACAAGAGAAACTGGCAGATTTCTTTACAGGGTGCTGTCCTAAGCCAATCAGCAAATACAACAAATGACCATGACAACATGACCAGAATAATTATATGTACTATTTCTTCTGCTTTTCTCAGAAACTTAATAAACCACTGTGGTTATTACTTATGAATATTGCATGAATATTGCACTAGAAATATTGTGCAGGCAGCTGAATATCCATCTTCAGTATGTAACAAAAAAATTTAAAGCCCACTATGTTTAGACTTTCAGTCCAGATGGCACAGATTAAATCACATGCTCTCTTATGACACATTAATCATAGGACAGTGGCATGCAGAGTACATGGAGAAAGTCTAATCTCTAGGGGTAAAAAATGCCATCAAAATGACAACTAAAAAATGAGGGCAGATTTCCATAAACTGAAGTGATGGACTTCTCTTAAAATTTGACTTCCAATAAAAGAGTTCATTGTTGTACAGTATGCTTTTCCAGTACTCATTCCTCTAATCTGAACATGAATGCTGATCGAGCCATTTGTAAGAAAGGGTAGAAATTACTGCTAATTCAGTAAGTAGTTGTCTCCCATCATGTACAGGTAGCCCGGATTGGAGTTTTGCTGAGCTTCTCTTGCAGGCTCTAATCTCACTGCTGTGACTCCCAGAGTTCCAAAAGGGCACGTCAGTGACTCAGGCATGCTCCTACACACCATGTGCTGACCTAGGATAAAAAAATCCTGACATTGGAAAAATGAGCAGCTGATGTGTTTCAAGAGTTTCAGAAGAATTTGATTAGCTGAACTAAAGCACTTACCTTTTAGGAATGAAAACTGGCACTTTGATTCATGTGGGCAGGTTTGGGAGGATTTTGCTTATATTGAATTAGATCAAGAAAACAAAATTTAGTCACGAACCACTGCAGAACATTTATATTTTTGGTATTTTGGATATTTTGGCTTCATTACTCTTTGCTCCCCCTTATCTCTTCTGCTCCTTATAAACGTTGAATGATTTTCCATTCATTGCTAAGATGAAGCTGTATTGTTTGTTATTCTCCTCTGTCTTCTCTTTACTGACTATATTGAAACACAACACCTTGCTGCAGAAGGAAATGTCATTTGGGAAGAGAAAGTTCTTACAGAGGAAGAAAAAAACATTGTGTTCTCTTTTATTTTGTCCTTCCCCTTTATTTTTTTGTCTTTGTTTTCTCTTCCTTACCTGTTGAGATACACACAAAACTTTTGTAAATAGCTTCAGGGACCCATCCTTCCCTGGGTTAGACCCACACCAGAGGCAGATCAGGAGACAGAGAAAATTGTGAAGGATGACAGAAGGCAGAACCAAAGCAGGAACCACTCAGAAGGAGAAAGATTGAAGCTTCTTTGAGAAACATAGTCTGGATCATGCTGGAGAAGGGCCTGGTAGACTTGGATATTCTTAAAGGAAAAGCATGCCTTTGTTGAAAGTTAAAATTATGATGAGGCACTGGAAAAGATTGTAAAGAGAAGTAGTGGCTGCCCCATCCCTGGAGGTGTTTAAGGTCAGGTGGGATGAAGCTCTGAGCAACCTGATCTAGTGGAGGTTGTCACTGTCTCTGAAAGGGAGTTTGGAACAATGTGATCTTTAAGGTTCCTTCCAATCCAGGCCATTCTGTGATATGATTCCATGATATATTTCAAAACTGATGCATAAGTGCAGTCTCAAGGGTCAGGTACTGCCCTGGGAGTGTTTGCAGAAGGTCATGCGTGAGGAGTTCAAATGCACTTCCACAGTGCCACATAATTTTTCCGTTCCTTAGAAAAATGTGTGTTCTAGAAGTAAAATTGCCAGACAAGATACCCAAATTGACAGAAGAGGAAAAGGGTGCATCAAGGTGCTTTTGAACACCGGGCTGTACTGCAGGACTACGAGGACACAATACTGTAGGAGGTATGTTTGAGCATAAAAAGGATGGGCTGCACCCAGACTTGTGTGAGATGAATGTCACGATTGTAGGCTCTTCACTGCCCAAGCCAACAGAGATCCATCACATAGGCAGCTGTCCCTCCATCTGGGGACAGCCCTGAACAACTGCAGCAGTGCCAAAGCAGTTTGGAAGTCATCTCTTCAAACAAAGTCAAGGGATAGCTGCACATAACCATTTTGGTGGTTATCATCAGGAGTGGAGGAGGTTATAACACCTGACAAACCCTCCTGCTGCTCCTCTTCCACAGGCTGTTGGGTCAGATATAAGAGCAGAGGAGATGCCTTGCAAAGCCAGAGTGGGCATGAATTTTCTTTTCTGACCAAGTGAGCCACCCTGTGGTATAAAGCTGTTGCATGTCTTGTCATTGAGAAATGATAATATTTTATGAACAGTTTCCTGGAGAAGAGTAGTTTAGAATGAAATAACTGTATTTTCCAGTAAGTTATACAGTGGAAAAAGGCACTTTCAATTTATAAAATACATATATATTTCCCAGGCAGCACAGCTCTCCAGCTGTTCCCCAGATATCTACTTGGTGTACCTTTAGATGTTATTCACCAAAATATAAGAAAGAAAAGACATAAGTCTCACGTACATAGAGGCTACATTCTACTTTTGGTGTTATATTTAGGTAAATCAGGAGTCAACCCAGTGAAGAAAATTGCTCTCAGAAGCACTGGTATTAACCTGAAAGCAGAGCACAGTCCTTGAAAGGCCCTTATATAATGTCTGGAACAGAGATTCTGGCGGAATAAATGATCTCTGAAATGCTACCAGATAATTAAGCTGAAGTCAAAGCCCAAACCTAGAGCCCATTGCTGCATATTAATTTAGTAAAACAGATTATTCATGCTTTGGATGCTACCTTTTCATTTGGGAAAAGCAGGTATGTCCTTAAGGAAATTTTGACTGGATTTCACTTGCTTATTTTAAATTTAAAATCCTCAAGAGGAGCCAAGAGATCTTTATAGCTGATAAACATCTGAGACCAAGGGGGAAACATCACAAAGTATCATCAATATTTTTAGTTCCCCATGAATGATTTACATTCCCCTGCACTATCAGATATCTTCAAAAGAACATATCAAAATCAGAGAGCAGTGCACTTGGTTCATGTAAAGTTAAGTTTGCTGCAAAAAGCCCTATGAATTCAAAGCTCTGAGATCAAGTTCTGATTTCCAGCGTTGGGCACACACTTGCAGCCTGGCTTTGAAAAGTTTCGGTGGGTCTGGGGAATTTCCAGGCTCTGTGATGGCATGCCTATAGGAAAGTCCCCACTGAGCTCTGTTGCAGAGCATTAAAACAGAGCACAGCTCTCTGGGAGGGACTGCACAAATGTCTGTTGTTTTCTGTGGCTTTAGCTGAGGGGACCTCAGCCTCTGCCATCAGGGGCTAGCACACCATCCCAAATCAACTCTCCTAAAGAAAGCTGGGACCATTGATTTCCAGGTCACTCTGGGCAGGCCCTCTGTATGTTGCAAGCAAGACCAATAGGCTATTTTTCCCCTACCTTTTTTTTTTCTTTTGTAACTTTCCATATTGGAGCAAGCTAAGAATAATAAATGGCAAAATCCTATCTTTTTATAGCAAAATCTATTCTTAGCTCTTCAGTGAGAGGACAACTGAGATTCAATAATATGCCCAAAATCACTGAGTACATTGCAGAGATTGACTCCAAAGATTTTAGTAAACATCATCCTGATGCCTTGCCCTTGACATGTTCTTACCTATTGCAGTGCAGACTGAATAAAGGCTATTTTCACCAGTGGATCATCATTCCTCATTATAGTTACTGCAAAGTAGTGGGTTTGGAATCTTTCAAAGAATATATAAATAGACCAGGAATGCATAGTGACAAAGGCATGAGCATATTATGTTTTACAGAATCCATGCAGAAAGAGCACTTGATTACAAAAGTGGCTTGAAACTACTTAGTATTTAAGTATTTTTATTTCTGTTTTCCTTTTACCCAGTCTTGATTCAGTCACTGAAGAGCTGCAGGTAACCTCCAATCATTGTGCATTTAAATAAAAAAAACAGCAAGCATAATAATCTCTTCTGTCCTACTGTGAGCTCAGAGATCCTCTGCTTCCACAGAGGGCCTGTCAGGGGTGAGTGAGCACTTCAGCCCAGAAGTGGAAATAAGAACTTTCCTTCTGCTGGGTACATGGGGTCCATGGAACATTTTCTATAAATGCATGTGTCCATGTGTGTATGTAAAACCTACAATGCAAATAGTATAATCCAGTATAACCCTCAGCTTCCCTTCATTGTTGCAAAACTTTAGTGAATAACTGCTAAAAATGGAAGGAGAATGCGCAATCATCTGAGAACAAACAAACAATTTTTTAAGAATGCAGTGAAAAATAGCTTTAATATTCAGCACAGCTTAATAAATTGAAGACACTTTTCTATTCAGTTCCTACCAAGTTGGAACATTTTTTTCTTTGCAGCTAAATAAAAGTCCTTCATTCTCTTTAGAAAGCTGTTGCATAGAATGACAGGATAACATCTGTAGGAGTTATGCTGGCTTTTGTCATAATATGGCCCTCATACCAGAAGGTCTTAGTTACGGTGGCATTTAACAACTTAAATTTACTCTCTATAGAAAGAATTTTGGCTAGGCTGCATTCAGCAAGGAAGACTTCACAAATGATGCCCCTTTTAATTAAAAGACAAAATGTTCCCAGGTCAGGCTGATCTTAGTATTGCTGTGTCATTAGAGAAAAAAGTATAGCTATTATTTAAGTGACTCATGAAAATGTTTTCTTACTGTTTACTTCTGTTTCAGGAAATCTGTAAGGAAAAAATATTTTCAGAACATTCAATAAATTTGATTAATAGACATGGGGATTTTTCTCTGAGGCTTATCTTCCCTTATAGTTACAGCCGCTGATACAGCAGTACTCTGTTCTGCATCTCCCTTCACCATTAGGCTTAACTTTCACTGGTGTAACCAGTGAAAGTGACACCAGGACTAGGACTGGAGATCTGGATCACCATCCAAAGATTCAGTTTTTTCTTCTTTGTGGTGACTATCAGCAAAAGGTAGTAACTAGCCCATGTCTACAGCATTTAGGTAATGTAAATCCAGGAGTACAGGCATTTGTCCTGAACACACCAGTAGGACCATTGATTTAAGGAAACAAGTGAAAGAGACTATTTAGATTAGTGTCATTCATGGATGTTTTTAAACAAGTTATGAATATATTTTTTTCTTTCAGGACTTGTTTAATTTCTCATGATGCTATTCAAGAATGATGCACCTTCTAAATGGATCTGTCATTACACATTACATTGCCTTGACAAAAGATCTCACTACTTTTGGAAAAGAAAGTAGTTTGTCTCCCTGACATTCCAGAGCTGCAGCCAGGCAGCAAACTCTGAATCTTGCTGCAAGCCCAAGAACTACTGCTTTTATGAATGCACTTGAGCAAATCTATAATATGCTTTTATTAAACTGCAATCCCCTCAAGAGTTTGGCATTTGTTCCAGCTCGGACTTGTCATTGTGTTCCATCAGGTACTTTCTGCTCCTGTAAAAATCAAGTTCCCAAATGTTCACTCATCTTTAATCACAATAAATTAGTCACATACTGTTGCTACGGTGCAGCCCATGTTCAGGGTAAACAGCTCTGGATGGGTTGATTTCCCTTCACAAGATTCTCTCCCTGAGGGAGGATCCAAAGAAGGGTCTGCAGCACAGCTACATCTACTCCTCGCCTGTCCAACACACTACCTCAGACCCTGTGGCAGGCCTGCATGGTTGGAAATTCCCTCAAGCTGTATTGTTATTAGCCAGTTTGATTTTGTACCTCACCTGAGATGTTCCTATTGGTTTCATGTCATGTGTCATCAATTCCTGATTGGATAATTATATTATACCATCCCCGAAGTTGTAACCCCTTAAAAGCAACAACCAGAGAGCAGCAAAGGGTCTCTCTGTTCAGCTTCCCTTCAAGGTGAAATCTCCCTGTTCCTCCAGAGGCAGAGTAATAAATCTTGGAATGCAGCGACAGAGAGTCCACTCTTTCCTCCTTATCTTTGTCTCTGTGTAAAAACTGCCTGATGGTAACGGCCCTCGGATCAGACAGGGAAACTGAGGCACGGAACCTCAGTTACCTAAAACACCGTCGCTGGTTCGTGTGGGCATCGAACCCCATGACAGCAGATCGGGCCAAAGCCAGGCAGGGCAGGACGGCAGCAGTGAGAGAGCGCTACGCTTTCCCTGAGCCACAAGCAGCAGCCCAGTCTAAAACAACATACTTAATTGGTTTTACAAACTCAGATCTCTCTCTAAAAAATGAACAGCTATCGAGGACAATGTCAGCAATAAGCCAAGCACTTTCCAAGTTGTGGCTCTCAACTGTTTTAAGGCCAAAAATTCTTGGCATACAAAGAGAGAAAACGGAGTAAAAAATATAAAACTATGTATGCTTCTATTAATGCAATTGGAAAAGCAAACAAAATCTTTATATCAGTAAGTTAAGGCTGAGATTTTCTAACAGAGCAGGTTCAGCCTGGTGTTTCTTGATGGTGGCTACAGAGTTTTGTTTCAGCAATAGCACTGAGACATGATGTTCCTCTAGCCCCTTTATTTTGCCAGATTCTGACTGGGCAAACAATAATGCCTGTCAACGGCAAAGTAAGAAAGTAATGTTGCATTTCCAGTTGAATGATTTAATACTGTGCAGAGAGTGGAGACCACAGTAATGTCGCACATTAACACCTACAGGGAACTTGATGACAGTAATTTGTTTCACTTTTTTACCAAGGACAGTTTGGGACAGTTAGATTTATGAAGCCATAATAAAATATTGACCATGCCAGTGGTAGAATTACATTCATTTCACTTGCTTGCTTTCTCCCTTACTTGTTTTTAGTGCTGTTCCAAAAACCTTCTCATGTATTTGCACATAGCTGTAAAAGAAACATATTGACTTAAATGAATGATTTATAATGTAATTTATAATACTCTCATAATTTCAAATGATAATAACGTTTCCTCAGAGATTTTACTCAAGTACAGAATAAATGAAAGAGTTATTATATTTTCCCTCTCCTTCCAGAATTTTTCAGTAGCTCACTTAGAAAAGCCCAGCTTTGGCAGCCTATGGGATATTCTTACCATATCCTGTAAGATATGTCCCTTCCTGAATTCCTGTCCTTCTGTTTTGCTTCCCTGTTTGTTGCAATGCCCACCCTCAGCAGGTGGGAATTTGCTGTCTTCTGACTGCAGAACATTGATACCAGACAAGCAGAGCAGAGCAATGGTGGTGTCCTTTCTGCACAAATGTGTTCATCCTGCCAGCACAAAAATGACAGTCCTGACTTCTGCATTACAGAGCTGCACACACTTTCAATTGTCTTCCACAAGGGAAGGTAAAACAGCAGCTGTGCCCCACACCAAGGGGTGAGGTGGGTAAAGTGTGCATCCCAATGTGGAACAGCTGCTCCTTGGCTATGCCTATTTCTGTGGCATAACACCTGTGTTGACAGATCTACCCCACATGATATAAACCCACAAGGGTAATAAGTGTGTAGTTGCGCTGTTTTAGAATCTTCCTTTCTTTCTCATGGAGAATATAGATAAACTGTACTCCTTGTACTTTCTTAATCTCTGTGTTTTGTGTTAGATGTTGTATAAACTGTGATCAATAGTCTTAGGAGGTGGATTCCCTCCTGACCAATAGTTGCTAGTTTATTAGTGCATATAGAAAGAATTTTTTGTAAATAAACTTGCTTCTTCTTCGCCATCTCTAGGTCCTGTCTGCCTGACTTCCCTGCTAGCTTCTACAAATCCCACGAATAACAAAAATCCAGCCAACATAAGTGCTTCATCTTGCTGACCTTGTTGCCTGATCATGAGTTCTTCAGCAATAAAGCATGGCCTGATCAAAGGGAAGGGATTCTTTTGACCCATAGCTGTGCTGCTGCATGTACCACCTGCACTTGAGAAGGGTGAAGAAATTGTCTCGGCTTCTCACCTGGCTCCAAGTCTTGTGTGCCTCTTTGTTCAGGTTCTTGAACTCTCCCATAGCCTGGGATGTCAGCTGGCTGCAGAGCTGGGCCTTCACAGGTACAAGCACCTCCTCTCCTCGGCTGCTAACAAAGCTGGAGATGATGGAGGTGGCTCTTTTAGCCATGGGGTACTCCTCACTGGAAGAAAGTTCAGATGCACATGAATATTGAAGCCTGACATTAGAGGTCCAAAAGCAGGTAATTTTTACATGATGGGATCTCATGACACCTCTGTGGCATGAGAGTGAAATCCAACTTCTTCTAACCAAACCATCAGCAATGCATATTTTTTGACAGATTCAGAATGGGAAAGGATGTTCCAGGGCCAAATACAAGACTATTTGGTACATAAGAGAAGAAAGTCTGAGGAGATTTATCATAAAAATGTCTTATTGCTTCTGGCAAGACTGGTGATATTTTTTGCACTAAGAAAAATGGAATGGATCTGTCTGAGTTCAGAATGAATTAGAAGAGAGATACAAACATGCAGATTACTTTTCTAATGTCTTCAGTTGTTTAGAAGGCAATTCACAGTTTGTCCATGTTGTCTCAGGCTATTAGTCCATCCCTGCTGCTGGACTGTGGTTAGAGAAATATGCAAGCACTATTTTATGAAGTACAAACATCAAGAGAAGTGGGTTGTCTGCTTTCCATCAGTGCTGTAGGAAAGAGTTACAGTTTTTGTATGTCTATAATAATATGCTGAATAATTTCATTCATCTTTTCAAGTTATGCCAGGTTTATCAGAGATGTATGGTGAGACATTATTTGATTCATCATCATCCTAGATAGCAATTTCTCAGTTTCTTCTGCATATCTTGCTTTGTGGCAGAGAGGGGACTCCTGTTTATTCTGTGTAAATTTTTCGGTTTGAAGGAAAACTGTCTCATTCTGCATCACTCTGTATGTATTTCACCTGTCTGTGAACCAACTGCCAAGGGTTTTTTTCCATACTTTTTAAGTGTTCTGTGACTGCTTCCTTTCACTGTACCTTCACTTTTGGTCCCTTTGCCTCTCAACATTCATGTCAAGTTCGAACCTGTGGAACAGTCCCTGAGGCAAGCCAGCCACAGGCACACAGGTTTCTGTAGCTAAAGGAAGCTTCAGTTATTCTCACCATAAGCCATTCTCACCTTCTTGAAATATCAAATGCAGTAGAGTTCAGCAAGGAACAGAGATCAGAAAGAAAATGGTGTTGAGGCTTTATGTAATTGCTGAGATGATAAAGAACCATCAGTCTCCATTAAGAGATCAGCTGGGAATGCACACTTGGACTTGGGACATGTCCTGTCCCTGCTCTTGACAGACCCTTACCCCTGGATGTGGGGGAGGGGGGGGACAGAGTGACTTGCTGGGGCTTCCCCATCTCTGGGAGATACACAGGAGTTTTCTGTGAACAGAACTTTAAAATTGCTCCTTTCTTTACAATTGGTCCACAATTCAAAACAAACAAAACCCAGCTGTTACCTCTTGAAATATTACATGCTCTAAAAATACATGGATGAATGCTGACAGTGGGATGAAGCTTTGATTGAATATGAATACATTGCATCTGCTTCACCTAACTGCAAAAATTATTTATTAAATTTTAAATACAAAATGCAGAGATTCAATCTGTTACAGAAACAGTGAAAGGCAGAAAGGAACAGCAAATGTCGTGGGTTATAAGCTCACCTACAAAATGAGGTTTCATTCCCTTGAAAATGAAGTGTCCTGCTCTGGAAAATTGTATCCAGACAACAAGCATGCTCAAACACAAAATGATTTTATTTTATGGTATTTATAGGCATAATTCTTTCTACATAAATATCACCTGAATTTTCACTAGTTTCATCTAGGCTACCATGATGTCATGTTCTGAAGGCTTGAAAAGGTCTCTTCCAATTACACCTGACAGGTTTTGGTCATCTCAGAAAGAGCACTTCAGTCCTGTGGCTTCAGAGAGCTGCACAGCTCCATCCCTCCAGGCAGGTATTTCTGCTCTTTCCAGCTGAACTACAGACAGATGAAATTTGACAGTGTTTCCCCTTCAGTCGCTTCCTAAGGAAAATTAGCTAGCTTTGTCTTTTAGTTGCTGTAGTCACAAATGACAAACAATTGACAGCCAAAGGTATTTTCCCACATTAAATCCACAGATATGACAGAAAACACTACTGAAACAAAAGCAATAATAAGGAAGTAAATTCCCATAGGCCTGTGAAATTAGAATGTTTTGTTAAAATGACTGCATTTTTTTATCTGTGTCATTAATGGCAGATGAAAAGTTAATCACGGTATTGGTACAAAAGATGAAGTTAATAATAGGGAGCCCACAGGGCCTTTTTGTTAATATTGCCATGCCACAGCTATGCTCAAGCTAGACAAGAAAAGAGATTAATTGCAACAGTACAAACGGTGAGTTCAAAAAACTGTAGCATGGGGGCGAAAAGAGTGAGTTCTACAAAGTTCCTCCTACAGCAAGTCCAGCTTTATTAAGGATTCCATGGATTTATAGTAAGAAGACCTCAAGGGAAAATGTTACAGAAATGAATTTGCAAACTCAGGGAACAAAGGTGTTAGTAATACTTCTCTGTCTAAGAAATTCACTACTTGGCACATCTATATTAAATAGTCTCAGCCTATAGTAGTGTAATGTGATGGAAAATGAATATTCTGGCTGATGCAAGGGACTGATAATATAACCTTCATGCTGGCCCTTCCTTTTCCACAGTACCCAGTAATATAATTTCTGCTCTCTGCAGTCACAGAACAACAAAACTCTTGGAAACTTTCTCTCCTGACCTCAAACAATGGAGAAAGCAAATCTTGCATTCCCTTGAGTTTGGGCGCATGTCATCTATTTGCTTTTACTAGTGTCCCGTTGTATTTCTTGCTCTTGCTCTTATTTTTTTAGCCCATGTCAAAGGAAAATAGCAGCTCAGCCTTATTATTCCAAATATCTATAGATCTAAGGTCCTTAGGGACAAACCTGGCAAGCACAATGATCTTATGGCTTTGTTTTCTGAGGTCTAAGGGTAGATCTCAGATTTAGGATAGCATGCAGCTTTCCAAGAGTATTTTAATGTGATAATACCTGACCATACAACTATTAAGAATAAAACACTCAAAAACTGACCTCCAAAAACACCGAAACCACTTAAGACTTGCTGGTTTTTTTCAATCCAACCTACCTTTTTTTTTTAAGTCTTTAAGTTCAAAACAAGACAAAAGGGTAAAAAAACAGATGGTTATAGAGGAACATTTCTGTTCCTGAGAATACAGGGATTTATGCTGTGTTCATCAGTACCTCTGTGGGCATACATAAAAAGATCCAGTCAGAACAGGACTGAGTTTACTGCTTGTGTTATTTCACATGCTTTAGAAACTCTACTGAGTCTCCTGAAGTCACAGCAGATTTTCCAGGCCTTCACGGAAGAAAATTAAACCACCACAGGCAGTTGCAGAGGTTTTCGTCTTTGTCAGAAGTCAAGGGGTTAATAAGCTGCAAAAGACTACTGCCAGCTTTCTGCAGATCTGAATATCATTAGAACTTCACTGAATGGGTGATTTCTTGCTGGATTACGTAAAAATAATTCCTTTAAAAGAGACTTTTCTCTTGCCCACCCCTTCCACATACTGTGCAATACATACCGGTTATGCAGTAAGATCATTACAAAGGTAATTTCTTTCTGCAGCATCATAAAATTTTTATTGGATCGATAGCTGCTGAAGTATTGAAAGCAGTCATAAATTTTTATTGCATTAACAGAATTCAGTAATTTGTCACTCAAATGGGTCCAGATGAACAGGGTCTATGAAACTCTATTTGACAGTTGCTAAAGCTATTGAAATAATGCAGGTAATTTGGGAAAAAATAGTTGGGTAGGTTTGTCTCAAACCGTAATTTGTACATCAATAAAGTCAGAGAATAACTTTCTGCAAAAGACTGACAGGCTTGGTTCCTGGGTGCCACATTACCCCATGGCCTGTGAGTCAATTTCTGGCAAATATGCTTTGCTACTGAATGAAATACAAAATTTTCTGCTCCCCAAGAAACACAGATGCTCCTTTAGCCTTGCAAAAACTGGAAGTATTGACCATAAAGCAAATTATTTCTCCTTCTCAGGAAAAAGCTATGGGAAAGAAAATATCAGTTTTTCCCTCATAACAGCTATTTTGAGCTGCCCATTACCTTCTGAGGCATTTTTGTCTTAGGCTTTTAAATGGCTTTGTGATTTACCGATCAGCTGTGAAACAGTGTAAAACTAGATATCTTTTTTTAAATCATAAATTGCTTACCTTTGGCTTCACAACATTTTCCTTTAGGTAATTTTGTTCCTTTTTTACATTGCTGGTGATTTTCTGTTCATTATTGGTTTTTGTAATAAAAAAATCTGATATGATAAAAAGGTAGGAAGAATAATTTTTTTAAAAGGCCCTTCACCAAAAATCTAATTAAATTATTCAAGTAAGGTTTGTGGTTTATTGTGAGGATTCTTTTGTTCTACCTAAGTAAATACATTTTTTAATAGAAGACAATTATAACGTTTCCTCATCTTTAAAAAAGCAACAAATTATTTCCAGGTTATTTGGTATAATTTTTATTAAGATTTTGGAAGCAACCCTGTTTTTTTACAAGATGATACCTCTTCAGGCCTCTGCTGCATTTTAAGCCTTTTGTTTCACTGATAGGATAGAGACCAGAAGGAAACATGACTGAACACAAAATGTTTTATGAGGAGGTTTCATGATACTGTCATTTATCTTCCTACTGCAGCAGGGAAGCAGTGCCAGAGCCCATTTTGTAATGCAGTTTCTATTAGCTCTGTTGGTGCTAGCTTAACCAGGAGTCAAATTAATTCCTGAAAACACAAACAAAACCAGACAATATGACCTTGGTTCTCCAACCCAACAAGCTTGATCTGCCCAGCCATCCACAGCAAGATCACATCAAAATCAGGCATCACATCGTGCAAGCTTCTACATGAGCTTATGCATTCCTTGATGCTCGTATGTTACCAATTCTCCTCACCCTCAATATCCACAGATCAGGGTTAATCAAGGCATTTCTCTGTCCTGGGGACCCCATCTGCAAAAACTATGCTGGAGGTTGTCAGTTCATCAATTTGCTCTGGACCAACGCCCATTCACTGCTGAGCTCCGTAGAGTTCATGCCACCGTGACATGATCCTTATGCCTCAGGCATATGTATGAAGGCCAGGCTCTAGTACTGTCCTACAGAAAGGACAAAGCTTTTCAGCTCATAAGAAAAAGTAAAATGTGCCAACTTCATTTAGGTTGCAGTGTCAATTGTTTTCTACTCTAAAACACATGCACGTGAACACTAAATCTGGAAGCACGTTTCAAAATGTCAGGAAGACAGACACATGGTCAGCACAAGTTTTGTCAACGTACATGCTGACATAAGAACTACAAACCAAAATCTGTTCTCTAAATTTACATCTGGTTTTCTGAGAACTAACCCCCTCCTCGTTGATCTCAAAAATTGTTTTGTACAGAGTAGATTGAAATGATATGCTAAATCTTGCACGAGTTGAATGTGAAATTAGCTGTGAAAGGCAGATAAATTATTTTATTATCTTTTTCTATTTATAGAAACAAAAAGCCACAGAAGGTTTGGTTTGCTTGATTTACTAAGCAGCTCTGCATGAACTAAAGCTACTCTGAGGGTAATATTAAGTAAACAAGTGTAGTTAAAGAGAATGACCACCTTTATACCACTGGCATAAGAAATAATCTTCAGAAAAAAACAAGGGAAAATGTTTTGTTTCACCTTTTCAAAAATTCTTTTTCCTTTAAGAGAAAATTTTTCCTCGTCTTTTCTCAAAAGTCCATTTCTAGTGCTCTTGAAAGGCAACTCAATTATCACAAATCAATTTATTTGTTGAAATGATACTTGCATCAGGTTTTGTATATTACATCTGGTGGTTTTGAACACCAATTTATTAAACTTGTTACATCTACAGATAAAATTAATTTAAAAGTATGAAAAAATCAATATTTTAGAAGTTTCTGAAATCCATTCTAATCTGTATGTTGAGAGAAAATATTCTTATAGCTGCATCTGAGAGGAGCACCTTTAAATCTTTTCAATATATTTCATGCTTTTTAATTAATTAGGAAAACAACCCTTTAAAGGCAGAACATTAGACTAATTCCTGATATAATGCACTGAAGCATATGAAAATAAATATGCAGCATTGAATCTTACATTACATAAGATGCCTCATAAAAAACATCATATCTAGCCTTTTTTGAACTTTCGTTACTTTCTAAAACTCAGAGGAATAGCTGAACCAGATTAAATTAACTCTGCTTGTTCAAATAAAATATAGATAGAGATATAGGAGATATAAATGTTCAGTAATTAATGAAATGCCTTCCTACTTTTTCTATTTTATTATGATGTTTTCTTTAAATAAGAGCTAAATTTAGTATAAAAAAGTGGGGTTTTTTATATTTCAGCATTTAAACAATGTGTAATGTCAGAAGTTTCAGCACAGATTGTTCTATTCTAAAGAAAGCAATACAGAGGAACAGCTCCTAGTGAATAGAACAGTAAGCAATATTCAGTCATTTAGGATCTCTCCTTTATCCCCATTGCAGTTGTCTTTAAAAGAACAAAAATTTATTTATGGGGTATCAGCAGTTTAACTGTGATTGGGAAACTATTATGTGCCATAAAACCTGTACCTCTATTAATCTGATGACTCCTAGAAGCCAAGAGACTTACTAATTCTATTTCTCAGGAACATCTTTTGAAGGTGTTCTGTATCTCTTGAATAACAGGAGTCAGAGGACAATCACCTTTTGTGGAAATTGTTTACCCCATTTTGCCATTTATTTCTGTTCTCTGTAAGCTCACATGTTTCCGTGCTGGTGCTTTCATCCTCTTTACATTATCTCCAAGCTGATCCTTAACATGTAAAATCTTCCTCAGCCATACACACAACTCTATATTGCAAATAACATGAATTAATAATCCACCAGTGAATATCTAGCACAGAGCAAGCACCTCCATCACCCAAAATATTTTCCCAGTGATTTCCACCACAGACATGGTAACCACCACTACATCAGACCACCTCTACTATGCCATTGTTCATCAGTCAATTACCATCGTATCATCAAAAATACACCTTCAAACAACCATGTAGGTGTAATCCCTGTAGATAAACAAACATATCAGTGAAACACAGTATCATAATATCCTCATAAACAAACTCAGGAAGTGCTGGGTGTGTGGACAGTGAGGTGGATTGAGAACTGGCAGATCCCAGAGGGCCGTAATCAGTGGCACAGGGTCTGGTTGACTTGGATAAAGAAGCAAATGCCTCTTCAACAAGTTCACTGATAACACAAAGCTGGAGGACTGGCCAAACCCCCAGAGGGCTGTGAGCCCATCAGAAGTACCTCGACAGGCTGGAGAGATGGGCAGAGAAGAACCTTCTGAAATTCAACAAAGGCAAATGCAGGGTCCCGCACCTGGGATAGAATAACCCCCTGCACTGATACAGGCTGTGGGCCAACCTGCTGGGAAGCAGCTCAACGGAGAAGGACCTGTGAGTCCTGGTGGACAACAAGCTGTCCATGAGCCAGTAGTGCCCTTGTGGCCATGAAGGCCAATAGCCAGGGACTGCACACTGGAGCAGATTGCCCAGAGAGGTTGTGGATGTCTGAGGTATTCAAGATATTCAAGAACCATCTGGATCCAATACTGTGCAGTGTGCTCTAGGGTGACCGTGTTTGAGCAGTGAGGTTGGACCAGATGACCCACTGTGGTCCCTTCCAACCTTACCCATTCTGTGATTCTGTGAAAAGAGCAGCTATTTAATGTGTGAGAACCAGCATACTGCATGCAATGTCATTTCCTGTGAGAAGAATCAAGATATGAAAACAATATCTTCAAGCCACCATAATATTTCTCTGGCAAAAAAGAGATCACATTCTCAGATGAATCTCTTAATTCCTCATATTCAAAGGCAACATCAATTACTTCCCAAAGTTTAGGAGCTAGGACTCCTAGCCATTGTCCTGTAAGAGTCAAAGACAAGAAAAAAATCCCAAACACCAAATTCTTTTTCTCCCAATTCCCAGCTTTAAAAATGTGATATGTAGCATGCCTATGAGACTACTCAAGTGTAATGTAAAATACAGAACTAGTGGTTTACCTGGTCCAGATTAACACCTGTTTGTAAGTACAAGATAGTGCATCAAAAATGGATGAGCATTGTGCACAGTTTATAATGTGTCCTGAATATATTTAGTACTGTTTCAGTTCCAAATCAAGTGATCAAGAAAATGTAGCTATTCATGAGTGTGCTTGTTTTCCTTTTCACAAATGATGATTGCTCAGTATGATCAGCATTTTTTCCAATGCAAAGTCTTTGTGGAACAGATTTTTACCCTGAACCTCTGCTGAAAGATGTGTAACTGCTGAAGAGGTTTCTCGAAACCTGCATCTTTAGGTTTTGAGAGACTCACGTATGTACAGAGAATCATAGAATCACAGAGTGGTTTGGATTTGAAGGGACCTTTAAATATCATCTGGATCCAAGCCACCTGCCTTGAGGGATGGACCCTCCACTAGACCAGGCTGATCAGTCTTTGTTTACTTGCAGTGAAATAAATTAGACCCACAGGACTCTGACAATTATGGTACTGCCTAGCAGAGTATCAGCTCCTGTAGGGAAGACTTTCTCCACAGCTCTTCCACGAAGCACAGAGTCCTCCCCAAGGCGAGATAACTGCTGCAGAGCTGCCTGTGGGCTGCCATCCCTCAGGATATGCCAGGTACCAGCTAGATAAGAAGTCTTTGGAATGGCCCAAAACTGTTTCAGAGAGCTTAATATCTACTAAAAAATCACGGGAGAGTGTTGGTCCATCATTTATCCCAATTTCATTGCACTAAACATAGCCTGTGTACCATCCATACCAATGCGACAAAATAGTTTAGTGTCTGTTTTAGTTTAGAATAAACTTCCCCCTCCACCTAATGCAGATATGCAGATCTGCTTTACTTCCTACAGAATAGTACAGGAAATTCTTCCAGTTGCAGGATGCTTTTAGGACTGAGTGACTAGATGTAACAAGGCTGTGGTGAAACACAGCAACTTAGTTAGGAGTGAGGACATTATGACTGACAAGCAAAGGAAGGAAGAAAATGGGACAGTGCCTGAGAGGAAGGGTTGAGATGAGTGTGAAAAAAAAAAAGTAAAAGGTCAAAGCAAGGAAAGGAAAGTGAAAAAGGAAATAAAGAGAACCAGAAAAGAATAAAAACACAGGGGAGACGGCAGCTGGAGGGGAATGTGTCGTAAATAAAACAAGTCTTGAAGCACAGCACAATAGAAATAATGCATTCAAAAGACCAGAACCTGCAGAGATTCTCTGAGTTGAATTTAGTGTCTCCAGGCCCTGAGGTGGGAATAGCCCAGGTTAAGAGATTAAGGAAACGATGGTGCTGCTCATCTCTGCTGCTATTCAGACAGATTTGCTGGCAACACTATCCTCCATTTTAAGATTATTGCAGGGCCCATCATTCATTCCCATCCTTCTCACTGATAGCCATAAATAGCCAACAGCAGTACTGGCGAAGTACTTTGCTGCATACATGCACCATACAAAAATAATGGTCCTGTGTTCAGTGGGAAAATATTACAGCATGGCCACATAAAAGTTCCTGAGAAGCAGGACTTCGTATTTGTACTGCTCCCCTGGCCAGCCCCATCCCTGTAGAGCGGTGTCCCTGGTGCACACATCGCAAGGACTATAGCCCACCAGTTCTCATGATTTCTACACGAAATTATGTGTTACTGTTTCCTGAACTACAAGAAGTATTTGGGGCCACAAAGTAAGTACACAGCTTTTCAGTCTATGAAGTTCACAGGTAAACCCTGTGTGTTAGGACTAAAACAAGGCTTCATTGCTGCATGCCCTCATCTGGTGCTTTCATTTCTTGCATTGCTCTCTTGAGTTTCCTGATTAATTATCAAAATTGGCTGCAGGCATGAGTCATGTGCTTTAACACAACCTGATTAACCCATCAAAAAGGATATAAAGATTTTTCACTAGAGCAAATTTTTCTAATTGGGTCACAGTCTTTTTTTTCTCTATGTGACGTGTCATGAAAAAGTGTCCAATCAGTTTAAAACCCTTCATCCTTGAGAAGTGTCCTACCTCTTATGCTGATTTTCATGCAAGTTGTAATATAGAAAAAAAATCAGCGATACAGATGTTTTGCATAAGTTTGTCTTACATGTGTACATGCTTTTCACCCTCCTGGATGTGAGATCTCCTTTGAGTTCACATAGACCCTTGCCATTGCATAGCATGCTCTGGAGCCCTGAACTCCTCTGAAGAGAAGCTTCTGTTAATTGTTCACATTTGAATAATTTATATGTTATATTATATTATATTATATTATATTATGGCATATACAACTGAAAATTTTAATACAGAGATGGGACTAGTGAAAATCAGAAGCTGTAGGGCTGTTTCACATGGGTCCCTGGTCCCATTTGGACATTAAATGAGGCAAAATCTCCATTTTTGTTACTGGAACCTTACCACACATATATGCATCATATTTAGGTTGTGATAATGAATTACTTCATGAAGCTCCTGTAATTATGATGGAAGGAACCAGACTAGATCTATACTTCTTGAATACCTTGCTTTTGGGTAGATTTTTGCCCTTTCATGAAGCATTAAGAAAACAAAGTGCACATCTGCTCCTTGGTATTAAGGCCTCAGAAGTGTTTGCCTGGTGTGTCTTGTTTACCAGTCAGATTTGAGACTGGAAGAGAATTTTTTCTCAATTGAGATTAATAGGGACTGTTTTTGCCTTTCTCTGAAGGAAGATAAAGGCATGACCCATTTCTAAGGCTTTTTTGTTTTCATCCCACGAATGCCACATTATCTTCCTTCTATTTTTTTTTTTTTCATGTTAAACAGCATAACTGTGGCTTTTAACCTTATTCTTTAAGTCCGAGTTTTACCCAGGCTACTGGGAGTGTTTTGTGGCCCCTGCTGAGCAGGAATGTGAGGAAGGTGCGTTCCGCAGAGCCTTTGGTCTGAACATCTGCTGCATAGCTGTCTGTGGCAGGAGGATAAATTCAGGGCTTGTGTATGATGGTTTGTGGTAAATTGTCTTCTTCCAAGTGCCTTGTATGATGCACTTCTATCATGAGGTGAGGGGGACACAGGCCAGTACATGAACATGTGGCCAAGAGCAATTATTTTAACAAAAATAGTTGAGCAGTGTCTGGCTCAACAGAGGTTGCACCTTCAGGACACATTTGAAGCACTTTCATCACAAAGCAGCAAAATATAACTCAGCCATCCAGCAGAGCTGACAACGCCTGACCTGCATGAAAACTCGATTTGTAAACTGTTTTTCTGTCCTGGTGTCTGTGACCCTGAGGCAGGTTTAAGCAGAACTCTTTCCTTCGAGTTCGTGAACCATGCAGTCCCTGGCCCTCAGAGCTGCCTTTGCGCCTTTGCAGCAGGAGCTGGCAGCAGCAGGCAGAGCTCTTGGGTGACTGCCTCAAGTGTGCAGGAAAGGCAGATGAAGGAAGGGCTGGCAGAGGCTTTGATGAGCTCAAAAAGCAGCAAGTTTACAATAACGTGGCTGTTGCTGTGACATATCATTTTCTTTCCCTTTCTTCCCATTTTCACAGTGCCGCTTGCTTCTTGCCTCCCCACTCACATTATCTTCAGAGAAAGAGTATGAGGAAATTGGAGGGGAGGCAGAGGAAGGCAGCAAAAAATGTCAGCAAGCTGTGGGAGGGCTGGGAGGAGCCCCAGTGAATCCTGTTTCCACAGTTGTCCCTGTTTGTGTAACAGTGAAGGTCCATCAGGCCTGACTCTTTTTTTTCTGGGTTTCTTTTTTTCCTGTTCATTTTGGTTGAAATTTGAATCTGGAATGATCATGAAGAAGTTGATCAGGAGATGCTTCATAATTACATCAAAAATGTAACAGCACAGGAGAGTAAAGCAGAGCATCTTTTATTAATTGATAACCTGAGGCTACCTGACTCCCTGTAAGATAACATGTGAATCAGTGGAATAGGCCTCAGCGAGCACAACAGAGAGATTCATTAGCTAGGGAAACAATCATTATCAAGCTACTGGAAAGTTGTCCTGCTACTGGATCTTATAATGAAGTGTTCAAACTTTTAAATTAATTGAAAAAAAAACGTAAAGCAGAGACCAAGCAGTCAGCTAAATTCCTGAATTGTTAAATGTGCTAATGTGAACATAAAATACACTCTTTCTCTATCTTTCACCTTTCCTTTGTCGCTCTATATTTCTTCTGCCTTCTTTGTGATCTTCTTCTCCCACTGGCTCAAACCAGCGTCATGGGTCCATGGAGGCTGTTGCTTTGAAGTGCTGCTGATAGATGTCTTTTGAGTCCCAGGGACCCCGTAACCAGTGGGGTTCCACTGGCCAGGCTGCACGCCCTGCCAGCCAGGCACATGTTGAGGGGCAGGGCAGACTGTCCAGCCATGGTAAAACCACCATGTCATCCTTCAGTGCCCATTCTCTACCCCAACTGAAACTGCCCCATTTCAGAGTAGCCTGTTCTAAGACTGTAAATAGACCAACAGCTTCATTCTTCCCTCAGGAAAATTGCATTAATATGTTCAGCAGTAGTTTACCCCTAGGCAAAAGAATCATAATACTAAAAAAGAGTAATTTAAATCAATGTGAACAAACCTCAGTAGCATTTAGTCTCTTATGAGAACATGAACATAATAACAAGAACATTACAAATAATTTAGGTTATAATTAAGGCCATTAAGGAAACATGCACTGTATTAAAGCACATCTGTACACTTGCACCTACAAGCTGCTTGTTTTCTCATTTCTGTGAGGAATATTGCCTTTACCCACTCCTTGCATAACACCTGCTGCTAGAGCTTATGCAAGGGCAGCCTGGGGCCCAAAAGCTGATTATATCTTTGTCCCTAATGGAGAATCAGGAAGCACACCATTCCAGCTTTCTGCCAGGAGGAGAAAGGACACACCTAGATTTAGATACGTATCTTCCTGACAGAACAAAAATGGTCTCCTTGCAAAAAGAAAACTTTATTTCCTAAGCAAATATTATTTCACTTTCTATCGGTTATAGCACTGTGGAAAATGTATCAGTAAGACGACTGTGAATTGTTACCCTCCCCCTGTCAACTCAAAGAGTTAGGTAGCCTGATTCCACAGAGGACAGATATGAGTTAAGCATGGATAATGTTGATACAGATACTACATATAAGCTCAAATAATTTGAGAAGGGAATTTAATAAGCAAGGCCAGTTGCCAGTTTGGCCAGCAGACATATGTGCCCTGAGCACTAATGGGACCATGGTTTGTGTGCAAGTTCAGGGCTCAAGGAAGCTGTGTCACCACTCAGCAAAAGTGAGCTGTAACATCTGGGCATTACCTTTCATTAAGGCAGTCTTGATGTCTTTGAAATCAGAACATGAAACAGATAACAGGAATGAGCCCAATCTCAATATGCTGATACTCTGTTCCCTTGCTTTGCCTTGCTAGAGTAAAGTAAACTGGAGAAATATTTACAGTGTTAGTTTACCTCTGTGGTTTAGTGTTCCTACTCCCCATGAAAAGGCAGATCTTGAAAACAAAGTGCAAGCAAGTTTTGACAACTGGAGAAATTACATTTACCCAGACTTGATTTCAACAGTATTAAGAAAATAGTAATTTCACTTGGTGCCCAAATTTGGCTGGTGATAAAGGAATATCTGATTTCTTCCACTGGCCAAAAAAATTTGCAATACTTTCTTGATTTAGCTGAAAGGGCTGCTCTCATGGATTTTACTTTATTATCTGGGGATGTCCTCAACACTTGTATCAGGGAAATGCGTCCCCTTACCCATTCAGACAGTAGGAAAAAGATGTTGATTTCAGGAACATGTTGCTAATGGCCAGATAATTCTGTTCTGCTTTACTATATGGTCACAGTTTGGCCTTCTTCATCATTGCCCTAATCAAATACCTTGTGTCCTTGGGACTATAAAGTGAGGCTTTCTTTGAGAAGTCCAGGTAAGCAATAGGAGCACCTCCAGCTCAGCAACCAAGTGCTATTTATATCTTCAGCACATGCAGAACCAAACCCAAAAGTATCAAAGAACTGCTGCAAGAAAAGTGAGTAGCAAACCTGAATTTGTCTCTGGCTCAGAAACTGAGTGCACACCCTCACAGCAATGTAAAAAACAAGAGGATTTCTCCTGCTGTTCACAGAGACTCAGAACAGTGAGGACTGCAGGCCCACCCAAAAGGAAACTCCAGCTGCACAACAGAGCAGCACATGCTGGGTCCTGGCACAACTGCTGGGCAGCTAGAAGGAGCTTTAGGCATTGAGTCTGGCAAACAGCAGTGTGAGACTGACACTAATTGATGGTTAACACCCTCACTACTAAATACAAATATTGACAAGATTGATTTTATTGGAGTTCACTTTACGAATGTGGATTTTTGCTCATGGCACCAGGATTCATAGGACTTGGGATCTAAATTTATTTTTAACAGTGATTTTAGCTCTAATTAATTACTATCTCTTAAGCTTTGAAGTTGACACCATTTTTGGTTCTTGGACTTTCTTTAGAACAACACGTTTTGCTGGTATCACAATGCAATTTTAAGTTCTGTCTTTTGTGAGAAGTAAAATGCATTTTAACTCACTTCTGGATGTACTCAGTGTTTTTGGCTTGAAGCATTAAAAGAATTTAAACCATTATCAGTTTTGATGCAGAGAAAATGAGCAACCTACTCTCATTCTATTCCATGCTCAAATTAGAATATTAGCACAATTAAATGGCTGATAAAAATAAACTATTCTCTAGCATTCATACTGGGCTATGTTTATTCATTCTGAACAGCTTCTTTTTTTAGCAGGAATACAGTGAGGGTCACTGTTAACTGTTTTTCTAGCTTAGGTAGGTCATCACTGTCTTATTTTAAAAAGCACACACTCTTAGAATTCTATTTCTTTTTCATTTCTATTTTTTTCTGAGTAGAGCTGTAGTAATTGGATTCCTTCATTACTCCTTCTACGACATTCTAGGTTAAACAAACTAAGGTGATTAAAATGAAATGGAGCAAGTAATTGATAAAGCATTAGTATCAGCAGAAATGAATGCTTTCACTGTACAGTGTATCCCTCCCACCACTGCAGGAGAGCTTGAAGTCTGCTGTTGCACAGAACAGCTATGAAATTTGATGCCTGACACAATTATAATTATGCTTCAAACACTGACTGATTTTGATTTATTCACAACGGACAACAACCTCCACAAGCACACTAAAGGCCTTTCCAGGTGTGAAATCAGGTGATTTGCAATGTGTAAGGCACTCTGAAAGGACTTTAACAAGCCCAAAAGTTCTTCTTAATCCACCCTTTACTAAAATGTGAGTAGTTTCTCCCTATGACAGTGTTCAGACTCTTCATATGAAAACCTCACTCAGACCTGGGCCCTGGAGAATCTCTCTTGCACAATCTTTAATCCTTACATTTCAGACAGAACATGCCTTCACAAATGCTTTGTCAGAGGTTCATTTATGAGAATGTTTAAGAGAATTTAAAAATAATAGTTTCAGATTATCCTTGAAGATTTTTCAGGTTCCTAACAACTTACATTGGATGGTTTAGAGAAGGGCCAACTGCAGCACCAGCAGCTGGAGCACACCCCAGCACCTTCATAGGCTCTGCAGGGTGCTCCAGCTGCTGTATTCACCAGCAGCCACAGCCATGAGTCAGTGAATGAGGAAGTTTCCATGGTAGCAAACGGGGAGTAACACAGATGTCACAGGTCCTGCCTCTCCCTGTACACAAATTGGTTTTGGCACTAATCCTTGTGTTGTGTTCTGCTGCTCTGGTCCCAGAGAAAGCCAGGAGATGGATCAGGTCTGCAGACTTGAGGATGCTGGGAAAAGAAAATACAGGAATACTTTGATACAAGGTTTTTGTACTATTTATTTCTCATTTTTCCATCTCTGTACATCTGCACTGGATACATGGGATAGCATCTCTATCTCAGTATTTATTGCTCTCTCAGCTATTCAAAAACAAACAAACAAACAAAACCAAACAAAAAACTGAACCAAAACAAAAGAAACAACCCAAGTCTAAATTTACCCCTAATTTCTGAACTGTGGAAAATGACTGCTTAGGGATTTAATCTCTTCTTCTGATCGACTAACAGGATCTTTCCAGGACACATGCCAGCTTCTCTTTATCTGCATTCTCCTATTTGTGAGAGCCCTGTGACCTTGGATGCTACAGGACTGAGAGTACTTCTGTGAAAACTTCACCTTTGTCAAGTACTTCACCAGCCATGTATATCAAATAACATAACAAAGCACCAGAAATAGCACATCCCAAACCAGAGACAGCATTTACCAAGGACTGAACTCAGCTAAGCATTTTTCTGACTTCTGAAAAATGGTCATTTTCTTTTGATCCAGGACACAGAAAATGCAATGAATAACAGTACCATAAGGAGACTCCCTGCTACTTAAAAAGTTATTTTGTCTGTATTTATCTATTTGGTTTCCTCTCGCTGGAAAAGATATAAACACTAGTGAGTGTGGATTGTCAGCTGCAAGAAATCCAAGTTCTGTTCTTGGGGCAGCAGGTCAAAACTCATCTGCAAAAGCAAAAACATGGCACATTATAGTTTCCTCCTCACAGAAAAGGTACTTGGGAACTCCAGATATCTATCTTTAAAAAAAAAAAAGGCTACTTAGGTGGTCAAAGGCCTAAGCATGCCTAGAAGCACCCCAGTGCTAGATGATTTTGGCTCTGAAGCCCTGAAATGATATATTTATTCAGTGATGACTAAATATAAAGATCATAAACATTAGCAGGAGTAGGCATCTGAAGCCCAGGTCTCATCACTTCCAAATGAGTGCCCCAGACACAGGTATAAAGAGCTGAGCCCCTTGTTTTTTGCATCCATGCATGTGATATATGGTAATACACCGCACATGAAGCAATTAAGCAGGAGAGAGGGGTTATAATGCAGCTGTTTATAGAATGCTTTCAGAAGGTGGTAAACATGAAAGTAAATACTAATGCAGAAGAAAAAAGCTAATGGAAATTCAGTCTCCTGCATCCCACAATCATGCCTGACCTATTAGCTCATAAAGAGGCATCCCCAGAGAAAGGTTTGGGAACCTGATTTCATGATTTCTTATGAATCCTGAGAGAAGTGCTAGAATAAAGGCCCATATATTGTACTTAGATCCAATTCTCTTAGCACTTTTCCTCCTTTGTGGCTAATGCAAATCTGCACTTCTGTGCCGGCTCCCCTGGGCTCCTCCCCAGCTTGGGAGCTGTACAGCTACGCCCTGGCCCTGCGGTGCAATGGGTGCTGATGTAGGGCCAAGTGCTTAAAACACAAATGTTACAATAAAAAGTATTGCCTTATCTGTTCTTCTCCTTAATGGATAGAGCTCTCAGGCATAGATCCCAGATCCCCAAATAATTCATCACCTGACCAATTCAGGTACTTCAGAGCATTGGCACTAGGGCAGCAACTGTAAGGGAATTTCTTCTTAGGAAAAGAGGTACGTTACCTCACATTTTTTGGGGATGCCACATAAAAAGGTTGAGGGTACAGTATGTGTTAGAGGCAGCTTGCTACTGTAGAGTAACTGGTTTGCATCTCAAAGCCTTTATTTTAGGGTTTTAAATGGACATGAAAAAGGCTTAGTCATAGAGTTATTTATTTTCTATTTTCAGGGAAAATGCACGAAGTGAGAAGCTTAAGTGCTGCTACCCCTGCAGCCTAAGATTTCAATCCTAAGAATAAATAACTTTCCAAAGTTATTGTTGCATGGAGAGTTTTCACATTATTGGCTCCAATGAATCTAGTGGTTTTTTTGAAAGCTCATTGACATTTATTATCTTCCATCACAAGAGAAAGCAAACAAACCCCAGACTTTGAGAAAATTTTTTCTTTAATATCACTATTGAATGTTAAAATTCTATTTTCTTTCCATGACCTGAATTGTCCATATTTTTGTATTATATTCAGCTTTTTATTCTTGTTTATAATGTGGTTTTAGGGGACAACATTGGGGAAAAGCTGTATAGTAGAATATTATCTAAACAGGATCCATTTTTTTCCTGATTTAAGTACATTAATGATTGAAGAGGTATAAAGATATATGCATAGATGTATTTCATATATTTGTATGTATTATTACACTGTTAATATTCAAGTAATAAATGCACACAATCACATTGACTATCAGTCAGTGTTTAGAAACAGAAGAAATTATGCTTGGTCTGGGCAACATTCCCTGTCCATCCATATAACCAGGAGGGTTGTGTGCCAGGTTAAGCAAACATGTTTCCTTACACTATTTTGCTCTCCAGACTTTATTAAAATTGTTTTATTAAATATGTGTGGAAGCAGTGTCCCTTGTTCAGATCAATGGAGAGTGTCAGTACTGCCAGACACCTGACATGGGGACTCAGTTTTTCACAAGTGCCCAGCTGAGCCCTGACTTGCTGTCTGTACCACAATGAGAATCCCAGCACATCTGTGAAGCTTCCAGCTTCTTTAGCATTCCTGAACAGTTCTGGAGAGGGGCAGAGAAATGCCAAGTATCTGCACATGGGTCCTACCCGGCAGCCAAGCAAAGGGAAGGACTGAGCCCGTAATTCAAACAAATGCACAATCACAGCAAAGATATCACGCTGGCAGCAAGCCCAGCCCTGCTCATCCTGCAGCAAGAGGGATGTTTCCAGGGCAGCTGCAATTCCAGCCTCCAAAGGGTGAAGTGTGGCACCAGACTACCACCTTCTGTGGGTCCTTGTGGCACTCCAGGAGGGAAGGCAAGAAAAGAGCAGAAGAATGGTTTTCCTTTCTTCCATCTCAGATCTGTTTCTCATTTTTTCCCTTCTTTTTATTTCCCACATTAAACTTCTATGACATGCAAGGTGGGCAGCTTTTATTGCTGCATCACTGAAAGTTGCTGGTTTGAGTTTCTAGAATATGTGAGTGCAGCTCAACAAAATTTAATTGAGTTTTGCTGAACTTTGTGGACAAAAACTTCAGAGCTGTCTTTGGATCTTACAAAAACCACCAGTGGATGCCCCTTATTCCATCTCTACTCTGTATACCATTGGATTTCAGTAAATGATCATGCCTTTAATAGCAGAGTTCAAATACATCCACATGCTCAAAGTCAGTTGGACCTATTGACACTATGATGGAATTTTTAAGGAGCAAATTACATTTTATGTTCTTCATTGTATTAGTAAATGCTGGTGTTCTGTGGTTGATCTGAGAAGATACACAGGCAGTAAGTGATCTAGCTAAGAAAATAATATTATGTAGTCTAAATTATTAAAAGGAAAATGTAGCTATTGACATCACTTAAATAGTTATCTACTACTATGTTTCATTTCTAAGAGAGGAAGATATTTTTATGCTCTACTGAAGAAAGTTAGCATAGCTCTCTGTTCCCCTAAAATGCAGAGACTCCAACGTGTGATCATCACCCGCTGTATGTAGACCACTATTAAAGCAATGAGTATTTCTGATTACCCCACTTGTACAGTAAATCATTTCCAACCAGCTGTAAAGTCAAAGATGAAACACTCAAACTAAACTTATATTATCAAGGTCAGCTTAGAGACAAGGCACCCTAAAGGTCCTGGCAGATTCGCTATTATCTTCTGTGTACAGCATTGCAATGGGCAGGCACGGGAAGGGAGTACTGGGGATGTTTTAGCTCCTGAAGCCCAAATGAGAAAATCAGGCTCCCACCGCATGCACAAATGCACCAAGAGAAATCATCATTGTACAGCTTTGTTCTGTTTCAAGTGTCCTTCCAAAATTTGTTCCAGGCCATTAACCATTCATATGCAAAGTTAAGAAACATAAAATACTGCCAGGCACAACTAAGAGAATAATACCTGTGAGCTGAATTCAAAGAAGGAACCTTGGCTGGCTGATCTCAGATGTCTAAACACAAAACTCAGATATTTATAGCACCTCTGCCAGGTTCTGACAAGCCATGGAGTTAATAAGGAAAACACCAATTACTTGGTATTGCTAAGTGCCTTCATGTTCCTCACATAAAGACAGCTTTAGGAAGTAAAAGTAATTCCTTGTCATTTTTTTTAAACTAAGGACTTGGATTTATCTTTTTTTAACTCCAGCAAACAGTTCAACACCATTAGTCCCTAAGGAATGAATAAGATAGAATAATTTTCTGCAAGTGCCTATGACTTGAAAGGCTAACAAGCAAAAAAAAGCATTCAAATGCTCTGACATGTCCATAGCACTTCCCAATTACCTCCTCCAGCAGCTAGATTTTGTGAATTCCAGTTCGTGGACACTCATAGTTGGATTTCTAAGTGTTGCATTGTGAGTACTGCTGGTTGGCTAGAACATTAAAAGATGCTGTGATATGACACATTGCAACACCCAGGTCCTCTCTATGAATCCTCTGAAATTTGTGTTACAGCTTTCAAGTGGTTCAACAGTTCTACCCATGCAATCCAAAATCTCCGTGTAGGAATGTCTTTCCCTCCATGCTTGCTGGCTGAACTCCTTCCATCTGTCTCTGTTCTTTGTGTTGGGCTGTTCCCATCTTCTCTGTGTCCTGAACACTGCTTCCACAGAATTAAACTTATTAGAAACCTTAAGATGTGCTTATTGTGAAGCAGTCATGTATGTCATTGTCCTATTAGTTAGTTCAGCTTAGAAGCCTATTTGACTGCAGATTAGAAGGCTTGAACAGCCCATATGTCATGTTAATATATGGGAAGATTTCTTGTTGATGGAGAGACAATATAATGAGCATGGGAATTACACTTCATTTCTCCTTTTATTTTTGTGAACTAATTTGTGATGACTAGTCCAATACAAATGCAGTAGGCAGACTCCTCTCAGCTCCATCATGGAAGTAGCTGCTGTTAGGGGAACAATGCTGGGGCTATAGGAGCACAAGTACAACCTACACAATTGTTGTTACAGCATCTCTTCCATAAAGAACCAAAGCATAGAAATGTCTCCCAAAAAAGTAATTCATCTGTCACAAGGTACAAGGGACATTTAAAAGGTCATCATGAGAACTAAGAAAAGAAAATGGAGGCAGTACTGCATTCAGAATACTTTTAGGCGTTCAAGGACAAGTTAGGAGCCTAAATAGATCCTTGGATCTGGGCCCCAGAGTGCTGAAAACAAAGGCGAGGAAGGAGATAGGATTGTAAGTGGGCAAGTTGAATAAAGAAACCTTATTTTGACCTAGAATATGCAAGAGCATGCTTGCAGGCAGTGGGACAGGAGCCAGCAGAGTTGAAGGTGAGGCTGAGATAATGAGAACAGAAATAAAGGAGGAAAGAGAGCTTGAAATAGCAGGGACTGAAGAGATGAGAGGCAGATAATAGTCCACAGACCTCAGAACTGGAGACAGGCTGTGACAGAAAAGGGGAAATTAATAGTGGGCAGTGGGAAAAAAGGATGAGGAGAGGCAGAAACTCTAGTAAGACCCATTTTTGTGAGAGACACTGAAGTAGTATGAGAAGGAGGCAATACCATCTATCAGCAAAGATGGGAATATTGTCAATGAAAAATATAAGTAACCCTTGTCAGACAAGATACTTGGTCATAGCTTACTGTATCAAAATATAAACTCTATCATCATCATTAGAAATAACAGAGGAAAGCAATTCACTCTGAATATGACAATTAAATTCATTCTTCAAGAACATGTATTCAAAGATGTTTACCTACACAAAGATTTGAAAGCTTTCTTTCCATTTACTATTGGTATAGTCCTTATATATATTCCTCTTTTATCTACTCACTATTTTCTTCCTTCTAGATCTTTTTTCTCTCTAGGTGTCTCATGAAATTCTTCTAAAGGTTGTCCCTTCCTCATTGTCACAAATCCATGTTATTCCATTCAGTGTTGTCTCTCTGTAGTAAATTCCTGTCAAAATACCTTAGGGCCAACTGTGAAGTACACAGGGGTGGCTGCCCAGTGTCGCATCGCACCAGGCAGGTGTCTCAAATCATCATTCAAATTCAGTGATTCTCAGGCTTATAATTCACTCAGGCACTTCAGAAAACCTAATGTCCTCATCTTTGTCTATCAATACTCACATTGTGATTATTATAAATGCCTTTGAAAACATTCTGTTCTCTTTTCATTGTGTTCAATGTCTTTAAGTTCAGCAATTTGTCCACTGACTGAGTACAAATTTTACTTCCTTTCAGCACAGAAAGTTATACTGATACAAAAATAGGAGCTTCTTCTTCCCACTTCTCCCAAGGATCACCTACTCTCAGGCTTGGATGCATTTAAACTTCTCATTTATATGAATGCAAATTTGATTTTTTTTCTTAACATACACAAAACAAAACTTTTTTTTACATTTTTTCCCTTATGAAACATTAACAGTCCTTGGTATTTTTCACAAAAAGCTTAACTAATAAGTATTTTATTTTCTTTTATTTAGAAGACATTTTACATGGAAGACTTGAACACAAACTAAAGCCCAGTGAAATTATTTACTATCAAAAAGATTATTAGCAACTTAAAGCATAAATTTAAGCATTAAATTTTGCCAGATACTGTTGCAACATCAATTGAGACCATGACAGCTAAATGAGCTTCCAGAAGCTAAACAGAAATATAACTCTTGAAGGTCACAAGCCTGATTAAATCAGGGTGTACTCACAGAATATCCATCTTACTACTAGGAAAGACTGGGAACGGTTTTAAAAAGCAGAGCTCCCTGGGCTGTGAAAATAAAGTGGAATGAGACAAAAAAAAAAAAAAAAAAAAAAAAAAAAAAAAAAAAAAAAAAAAAAAAAAAAAAAAAAAAAAAAAAAAAAAAAAAAAAAAAAAAAAAAAAAAAAAAAAAAAAAAAAAAAAAAAAAAAAAAAAAAAAAAAAAAAAAAAAAAAAAAAAAAAAAAAAAAAAAAAAAAAAAAAAAAAAAAAAAAAAAAAAAAAAAAAAAAAAAAAAAAAAAAAAAAAAAAAAAAAAAAAAAAAAAAAAAAAAAAAAAAAAAAAAAAAAAAAAAAAAAAAAAAAAAAAAAAAAAAAAAAAAAAAAAAAAAAAAAAAAAAAAAAAAAAAAAAAAAAAAAAAAAAAAAAAAAAAAAAAAAAAAAAAAAAAAAAAAAAAAAAAAAAAAAAAAAAAAAAAAAAAAAAAAAAAAAAAAAAAAAAAAAAAAAAAAAAAAAAAAAAAAAAAAAAAAAAAAAAAAAAAAAAAAAAAAAAAAAAAAAAAAAAAAAAAAAAAAAAAAAAAAAAAAAAAAAAAAAAAAAAAAAAAAAAAAAAAAAAAAAAAAAAAAAAAAAAAAAAAAAAAAAAAAAAAAAAAAAAAAAGAAACCAAACCAAAAAAATAAAAACGCGTGAGGAACACAGCACTTCTGACATAAGCCAGGGATTAAAACACTGGAGGTGGAATCTTGGCTCCCGTCAGGTTGAATGTTGACTTCAATGACTTGAGGCTTTTCTCTGCATCTGTACCACAAGGCAGGGAAAATAAAGCATCTGCTTGATGCTTTGAATTGTTCTCTTTTAAGTTTTGTTTTGTTTGTACCTTCTTTGATCGTTGCATCAATTTCATGTTCAGTGGAAGCTGCTTCTCTTTTGTTTCATTTCATGATCAGCAGTATCCAGTCGCTGGAAGGCTCAGCAGAGAGGGAGAGAGAGGCTGGTGCCCATGCACAGCTGGACAGTGGCCTTGGAAGGCAGATATCAGGAACAGGATAGGGAGAAGTGAAATAGCCACTTTGCACTTGAAAGAATGGAATGGAAGGAAACTGAAGAGGTTTGGTTAAGCCTATACATCGAGAAAAGTCTTTAGACAGTAAAGGAGNATGCACAGCTGGACAGTGGCCTTGGAAGGCAGATATCAGGAACAGGATAGGGAGAAGTGAAATAGCCACTTTGCACAGCTGGACAGTGGCCTTGGAAGGCAGATATCAGGAACAGGATAGGGAGAAGTGAAATAGCCACTTTGCACTTGAAAGAATGGAATGGAAGGAAACTGAAGAGGTTTGGTTAAGCCTATACATCGAGAAAAGTCTTTAGACAGTAAAGGAGATTGGTAGAATGATTTTCCTAGTACAGCAATTGCAGCCTTGTTGCCAGACACCATTCAAAAGTGGCATGGGGCTCTTTCTTATGGTTGAAGTTCATGGGCAAGATGGCTCAGGAAGGGTTTGTGCCCACGTGACCAGCAGCTCGGCCTCTGAAACTCACTGAGAGTTTTCTATGCCCCTCTACAGATCCCAGGCCTTACACAACAACCTTCTTTAATAACATTGGCTAAACTGTACCAATCCCCATTTAGTCTTTACATGATAATAAGCCTAAATAGGCAATCTCGTATTTACCTAAATCTCCCAGTGATTTCAGTGGCAGCTGGGATTGCTCAGCAGCTTTGAAAATCAGGCTACTTATATTTAGCTATTTAAATGTGGAGTTAAGAATCTAATTTTAGGTGCTTAAATTTGAAAATTTTGACCCTAATATTCAATACCAATTCATTTTCCATCACTTTCATCAAAATTTTGAGGAAAAAATTAGAATATTATGAACAAATGGTGAAATTACATTTTTGTTCTCAAATGATTGCATATATCTCTTTCATGGTTTTTAAAAATAGCTGGAGGTTCCAAACCAGTGCATTCAAATTAACCATATGCAGTAGTTATATTAAACAAAAATATCCAGCATGCAAAAGTTTTACTTTCCCAGGTTTAACTTCAGAAAATTTTAATTTATTTTCTGTAGAATACAAGTTTGATCAGAGCTCCAGGCAGAAATGACATATCCATTTGCTTTCAAAAAGAAAATATATCATTATGATTTATTTTTCCCAGGAATTATGGTACCAATCATAATGTAATGCATGTTCTTGGTCTAATGCATCTTTTATTTTTTCTTCTGGTGACTTAATTGTATTATACTTCAGAGAATATTTTTAATACAATAATCTAACTGAATTGTTGAGGCCCTCTTCTTCACCCTGAGGCTTTACAGAGATTTCATATAAAGACCCTGAAACAGGGATATCCTTCTGTAAATGAGTTAGCTGTACAGCAGTGCTATTTTTGTTTGGTTCTCCCATGCTTCACAACCTGAGGATAAAAAAAATCTATGCATTTTTTTCAATTTTTTTCTTAATAAATGAATACAAATTATGACAACATCCTAAAAATTTGTTCCAGTGAAGAAACACCTTATTTGTGTGACTGGAACACCTCACCTCACCTAACAGACCTATGACTCCCTCAAAAGCCTCTGAGTTGTCATGGCTGCAAAAACAGTTTACCACCTCTCAATCTTCTGCCAGAGGTTCCCACTGTGCCCTCTGGTGGGACTGTGTACATGGATCTTATCTGCTGCACCTGCAGGTTTAGTGACAGTGAACGGACCCTGTCTATTTTATTCTTCATGTGTATGAACCATTTTTGCTTTACTCACAGTGTGCATGGATCCCACCTGCTTTAGTGAGAACTCATGTAGGTAAACTCAGGCTTATGACTCCTGGCAATCAAACCCAGACTGCCAGATGGTCAAAGGGGAGAGGGGAGCCCATTGCTGTTGTCACTGCTCTGCTGGGGCAGCTGGGCTGGTAAACCTCCAACAGAAGATGGTAAAAAGCAGCCTCCATAGAGTAAAGTTTTAAACCACCACAGATGCTTGATAAGTAGACTTATTTTATTGATTGCTGTAATAAAAGAACTACCACCATCAAAAGAGCAATCAGAAGCCTTATACCTTTTTCCTTTGTTCTTCCTCTTTCAGTTTTTCTTTTCCATCTACAGGGACTGTTATTTTTTTCTACTTTTTGTCTCTTTCCTGGTTTTCTGTCATGATGGCTCATCAAACAGCAATTCTTTGCCTCTAGATTCTTCAACTTTTCCCTCTCTTTCAAACAGTCCATTTCTTCATATAAGACTGGTCCCCAACCTGGCTTTCTTTGAAAGTCATAAATTTGCAGGTGAGACTACACTGCTACCCTGGCTGTAAACCCTTGTGTACCATTGTAAACCAAATGCTGATCCAAGCTTTTCGTTAAACCCTGGCTATATGCTCAATCACACAGTAACAGTCATGCAAATGGTGCGCATATCCAGAAGGGAAGAGCTAAACATGGCTGGAGATGAATGGAAACCGAGGGAGAGAGAGGGAGATGCTCTGTATGTTAAGAGCCTTGGTAGTCTGTTCAAAGCAGGAGGATAGCCCAAAGACTGTCTTGTGAAATGGAAAAAGAGCAAAGCATAAAAGGGATCAGTTTCAGCTATGTATCCAAATATGCATGGATCTTTATCCACAGCAATCAGAGGTCAAAGATCTTCAGCTGTTCCTCAGTTACCACCAATTACCAGGATCAGATTTCTAAGGTCACATTTTAAAGAAATGCTTAATATATTTTCTGTGGTGAATGAGGCTGTTGGAGAGGACTTTATATTTTAGCTTAAACTAAGTTAACTCCTTCACATGGAATTTTTTTGCAAACCTGAGTTTTTTGTTAGCAACTCTATCATTTTTGATGCACAAAGTAGTTTTCATTGGGTTTTTCTATCTGCTTCTCTCCCTCACTGCCTTTCTCGTGTTTTCTGTGTTGCAATTGTACAGAACCTCTAACACTAATTTGTTTAACAAATAGAGAGAGCTCTGACCTCTCAGCTTAACATATTTAAGAGGTAATCTCCATACACATTTGGTACAGGAAATAAATTTATACAAAACTGGTTTATTCTGAAATCAAATTGAAAGAGGTATAGAAATCATGCATGTGTTTTGCACTGAGAACATACAAAACAAAGAGAAAATGCATGTAATTGCTTCCCAAACACATTGAATATAGCACAGAATATAGGACCAACAGCAGAAAAGTGGTCCCAGTACAAATATTTCATCTGTGATACCTTCTCTCATAGAAAGAAATCTATTATTTTTGATGACTGTTACTTTTTGTTCAAATATATATTTAGTGAATAAGTATGAGCAGGTAGTTCTTATTGAAGAAAGCAGAATTTATGTGAAGCTGCTCTACTGTCATGGGTGTATATGTTATTTTTATAGGCACTAGACAAAATACTCACACTGTATGAGACCTTTTGCACTGTAGGTACATATAATCACAGTATTTCTGAAAGGGGAACACACTTTTGAAGGAGACAACTCTTCTGGCTGTTCACAGGAATAAAATAGCAGACTTGCAACTACTGGAGCTACAGGACTTCTTGAAGACCGCAATTTTTCCTTTTCTATTTACAGAGAGTCAAAAGTCATCCACTTAACTGCTCCCTACAGCTTTTTCTGCCTTCTCCAAGCTGCCAGACAGCAGTAAACTGCCAGTAGGAAAAATGACAAGAGCATTCATGTTACAACCCTAGGCCAAGATTACAAACTCATCCTCTGAGTTGCCCAGATGTGCTGACTACAGTCACAATACTTCAGTTGTTCTCAGCTCACAAAGCACTGCAAGTGCAGCAAGAACTGCTTTTCCTCTCAGTCACCTCTCCATCCTTACTGGCATCGATCAAAGTTTTATTTGTACCCATCTCCAACACAGGGGAGACAACAAACCAGCTCCACTTGACGTGGCTATGCCAGTCACATGTGTGAAGCTGGAGTCTCACTCCTCCAGCATTTTCTGTAGAGGTACACAGTAAGAAATACCAGAGTAGGTGAGCTGGTCATTAACTCAGAGTCTCTCTCAATTCAAGTCTGATTACATCCTGAAGGAGCACCTGTGGGCATAATAGCAACCTGGTATGGTATCTGAAAATGCAAAAGCATCTGTCAGCAAACAATACCCTTGCAGCCCAGAAGGGTCAACAGGGTTTTATCCCAGTAGAAGCAANGTTTATGCAGAGATGACCAAAATTTATTTTTAGGGCCTGATTACCAGCAATATTTAGCTCAAGCTCTGCTTCTTAAACATGTAAACTTGTCCATTTGCAGAGAAGCTTCTTAAATCAAGACAGAAGAAATGTTAAGTGCAACCACAAAACCTCCAAAAGTCATTTTCTCAATGATGAATCACTTTAGACTGTTCATCCTTTTATTGCCCAGCAAGCAATACACAGAAAAATTCAAATTGCAGCCCTCAATGCCAAGGCAGCAGAAGGGCTAAGTAGTGTCCTGCCTTTCTTTGCTGCCTACCCAGCAGAGTTTTTGACAATTGCCTTAAACATCTTCAGAGGCATTTTGGCACAGCCAGGGCAGAGCTGGGATGGTACAATCCTTTCAAAGTTTTCTAGCCAACAGCAAAGTTTCATTCCATCAGTTGTTCCTCTTTGGAACAAAACTGGGTTTTGCTGACAAGCCAAATGCTGGCTGCAGTGGCTGCTGCCTGAAGTCCTCACAATGAGATTGATTGTGTGTGGTGAAATACGTTTGAATTTGAGCAGATAGGGGTAAAGATGCATAAGAATACTGGTGTTAGGCTTTCTGCTATTGAAACAGCAGCTAGTGAGGAGCAGCTGTGGTTATCTAAAAACACTTGTGCATGGAAGAACAGTTTTTGTTTCAAAATCTGAAAGAAACTCTAATGAATCATACACAGCCTATAAATAAAACATGACTATGGATTTGCAGACCCAGAAACATTCTCATTACAGAATGTTGGGTTTAGGACCAAATTACCTTTTTTAATTTTTTTTTTAATCTATCAGGATCATTTTGGAATAATTGCTTCTGTGATATCAAATCCTTTGTAATGCGCAGTGGAATTTGTTGCATGACATGTGACAGGCATTACGGTTAAGCAAATGAGCCTGGCTAAATATCTGTTAATCAGCATGACTCACCGGCCTGATATACATTCCCAATTTTACATCCTCTTTCTACAGATAATAAAGAAGGGAAGGATAGAATTACCAATCTTCAACCTTCTTTGTGCTGAAAAGATGAACGGTTCCCTGAGCCTCATTTTCTAGTCTGAAAGGTCAAAGATACTTTCTGTGTCTGGTGAACAGGAAACATTTGGGAAAAACGTAACAGTACGCTGATGACTAATTTTAATAATGAATGGTAGTTATAGTTGGCAATAGCACCCAATTCTTCACAGAATCACAGAATCATCAGGATTGGAAGAGACCTTCAAGAAGTATCAATATAGTCCAGTCATCAGCCCAGCACCACCATGATCACCCCTAAACCATATTCCCTAGTGCCACATGAAGACACTTCTTGAACACTTCCAGAGCCTTCCAACTCTACCACCTCCTGGGCAATGTATTGCAATACCTAATTATACTTCCAGGGAAAAAATGTTTCCTCATATCTAATCTGAACCTTCATGGATGCAATTTAAGGCCATTTCCTGTCATGCTTGCATTTGAGACATGGCAAAATAGACTGTCCCCACCTTATTACAACATCTGTAAAGAGCAGAGGTTCTCCTGAGCATCCTCATCCCCACGCTGAAAAACCTCCGCTCCCTCAGCCACTCCCAATAAGATTAGTGATCCTGACCCTTCACCAGCTTCATTCCTCTTTGGATACACTCCAGCACCTCAATGTCCTTTTTGAAGTGGGGGCCCCAAACCTGAACATGGGATTTGAGTTGTGGCCTCACCAGTGCCAAGTCAAGGGGGAAAATCACTGCCCTGGTCCTGCTGGCCATGCTAGTCTTGATACAGGCCAGGATGCCATTGGCCTTCTTGCCTACCTGGGCACACTGCAAGCTCACATCCAGCCAGCTGTAAAACAGTATCCCCAGGTCCTTTTCCCTCGGGCAGGATTCCAGCCACTCTGTCCCCAGCCTGTAGTGCTGCCTGGGGTTGCTACAACCAAGCGCAGGGTCTGGCACTTCACCTTGTTGACCCTCATACAAATGGCCTCAGCCCATGGATCCAGCCTGTCCAGATCCCTCTGCAGAGCCTTCCCACCCTCCAGCAGTTCAACACTCCTGCATAGTGTCTGCATGGCAAGCTGACTGAGGGTGCACTCAATCTCCTCATCCAAGTAGTCAATAAAGATATTAAAGAGGACTGGCCCCAATACCAAGCCTTGTAGAACCCAGGTGGTGACTGCCCTTTAACTGGACTTAGTTCCATTCATTACCACTCTCTGGGCCTAGCCATCCAGCCAGTTTTTCACCCAGCAAAGGATACACCTGTCCAAGCTATGGGCTTCCAGTTTCTCCAGGAAAATATTGTGGGAGACAGTGTCAGGCCTTTATGAAGTCTAATTAGGCAACATCCACAGCCTTTCCCTCATCTCGTAAGTCGGTCATTTTGTCATAGAAGGAGATCAGATTGGTCAAGCAGGACCTGCCTTTCGTTAACCTGTGTTGGCGGGACCTTATCCCCTGATTGACCTGCACATGCCACATGATGACATTCAGGATGATCAGCTCCATGACCTTCCCTGGTACCGAGGTCAGGTTGACAGGCCTGCAGTTCACTGGGTTGTCCTTCTGACCCTTCGTGTAGATGGGCATCACAGTTGCCAATTTACAGTCAACTGGGACTTATCCAGTCAACCAAGACTGGCAGTAATTGATTGAAAGTGGCTTATCAAACTCTTTCACTAGCCTCTTAATTGTTCTGGGGTGCATCTTGCTAGAGAACATAAAATTATGCCTCAAAAAACCTCAATTACTTGTGGAAAATTTAAAAAATTAGGATAGGTGGAACCTGCAATTCATCATTTACCATCCAGCTACCAAATCATGGGATTTGGTAGCTGGATGGTAAATAACTGAACTTTCATTCACTGCATGCATTCTAGTCTGGAATGGGACTCAGAAACAAGAGATTCAGAAGTAATTTAATAATGTTTTTAAGATAGACCTTTATTAGTGTTTTCCATCATAATTTGCATAGACATCTTATTACCCTCAAGATGCCTCCAAAGTCTCCAAGACTGTATGCAGGTACTATCTGCGTATTCAGGTTTTGCTGTAGACACAAGATGGTTGCAAATAATTAGAAACGTGCTCAGGTACCATGTTTCATTTGAAATCATAAATTTAAGCCTGAAAATAAAGTTCTGTTCTCAGTAGCTTTGATAGTCCAGTCTTACTTTAAATGGTACAGTCAGTAATGAAATGTAGCAGGAAAAGCACAACAGTTTATCATTAACCTGCCCTGTTATTTTTGCAGGTGAGTTCAAGTATATTTTCTCCCTGAGAGGTTCCTTAATGTCATAGTCAACCTTTTATCTTTTCTTGGTTCCAAAGATGACATTGTCTGTAAAAGAGGACAATGAGAGTTTGTTAAACTGAATTGAAAATGTGGATAACAGCAGAATATTTAATAGATGAACTATTTATATTTAATTCACCATTTCACCAAATATGCAGATAGACATTTATTTGGCTAAGAAATATTTAAACTAGGCTCTTTCCGTTATTACTTTTTTTGTTTAAAAAAGAGAAATATTTTTCAACACTTTGTATGTCAACAAGTGAGATTGGTTGAACTTGTCAGCAATTAAACTTCCATTAAAATAAAGATATTCCATATTTATACATTCACTTTCTTTGTTTTCAAACATCATAACCTTGCTATGCTTCCTCTCAAAGGAATGGAAATTTTCTGGTTTGAAATGAATGGTGTAACTACATTTAAAATTTTCTCCATAGAAAAAATTGACTTCTTTCCAGTTCTCCTGCACCATAAGGTTGCCAGGTAGGCTTCCTCCTGTGCAAGCAGTGTAATCCCTGTGCCACAGCAGGTAAAACATTCTCGGCTACAACCTTTCCTTTATGCCTGGAGTATTTCTGCTGAGAAGACTTTGCAGCTCAGGAGCAGTAACCAGTGTGTGAGCTGAATGCTTAAGCTCCTGTGGGGGGATAAATAGGCAAGGGATGTGCTTATTCTGGATCAGAAGTCTTCTCTACCTGGGCAGTCTTCCTACTGTATTACAGAAATTTCATGTCCTCAGCAGCCTTTCTGGACAGACATGGGCTTTTTGGTACTGCAGGACTGTTTTCTGTTAGTGCTAATGACTTGGCGGTCCAGCAGCTTCAGTAATTGCATTTTCTCTTAGTCAGCTATTAAATTATTAAACTGTTTATGACAGCTTCTTTACTGGGGTTTGAATTTCTCTTTTCCTGTTCTTCATTTCTGTTTATTCAGGCCTGGTATCAGAGAGTTCCCTAACACACTAAGTTGATGTTTCTTCATCTCTTTCCCTCTCTCTCTGATTATCTGCAGATACTACAAGAAGCTGATGGCATAAAACTGCTTATGTTGTCATCTGAAGCATAAGTGAGATATATAGTGTACACTCCTTGAGTAAAAAAAAATTTGGGTTTTGCTCCATTGGGATCCTATACAGCATTCTGATTCAATCTACTTGCTTGCCATATGGACAAGCCCTGTTTAAAGAGATGCCATCTGTCGAGCTATATGCAGACATGTGCTCATACTTTCTATTTTAAGACTTTTCTCCCAGTTTTAAATGTTGTTTTTCTTTTGGCATTGGATTGGTCACCTGATCATTTATAGTAGGTTTTATAAATTAGTCAGACACTGGGTATGTTTTACCAGAAATCCTGCAGCATGCTGATGGCACAAACCCTTCTCCGAAGGCTGATGCACTTGGCTCCTGGCAGTGCTGGGAGGCCTGTGGGGTCTGTGCCCCAGGCTGCTCCCAGGAGCTGGTCTCCACAGACACACACTGTCTGCTGCCACCCTCACTGCTCAGATACTGGGGCTTGCTGAGGCCACGATAACAAATAAATCTCCTGACTTAGGTGAGTCAGAAGAAGACCAGATTAGTGGCCTAGGTTCAGAATTTGTTTCATGAGCCAAAGCGAGCATTTTGCAGGTGGACAAGTCCCTGAAATAAATAGAGTGATCTTGAGTGATCCACAGCATGGATCAGTTCTAAGTCCTGAAGACACAAGACATAACTCTCAATGTTGAGTTTTCCCTTGAATAAAATCCTAGCACTGACCTCCATTGTGAACCTCCCAACTATTTCAAAAGGAGCCAATATTTAACTGCTGTTTCATCAAAGCTTACCAGAAAAAATACTGGCCTCTTGCTGTTATAAAAATATCATTTAACTGAGCTCCCAGATGTCCCATGACAGAATTTCTATTAAACTGCAGGCTGAGCAGGACTTCTTAACAGGGTTTAGAACAAGCTTTTCACGCTTTTTAATGTTGTTATTTTTGGAAAATAGGTTGTCAACTGGGACATTTCATTTTCTCAGTCAGTCTTAGAGGAGGCAGTCAATGGAACAATTGAGGATCACAACTCAAATTCAAAGATAATTAAATGGTAAAGGAAAGGATTTTGCTTGATAGACATGTTTTGCTGCCATCAGCACAAAGACAAAAGATATCTTTTTAAAGAAAGAAAGCTAAGTTGAAGGGAGACAGCAGCATTACAAAGATTTCTAGGAACGAACATATACATTGAGCAAGAATGGCAACCTGTTCAAAAACCTCCAGTCAGATTTATTCAGTGAGAAGAAACAAGCAGACAAACAAAAGAGATAAAAGCACATTAATACTTTTCTCTAATTGGAAGTTGTCTGAAAGCAACCATATTGCAACGAATTTTAAGTTGCTCAGTCCTGAATATGTTCAGATAATCTGGAGGACAGCAATTCTTCTAGAATATTGGCAAGTCAGCAACAGGATATCAGTTATCTTTTTGGATGAATACAGGTTTCTCGATGGACTAGTTGAGATATTTAGGAATCCACAAGGATTAGGAACAAAATATCCAAAGGGAATCTTGTGATCTTTTGAGTCAAAAGATGGCTTTCTGGCCTGCCTAAATTGAGCCAAATCTTTGGATTATCTATCAGTTTGAATATTACTAGAAAAAAGAAAGCCAGGAAACTGTTCTTTGTTTTGTATTTCAGGTCTGTGATTTCTCAGAGTCTTTGTGTGAAAATATTTTTGTCCAAATATTTGGATTTTCAAAGATCAATCTATAATTTTAAAACATTTTAAAGAGTCAAACAATTTCTTAGTAATGCTGGAGTTTTTCTGTTATTTAGGGGGAAAAAATGAAAAATTATGTACAAGTGCATATATTGACTTTGTTTCCATCTCTTTTAATGCTTGTGTTTTCAGCGTCATGTTAAATCTTTCAAAAGCATATAAACCAGGGATCTAGCACTATGATGTTCAGAGGTTTTGAGAAACATGTCTCATCATCTTTATACAAAAAATTCCAAGAGAGATTATTTATGTCACTAAAAAAATACAGACTGTGATTAATTCTGATATGTAATATGGTATCAAAATATTACCAGCAAATAAGATTGTGGCATCATATTTCTGAGAGTAAAAAGGAGCAAGACACTGACAAATGTTATGCGTGGCTCCATAAATTAAAACATGATAATTTTGCCCTGCTAGAATAATGATGAAGATGAGTAGAATCAAGTGCATGATTAAGAATCAATTTCCTTAAACCTGAGAAATCTCAGGCAGGCACTTAAGCTTCCACACAGTGGCAACTGCTCCTGGAGTCATGGGCAATGCAGAGAGAGCAGCCTGTGCACAAACTGGGTGGCCATGTGTCCTGTCACACCTCAGCCTGGCAAGGACAAATGGATTGGCTTCCCCCAGCTGACTGAGAGAGAGTGCTATCAGACCCTAGAGGATTCTGAATTCTCATTTCAGGGGTACAGCTGGTATCGATATGATTTATTAGGATGGAGCTTTGTAAAGCACATTCGGGGCACAGCTGCCCTGTCTGCATGTCTTCACCCCAGTGCAGTTACTCCATGTAGATATCTTCTCATAATTACATACCTGAAATCTTTCAAAGAAATTAACATATTTCTAAAACATTCCACCATGTGAAATCTTGCAGGCTGCAGAAGGACGGTTCCCTAGATAACAGGGAGTTCATAGGGAAGAGATTAATATATTTTAATCTTAAACCATGCTCCTGGATTCTCTGCTCTTTTGAGATTTCCCCACCTGTTGCCATGGTTCCCAGTGCCAGTTACATCTTTGTCTCATATATCTCTTTTTCAAATAGATCTTTTTTAAGATAGGCTTATGGCTCCTTGTTCTGGACCATGCTGTGGGGTCCAGAGAGTCTCTTGGACTCCTCCCCCAACACTAAATTTGGTCCTAACAAAGTTTCTGCACACAAGAGTGGCTATGCTTTTAACAGTGGCTACATTTCTAGCACTGTTGTTCATGCTGAAATACTTCACTGAAAAATAAAATTTCACATCAGGACAGCTCTCTCTCTGAAGCAGAATGAAAACTTCATTGACCCTTGCCAAAACTATGCACTTGTCCTGAGCCCACCATGTTACTTCACTCCTTCATCATAGAATCCATGAAAACTAGTACAGAACAGAATGGTTTCTTCCCCTTTGGAATTACTTCATCCTGTATCATTCACTATAAACTTACAGGGAGTCAAGCTATATTTTTTGCCTTAAGAATTTTCTGCATTAATTTCACAAAGAATTAGGCAAGATGAATATCAAGGTTTATTGGCAGAGAGAGCTCAGCCTAAGAATTCTCACTGAAAAGACCATAAATCTTCCTGCTCATCAGGATGATCTCAAATTCCCTATAGTTACAAACATTCAGTATGAGCAAGGTCAAAATTTAGCTGTTCCTTTTTTGTAAAACATTACGAATTAGGAATTGGATTGCAAGATTTATAAATTTATTTACCTGCTGACAGGTGGTCCAGTCAGGATTTTCTATATTGAATTCAGAAATGAGTGATAGAGAAATCTTACCAGCTAGAAACACACATCATCAGGTAGTCTCCAAACATATTTTTTTCCTATTTTAAAAATATGTGAATGAGACAGTAAAAATTAGCTATATGGAAATAACAGAAGTCTGGTGAAAAAAGGCTAAACTGCTGTTGGTCCACATAATCTGCATTCCCACATCAGTTTCCTGTTCAGGACACTAAAGTCTAATGTATATTCAAGGGCAGGTTCATTTCCAACTTTAAATGCGATGTTTTAAAGAAGCTCAGAGGTGAAATAAATACAAATAGACAAGGTTTGTTATCAAGAAGGAGGGGAAATGGAAAAGGTAGGGGTGAGGTCAGAATTTGCTGTGAAGACTACATCTCTTCAAGCATAAATAAATGTTAAGGGTCTATAAACTAATTGTTTGAGATCAAACTTTCAGGAATGCCAATATACCTATGTGATTTGTTCACACTTAGAACTGATTTCAGATGTACATAGTCATTTGCTGTGCAGCTGAAAGTACTCATTTGCACACAAAGATTGTAAAGCTCTAGGGATGTGGCAAAAACTTTATCTGAATTCATCACTGGAGTGAATGAGGAGGGCTGTAGTCTTCTGAACAAATAGGCATGTGAATAGGCCAAAGGAATAGAGAATGTAAAAAAAGAGGAAAAAAAAATCACACTATGTTCTGAATGCTTGTCAAAAACAGGCATTCTTCCAGGGCATGTTAACTTCTCCACTGGAGAGGATATGTTTGATTGACAGGACTGAAAGGAGAAGGCTGAAGTGTTGCTGATACTTTTTGCACTAAAACATCTGTATTAAATCACGTTTTTCTCTCTTTCTGTCAACAAGTTGTCAGCTCTGTAATACCAGCACCACTGTTGGAAAAGCCCGGTAGGAATGCTTGTTCCTGTGAATAGGTATCTCCAACAAGAGAAAATACAACCAGTCATGAAGAGAATCAACATGATGTGTGTCAAATTATGCTTAAGCCTTATAATACTCAATTTCTGTCTCTGTCCAGATATTAGCTGGCAAGGAGGCACCTCCACAGTCTCAGTCAGATGCCTGCACTCTAAGTACCAGGAATCCCATTCCCACAATATTTTCAAGCAGGCGCTCCGTTCCCTGCCGCCTGGCTGGTTAATGATGGAAACAGCACACGCACCATATGTTTGCTGAGGCAATTCAGAATAGCTGCATTGGTCCTGGCCCAAAACAAGAAACTAAAAGCCATGGCAGAAATGCAAAAGAACCCCCAAAAAACTTGATTTAAAAGAAGCCTGACTTCGGGTTTATTTACCTTGACAGCAAGTTGTTGAGCTGGGTCTCATCCTGTGTATCCTATTCAGATGGTTCTATCCCTTTCTACTCTGTCCTAATGCCTACAGAACTATTTTCTGCTCCCCAAAGTACCCAGCTGCAACTAAACCTTAAGAGCCCCAGGTTCTGACTATTATATTCTCAGACAGCACCTGCAAGGCTGCATTGTTGAGCTCCAGTCCAGTGCACTGACAGCGATCGGTGAACACTCTCTGCAAGGTGTTCCTGTTCTCCAAACATCATACCAGGGTTAACACTTAAGAGAAAGGCAGCACAAGGGGTTATGCTCATTCCCAGTGAGGAAGGGGTAAGGAAGCTCACAAGGAATGGAACCTGCCAGGATGGTGGAAGTCCTGGTAGAAAGTGGAATGGGCACAGCTGAAGAGCAAGCACCAAGGATGAACACGGCTTTTGCCATGTAACCATCATGACTACAGAGGAGGGGACTGCTGTGACACCAGCCAAGAAGGCTACTGCATCTGTTTCTGAACACAAAACCTGCTCTGCCCTCAACAGCAGAGGATTAAAAGGATGGCCTGAGATAAATGGTCTGTCAGCCAGAGCACTTCAATCAGAATCTTTTTTCCTGGGTAAGTAGTATACACACCCACCATGATATGTTTTCAATATGTGTCAGTACTGACAGCCTTTAATTTAGGAAAAAACTGCAGCGATACAGAAAAGCCCAGTTTTAACATTTTCAAAAAGCTGTTGTAAAGTAAAAATTATATCACACTTTCTTGAAAAGGTGAAATCAAAAATGAAATATTTTGTCTCCCCAAATCAAAACCAAAAAATCCACTTGATTTATTACAGTTTTTGAAAATGTTGCTGTTCTTCTACTTCAGAGCAAGTGAAAAATCAGAAAACTAGAATTTTGAATGTAAAATACATTCCCAATTCAATTATTCATCTTACAACGCAAATCTGACAGCCACTGGAGTTTGTGCATACATTAGCATAGGTTTTCACATATTCCACACATACATCTGGAAATATTTTGATATTGCCAGAGCTGTTTCACCTTCTCATGACTATTCTAATCTTCCCTCATGAAATATCTGGGAAAAGGAAACATTGTCATTATCTGAATTTTAGCTATCTCTCCCATGTACTAGATAGCACATGTGGAATTTTTCTCTTCTTTTCAAAACAAAATTGTACACTTGGAGTAATTTTTTTTCCTCTAGGAAAGGCACATTAAATTAATTTATAATAATGAAGGGTAAATGTTCCCCTGGTGGGTTAGCCTTGGCTAACATCCAAGCACCCACCAGATGCTTGCTCACTCCATCCCCTTGGTGATGTGGGGGAGAAAATAAGAAGAAAAGGAGCAAAATCTCATCAGTTAAAAGACAGGGAGTTCACTTACCAGTTAACTGTCAAAACAGACCCAACTTTGAGCAAATTAACTTAAATGTTCCAAAAAAAACCCAAACAAAACCCCAAAACATAATTGCTAATTCTAGTAATGGAAAACAAAAATGCAAACATTTAAAAAACACTTTTCTTTCCCCTTTTCTCAGACTTAGGTTCTCTCCGCCCTCCTCTCCTTGCTGCAAGCAGCATAGGGCTGGGTTATTTTGGTCAGTACACGGCAGTTGCTCTCTGCTGTTCTCTCCTTCTCATATTTTTCCTTTGCTGCAGTATGGATCTTTCGTGGGCTGCAGGGGATATCTGCTCTGGCACCTGGAGCATCTCCTCCTCCTCCTCCTGCTCATATGACGTTTTGTGTTCCCTCTGCTTTTTCTCACAATTTTTATTCCCTCCTCCTCTCCCTGTGGCATTCTACCCTTTCATAGGCATGTTTTTCCAGAGGAACCAACAGCTTGGCCATGTTTTGTCAGGAGGTCTGTTGGAAACAGCTGGGACGGGCTGTGTAGCCCTGGTTTCTTCTCACAGAGGTCACTCATGCAGCCCCGCCATGTTGACACTAACACCCAATGCAGTGACTTGTTTCACACTGAGCTGTCATATTGATGAGATTCAGCTCACTTAATTTTCACTCTTTAGAAGTCTGACTATGAAAGATGTTTTTCTTTATGATGAGGGCAACATCACAGAACAATCCACCCCATCTTTCTGAAGTGTTCATCTCATCCTTTGGAGCTTTCTGTTTCTTGAAATGAAGAAACCACAGAGGTCATATCTCTCTTCAGTATTGGTTAAGATGAATCCCCTGCCTCAGCACCACTAATTATCCAAACTCTCTCACCAGGAGAGAACATATCAAGAGCAGTTCTGGACTCCAAAGATGGGAATTGTCTCATTTCAGCTGGGGAATTACCTTATTTTTAGCCATCAAAAGCCCAGACACATAGCAAAAGCTTCTCATCTGATCTGTACTGTTGATGGAGGAGAGTCAGGCACTTTGAAAGGCAATTCAACTTAGGTATTTTAAACCCCCGTCTTTAAATGGAAGGCATCACCCTCCTGAGGTATGAACTCTTTCCCTTGTCTGTAGAGGGGATCTTGATGACTGACATGACTAAACACCTCTTCTTCAGATATCTCATCCTTAAATTTCAAGACCATATGCTGAAATTAATGTACAGCTCTTGTTCTATTTCAGTCTTTGTAGTTTATCTGAATGTTGTTTTTAACAGAAGAGTCTGATAGCTAAATTTATTTGGCGCTCTAGAATTTAGATATTCTATCATTCTCTTTAATCAGTTGAATATGCCTGACTGATGCTAGAATCCCAAAATAAAATTATTGTGGGTCTGTGACAAGAGCACCTGGAAGACCTTTGCAAGGGATGCACTACTAAAAAAGGTACAAAATCAGTGGCTGAGGCTCTTTCTCCCTCTACATAGATATTTTACCATCATATTTAATAACCTACCTAGAGTTTTGTTGAGGGAGTGTGCTCAATACTCCAAAGCCTTCTTGTCAGTGAACATTCAGACCCTCTGTTTTGTTAGCCCAATACCTGATGACACAGCTTCACACTTTCAGAGCAAAGTGTTGAGTTGCCCCAATTTCAGTTATAGTTGATAATGATAAATGGCAAAGTACTTGTTTCCAAATTTTCTTTCTGAAGAGGCAAGTCCACAAAGCCTGCCATCCCAACGTCTGCTCACTCAGCTTTCACTCTTTTCTGTAGTCAAGGCAAGTTCCCATGAATTGGTTTTCAATGTGTTTACTTACATTGTATCTTGAACAATGTATTATGTTTTAGTAGAGTTTCTGTTATTCCCCCCAGGATTTAATACCACACTTCAAAAATTCTCTCTCTTATAATTAACAAGAGCTACAATTTTCACAACTCAAATCATGTTGCATTTCTCTATGCACAAATACTCTCCCACCTGTAAGATACCAGCAGTGTTTTTTCCTATTGTTCTATAAATATCTGTCTCACTATACATCTGAGGTAATCTAACACGTTTAATGTTAGATCACCCAGTCACTCCAGCTAAAATATTTTGATATTTCTCCTATGCTGTTATACTAATCAAAGATGAAAAAGAATACTAATCTATTTTAAACAATTAAAAAATGAAAACTACTTCAGCAAGTGTGAAATTTCTGAAGATTTGTGGAATTTATCTCCCATAATTTATTCCTTGCACTCTCCTGTGGTTGTTACTGGCTGCACCCAGTAGTGAAATTAGTGTTCATTCCCTATAGGTATCTGCTTCTGAAAAAAACCCCACAGGCTCTACTCCATTTAAAAATGCCTTCTATTCCTCAGCCAAAGAATGTGTCACTTCTCAAAATCTTGGCTTATGAATTTGTTTTTTCAGGTTATGTAAAATACCGCTCCCTACACAGTGCCCAGGATAGTTCCTGTGCCTCAGTGCACTGGGCCTGCTGGCAACAAGCAGGGCTGTACAAATCATGGGTGGAAACACAGTGAATGCTTTTTTCCCCATCTGATTCTCTGTCTACCAGCGACCTGCAGGACTGTACAAATGAAAATTGCATGACCGGTGACTGCTTTTTTCCTTCTTTTCTCCTGTTGTTTTTCCTTCTTGATTCACTTCATGGTTTCAGTGAGATGCACAATCTCTTTTTACTCCTTATTACACAGCATTTCTGTAGGCTGATAAACAGCTGTTGGATATTTTCTATGCCAAAGAAGATCACAGCAGTGATGGGGAGAGTGTAATTCCTACAAAATAAATGAGACATTATGTAAATAAAACACTTTTAAAGCCTCGAGGCTGCAAGGTGCTATCCAAATAAGTATCACCCACACCCTCATGTGCTGCTAAAAAAAATCAGGGTTAAGAGTCAGTTTAGATGTGCATTTCAATGAGGGTTAATAGTTCCACAATAAGTGACTCATGCAAAAGCATTTGTTTGGGGGCAAGGCAAGAAACACATGACTTTCGCCTCCAAGAGAGATGTGTTTGGGGGGATTATTTTGTGCATAAGCCTGATGCGTGAGCAAAAGGACTTAGAAATTCTCTGCATGTTTGAAAAACATATCCAAGCAGCTTAAAGCTATTTTTTTCAAAGACTTTTTCCAAAATACAGTTTAAGTAAGGTGGTAAAAATTGTAGCTCTTCTTAGAAGATGAAGCATAGGATCCAGTATTTTTCCTTTGAACCTGCACACTGTTATGTGTTCTTTCAGCTTTCCTTTTTTCTTTTTGGTTCTCACTGAATAGCTTTCTCATTCTTATATAAGGATTTTACTTCTTTGATGCATGTAAATGCTATATATTTCAATAGTAAGTAACCAGGCAGGCAGAACAGCCTAGCAGTGTTGCACAAGAATGGGCAGCAATGGTTGCCCTCCTCTGAAATGAATTTTGTGGTATAGATGGCATGTAAGAATTTAGAGGCATATCCTGGAAACAGCGGCCAAGCTGTAAAACACATTAAAATGTGTGGGTCTTGGTCATGTTAGATGCCAACAACACAAACTAGTTTAGCCATTGGAAACAAAGTGAAGAAACCCTGTACTCTGAAGGACTGGTAAGAGGAGAGACAGTCAGAAGGAGGTTCTAAGTGCTGGGTGTCAGTTGAGTAACAACTGCAAAAAAGTCTTTTATTTCCTTTCCTTTTTTAACTAATACAAGCAGGTTATCATGATGAAGGAAGGCTTAAATATACCTAATAATTTACAAGAAGATTTTCATGTTACAAACAACCTTTAAAGGGCACTAATAATGCTATCATCTTCAAAGGAGTCTAAAGCAAAATAGCACTCATTTCTAACAGTTACACAGAGGGTAACCATGAGGTATAGCAAAAGTGAAATTATGCCAGTTAGTGAAAAAGCACAGGGGTCATGTCAAGGAGGGAGATTATACTTAAAGCTGTCATGAGTTAAAGGGAAAAGCAAACCTGTGTTCATCCTGATCTAAGGGCTGCTTCTGTGCAAAGAGCAGGCCAGGACAAACCCTTGCTCAGTAAGAAAAGGCTGTAACAATTAACCAGCAGGAAAAGTTTTTGTTATTGATATTTTTGACAGAATGCACTGCACAGAGACCTGAAACAGCTCTTCATGGCACTCTGCCCTGCTGTCACAGACACCTGCAAGGTTTTCTTTCCAGGAGGGCACTATCATTGAGAGCAGACAACAGTGGGCTGTTAGCGTTTTCCCCTGAAATAATATAAGTCAGCCAAGTCTTTTTTTGCTATGGAAGTAGTTAGGTTTCTGCAGAACATACTTCATAGATTTCTACATTTTATAAAAGTAGGAGGTTGTTTTCCATATGGCACTTATAATCAGATTTTGATTTTTACCTTCTGCACATAATCTCAGAACTTCAGCACAACATATCTGTCCCCTCCTGCCACTTGCGCACAAGACCTTCAGTTGCAAAAACTTCACCCAACATTTGAACAATCCTGGAATGACAAACAACTGACAGCTAAGTAACTTTGCCCAAATCCCATCCTATTTCATAATAACAAGAGTGTTATTTAGGCGAATTAAAAATAACCTTTTCCTTAACATTTTATGGGGAACAAAAATAGAATTGTCTGACTGAAAAGCCTTCAGATTTTCTTGGAAAGAGAGAGAGCTAGGGGAGGCAGGTATGCCTATCTGAAGGAGTAAATAATTTTGACAGGGGCATTAAATATTATGGCACAGATTTGAAATAGAAAGGAGAAGTGGAGCCCTGGTTTGCAGTACAACTACAGTTTTAGCTTACCAGTCTGGGCTCTGGTCTGCTGGCTCCCTGGTGCTGCTGCCTCAGCTGAAGGTCTCATAGAGCAACACCATAATTTTCCAGGCTGCTTGCAGAAGTACATGAACATCAAAAGAAATTTTTAATCTGTTCTGATATTTGTTACTCCTCGGAGAAGAAAGCACTTCATTCAGAGTTAGAGAATATGGATGGAACCAAACAGCTTCCCTCTGAAGTTCTCCAGAACAATTACTATTTGGAGCTTGTTAGATGGTGACCTTAATTTCCAGGAGCAGGAACAACAGTGTAGAAGTTATATGCAATGTTGCATTGATCTGCCTTGCAAATTTGAATTTGAATTTTCCTTCTCATCTTCATTTACATTGCCCATGTCTGCTGGTGTCATGAGTCCTGACTTAGGATCCTGTTGACTATGCCAAATTGTATCAGGTGAGTGATTTAGATCACTCAAAGAATCACCGTCAAAGTGATTAGCAAAAGTGGTTTTAGGATCATGTTGCAAAAGCATGATTTAACAAATTCTGATGGCAAAGTTCACTCTATTACCTGCTACATGGATGACACATATAAATGAAAATTAAGTTATAATCAAGCTAGAATGACTTACCCAGAGACCAGAGATGCAAAAGTTTCAATGCTCACTGTGTTTATTTCACTGTGTTACTCCACTTTTTTGTGGGTTTCCTAGAGAGGATCTTGGCCCAGCTACAGAACACAGCTTTACCTCCTTTGGAGCTTGTACCAAACCACTGCTGGTTTGGTTAAGAGGTTGACTGTATCCATCACAGCTGGTGCTTCATTAATGCTGTCACAATCCTGTCTATCTTAAGGAAAACTGACACTGCAGACTGGATTTAATTCACTCACCGAAGACAGAAAAAAAGGTGTAAATCCTTCATAACAGCCTTCTTCTTGTACTTTTTACTCTGTTCTAGCACTGTGAATAATTACTGTATGCATCAGTTATGGGATTTTTTGTATTGGATCATAGTGAGAAACTGTGGTGGTTTTACTTGGCCCACTTTTTGCTAGTGGGTAGGGAGGGGCACAAAGATGGCTCCTGTGTGTCCTGTGCGAAGGTTCTGGACGTTTTTCACCCTGTCCAGCAGAGCCACTCTCTGATGGCTCTGAAAATGATGGACATGCTGCTGGCCAAACCTGGGCCAAGTAGAACTGTTAGTTACGCCTCTGTGAAAACATATTTAAGATGAAATCAAAACAATGGGTGCACACACTTCTTTGTAGCCAGAGGAGGAGGAGGAGGTAAAAATATGTGAGGGAAAACAACATGGAGACACCAAGGTCAGTGGAGAAGGTGGGGGAGGAGGTGCTCCAGGCGCCGGAGCTGAAAACCCTCTGCCGGCTGTGGTGGAGACCATGGGGGGAGCAGGTGGTCCCCCTGCAGCCCATGGAGTCCAGGGGGGTGCAGAGATCCANCCATGGCTGAGTAGAGGACTCTTCTCCCTGGTGGACTGACCCTGACCAAAGGGAAACCCCCATACCCTGCCCCACCCCGGAGTTGTTGGTTTGTGTGAAAGAGGGAGGGGGGTGAGCTGAGAAATGGTGTCTTAAGAGGGAGAGGGGTGAGCAGAGAAACGGGGTTTGTAGCAGAAGAATTGTGGTGATGGACTGACTAAGAAAAAGCCCCATACCCTGCCCCCCACCCGGAGCTGCTGGTTGTTTGAAGGAGGGAGGGGGTGAGCTGAGGAACAGTGTCTTAAGAGGGAAGGGGGGTGAGTGAAGAAATGGTTTCTTAAGAGCTTATTTTTACCTCTCATTTATCCTCCGACTCTGTTAGGTTAATAAATCACTTTGCAATATAAGTTTCTCACCTGTTTGCTCATGTTTTCGTGCGTCCCCTCCCCACCACTGCCTCATTTCGACTCATGAGTCCAGTGTGTTTGTGTTAGTTTGAGTCCTCTCCTCTGCATAGCTGCAGCAGGAGAGAGCATAGAGAGCAGATGTCGTAGGTTCCTGGCATTTGGCCAGGGTCAAACCTCGACAGAAACATGCCATTCAAACAGATCCGTGAGCATTCAGAAACTTAGACAAATCACATACACAAATTTAACTACCTCTTCCTTGGCAATGTATCTTGGGTTTGTAAACTGGCCCCAACAGCCTGCTTCAAACATTTCAGCAGTACTGGATTGCCTGCTTCTTTTCATTAAAGTGCTAAAATTAAAGTTTTTAGTAACTTTAGCTTCAAGGGGACATCACAATTTTTTTTACATTGCATTTCATCTACTTAAAATCACTTAATGTTAACCAATCAAAGATTTTTGGCAGTAGAATTCTAATGAGCAATAAGAACTTCAATGTCAGTTGCTGTTTAATTTATGGGTTATTTTATTTGGTTTTAAAAGCTTGGTTAGCTGGCAAGTTCATTTAACAACATTTCAAATCAAAGCACTCAATTTCACTTAGAATTAATTATATTCAGGACAACATATCTAACATGATAGAGGGAAAAACCTAGATCCAGCAATTAAATGGCATTTCTTCATTAAATCAAAATAATTTCTTTTCATTCCCTGTCAAAAGGAAATATTTTCCCCATTTACTCTAGGATCATCTAGTATAGTTAAAAGTTCATATCTTGCTTTTACTACCTGAAGAAATGTAATGCTTAATATGGTCTGCCTGTATAGAGGTGAAGCAATTTTGTTCACTGTTCTCCTTTTGGAAAGGGAAAATATTAAAAGATGAATGCCAAATCTAATTTAATGATAGGATTCTTTATTGCAAATGGCCAGGTTGCTGAATAGTAAAGCAAATCGGCAATGTTGTTTTGAATTGCCTTATTTTACCATGAGGAATGTTTTCTATTTTGAAGTATTTATCCTCAGCATAGCTAGAGTTTGATAACGCTGCTGGTTATAGTAATTATAACCTTCCACTGATTAGAGCACCTACGATGTCTGAATCAACAGTTTGGAATTTGTGGGACTTTACTTTGGTTAAAACATTTTGACCAAGAGAGCCATGTAAACCATTCTGGGGGTTCTCCAGACAGCACCATGACCCCTCTCCCAATACAAAACCAGACATGCATTTGTGGGCAGGCTGAACACTGATATCCCCTATTACATAAGCAGAGTATTCTTGCTTTGAATGGGGAAAAACATGCAGATTTTTTTAAAAAAATTTTTTAAAAAAGTACTATAAATGACCCATTCACTTTTACTGCTTATTTAAAAGATCAGGCACCCTGCAGATCTATTTTCCTGCCCTGTGGAAGGTGCAAGAATTTCTATAGCCAATTTCAAAACTCAAAGCAAGGGCAGAAGTCTGTCAGCATAGTCTGAGATGAAGGTTTTGGAACCTCAAAGAATTCAGGATTCAAAAGCTGTTGAATGAAGCAAGTACTAGAACAATAGGATGACATTTCAAGCCTGCTTACTGCCTTCTCCTACCACATCAACTGTATTGAATAATCAGACAATTCTCTCCCAAAGAGACTTTTTTCTGGCAAGTCTAACCACATTTGCAGGCAACAGAAATAAGGAAAGCATCTAGCTGGCTCTAGGAAATGCTGAAAGTTTTGACTGCACCCTATTCTAGTTATCCAGCTAATCAAGTGAAGGAAGAAATCTCACTGTCAGTTATCAAGTTCCACAGATTTTTGTGCAGAGTATAATCATGGAGTAAGTTAAGCACATTTTATACTTAAAATTATTTCTGTCTTGGGCATTGCCATTCTACTTGACACACTGAAGTCTGTTCTGCATAAACTCTTCCACAAAGGCCACATTTTAATTACAACAATACGTTTGATACTCATAGAGGAAAGCATATAACCATGTTTTATTAGCTGACATGCAACATTAAGTTCCAATTCTACACAAAAACAGGACACAATGAAGATTCAGTTCTATATAGGAACAGGGTACAATGACAAAATTTTAAAGATCTGTCATATCTCATTATGCACATAGCAATGTGGTCCTTACACTGCACTGCAGCAAGTGATTTATTAATTACTCTACAGAAAAGTTGTATCTGCTACAGGTCATCTTTATTATCCTTCAGTTTCTACAAATGATGGCCTAGAGAGATTTCAGAATCAACTACTCCCATACCAGTGTTACTAAGAATAACTGTTCTTATTATTCTACACTTTGTTTTCAAGTAATTTTGTATTTCCTCAATGCCTTTCTTTCAATTTTGCTACTAAAATAAAAAAAAAATTAATTGCAAACCCTTTTCTACTTCTTTGGTAGTATTAATATGAAATTTTCTTTCCATATTTTTAAAACACAAGCTCTTAGACAGGAGCACTAGATTTCCATAGGAAGATTTCTTTTTCTCCCACTTTCTTGTTTTTTTGCCACTAGGGACTTTTTTCTTCTTAATTACCTCAGCATTTTTGAATTTATTTATTGCAAATCAATTTTCCTTTCGCCTTTAAGACCAGTGTCCTTCACATATTTCTGGAAAAATTCATCTACTCTTACCAACATCTACAGGAAGTTTACTTCAATTCCATCTCATTTTCAGCTTTTCTTTGTGTTTCCTTCTCCCCTTTTTTGTCTTACATTATTTTCTTTTCTGTCATCATTACTTGTTTACTCTATAAGAAAGTCTTTGCAACAGCTTGTCATTGTTTAGCAGATATTATTTTGGTGCACTTAATCTTTGATATTACTGATTCTGTGAGTTTTTGTCGTGGTTTGACCCTGGCCAAATGCCAGGGACCTACGACGTTAGCTTTCTATGCTCTTTCCTGCTGCATTTACGCAGAGGAGAGGACTCAAACTAACACAAACACACTGGACTCATGAGTTGAGATGAGGCAGTGATGGGGAGGGGACGCACGAAAAACATGAGCAAGCAGGTGAGAAACTTATATTGCAAAGTGATTTATTAACCTAACAGAGTCGGAGGATAAATGAGAGGTAAAAATAAGCTCTTAAGACACCATTTCTTCACTCACCCCCCTTCCCTCTTAAGACACTGTTCCTCAGCTCACCCCCTCCCCTCCTTCAAACAACCAGCAGCTCCGGGTGGGGGGCAGGGTATGGGGCTTTTTCTTAGTCAGTCCATCACCACAATTCTTCTGCTACAAACACTGTTTCTCTGCTCACCCCTCTCCCTCTTAAGACACCATTTCTCAGCTCACCCCCCTCCCTCTTTCACACAACCAACAACTCCGGGGTGGGGCAGGGTATGGGGGTTTCCCTTTGGTCAGGGTCAGTCCACCAGGGAGAAGAGTCCTCTACTCAGCCATGGGGTCCCTCCCACGAGAGACAGTCCTCTGAGAACTTCTTTGGCGTGGGTCCAATCTCACGAGCAGCAGCCCGGCCGAAATCTGCTGCAAACACGAGTGCTTGTCCATGGGGTGCAGGCTCCCGAGCCGAGGCCAGGTTTTTTCCATCCCAGGGCGCAAGGGATGGAAAAATCCCATGGTCTTTCATCCCAAGGCCTTTCTCTCTCGTCCACGGCCTTTGCAGCTCTCAGTCTCTGCTGGGACTCCCACTGGATCACAGCTTCCTCCAGGCATCCCCCTGTTCCTCTGGCATGGGCACCTCCCCACGGGCTGTGGGTGGATCTCTGCACCCCCCTGGACTCCATGGGCTGCAGGGGGACCACCTGCTCCCCCATGGTCTTCACCACGGCCGGCAGAGGGTTTTCAGCTCCGGCGCCTGGAGCACCTCCTCCCCCACCTTCTCCACTGACCTTGGTGTCTCCATGTTGTTTTCCCTCACATATTTTTACCTCCTCCTCCTCCTCTGGCTACAAAGAAGTGTGTGCACCCATTGTTTTGATTTCATCTTAAATATGTTTTCACAGAGGCGTAACTAACAGTTCTACTTGGCCCAGGTTTGGCCAGCAGCATGTCCATCATTTTCAGAGCCATCAGAGAGTGGCTCTGCTGGACAGGGTGAAAAACGTCCAGAACCTTCGCACAGGACACACAGGAGCCATCTTTGTGCCCCTCCCTACCCACTAGCAAAACTGGGTCAAGTAAAACCACCACAGTTTTGGTTCACCTCTGCAATAGTGGATAGCTGTGAATCTAAATGGAGAGCTCTCTCTGATCTGCTTTCTGAGGGCTATACCACCCTTGAACAGCCTAGGGTTTGATCTTCAGAAAAAAATAAGAAAATATGGTTTGCTCAAGAAAAAAAAAATTGGGTGATTTGGTTAAGTTGCTCCTTCCTCAGCTCTGCTCATCACCTAGGATCCAAACCAAGAATTTGCATTTAGAACGCTTACAGCCTGTGGCTTTTCTTTAAGGGCTGCTTTTGCCATTTGTTTCAACACTAGAGAGTATTTTATTCCTCAAAAATGCAGGAGTGTTCATATGTGCTATTTTGCAAGGGTGGCCTGCAGTCAATTTCCATCCATTAAGACAAGTGTTGTCACTCACTGTAGAATGCACATTTCCAGCTTGTCATACAAATGAGCCAAGGGTGAAAGGAAAATAGTGGAAAAAATACAGTAACATAACAGGAAATGATGACTCATGACCCAATGAGATCAAAATATGTACACTAAAACAGAAAAAATCCTTTCAGAATAGTTGTAATTAACTGAATTTGATTGCTGCATGTGAACACCAGACATCAACCTGGTGTTAATAGTCTTGCCTTTCAGTCACCATCAGGAAGGACATTTTGGTTTATTATTTTCCTCAAATGGATGAATTATGCAGATTAACCCTTTAAATTTCTTTTAGTATATTACAAATTAAATTAGTATTACAATAATATCTGGATTCTATTGTATGCCATTGCATTGGGTTTGCATGGCCAAGTTTTGGTAGCAGGTGGGCTACAGGGGTGACTTCTGCGAGAAGCCACCAGAAGCTTCCTCTGCATCCAGCAGAGCCAATCCCCAGCAGCTCCAAAGATGGATGTACCACTGGTCATGGCTGGACCAATTAGAAATGGTGATAACACCTCTGGGAGAATGGATTTAAGAAAGGAAAAAGTTATAGAGAGCTGTTATTGTGGCCAGAGAAGAGTGGAATGAGAACATGTGAGAGGAACAACGGCAGGCATCAAGGTCAGCAGATAAGGAGAGGCAGGAGGTGCTCCAGGCACTGGAGCTGAGATTCCTCTGCAGCCCAAGAGCAGCCCTTGGTGAGGTAGCTGTGCCCCTAAAGCCCATGGAGATCCATGGGGATGCACAGATCCACCTGCAGCCTGTGGAGCAGGTGGATGCCTGAGAGGAGGCTGTGACACTGAGGGAGGCCCATGGATAGAGAAGCCCCAGCTGGAGCAGCCCGTCCTTGCAGGAATGCACCCCTTGGAAGAGTGACCCACACTACTGTGGTCTGGGGGGGACTGCTGCCTGTGGGATGGACTCGCATTGCAGCCATTCATGGAGAACTGTCTACCGTGGGATGTACCACACAGTGGAGCAGGGGAGCAACTCCCCTCCCTGAGAGCAGGAAAAACAAGTGATGAACTGATGATAACCCCCATTCCCTGTCTGCCTGTGTCTCTGGGAGAGGATGGAGAGCTGGGAAGCAGGGAGGAGTTGGGGGGAAGGTGTTTTGAAAGGTTTATTTTACTTCTCATTATCCTGCTCTGATTTTATTAACAATAAATTCAATTAATATCTCTAATTCAAGCCTGTGTTTCCCATGACAGTATTTGGTGACTGATCTCTCCTGGTTCTTATCTCAACCCATGAACCCTTTGTTATATTCCTCTTCCCTGTCCTGCTGCAGAGTGGGGTGAGAGTGGCTTTGCTGGGTGCCTAGCATGCAGCCAGGGTCAACCCACTGCAGCCATCTATTCCTCTGCTTGAATACTGATAAACCCAGAGCACTGTAGGAATTCAAGGTAGCCCAGATTAAAGTAAAATCTCATTGGTTTTCAGTTTCACCAGTCCACATGTCACTGAGAAAAAAAAAATCGTATTTAAATAATTTGTGTTAGGCCTGCCCTGCCTTTAAAAATTCTGTGTCTCCAGGTTGGTTTTCACACCACTGCCAAGACCTACCCAATGAAGATGCCTTTGTACAAACCAGTGAAAATCTTCTCTCATGTGGTGGTACTGCCAGTAGCGAAGTGTTTTGAGTTAAAGGAGTAAGAAAGGAATTTGTATAGTTAAAGGAGTAAGAAAATAATTTGTATTTATAAGAAAGAATATTCAGTTATGAACATAAGAAAAACAGTAACTTAAATATCATTACTCAATACTTTATGAAAATACATAGGTGAGTTTAAAATAGATTCAATGATGGCTTTTGGAGTGACTCTTCTAGTGACTACTGCCTTGATTGTCGCTCATGTTGTTTCTGATAGATGAGACATATCAGAAATCTCTTATGTTATCAGAAATAATTTTGATGTTGACCATTAAGACAGCTAACTTGCTGGGGAACACTCTGGTTAGACACCTGGGTTCCACAAAAGAGAAAGAAGAGGGAAGCTGAGCCCTGGGCAAAGACAAACTTGCACTATGAACAAATACACAATGTGAGACAAACTGTTCAAATCTCTTTTTGAGAAAGATGGACTTACCAAGAAATGTTCTTCCACAACCTCAACATTTTAGATCTCCTTGAAGAAAAGACAAATTTTGCGAAAGCATCTTTCAGAAGCATCTTTGATAAAAGACAAGGCAACCAACAGATAAATATTTGCAGATCATGCTGGAACTTGATGAACTTCAGGAAAAATACCTATGTCCCTACTGAGTTTTCCTTACTGGCATATAAAAGGTGTGAGAAAATGCTTTATTTCAGGCATCTAAACTCATGGTGTAAGAAAACACATTTCAGCTCAGTCTAAAAAAATCTGTTATATCATCAATAACTAATTATTAACTGAAACATATGGGTAAATATACAGACTTTCTCTCTTTGCTGCAGCATAGTACAATGTCTTAATATTTTGGGTGTTTTCTGGTAACTCCTACTTCTGAAATCATAGAATAAACAGAATGTCTATTTAATACCTACCCTTTCTAGCAGCAAAGAAAACCTGGAAAATCCACAAGTGCTTAATAGGGAAGAAATAGAAACTAATGCATTTATCATTTTTAAGTCCTTATTTTTCAGACATCATTAAAATGGTTTTGATTCTGATCAATGAATTCTGAATATTTGGCTAAGTTAACCCCAGGGCTTAGACGTTCCTTCCTGTAGCAACGGACAGCAATGACTTAGGATGTCATAACTCCTCTCTACCGTGTGTGTTATTCCAGCAGGACAGTAAGCAGTAGAAGAGATATGTGACCACTACTTTAGCAAAGTCAGACATCTTAGAGGATGGGTCAAGCCATCAGACTTCACAGAAACTATTGACAAGTGCTCGCATGGCCGCAGACTGCACTGCAGGCACAGTAAGTGCCATCAGGGGGCCCGGAACAAAACAGCTACAGTGTGCCATGCTCAGAAAGCACCTCTTCCCATTGCTGTGTTGATGTGCTTGTAAGCCCAAAGAGAAGTGTGAAAGCATGCACAGAAATGAAAGTAGGATACCAGAATTTGCATAAGGTTGTTTATCCCACTGCTGACCTCCCCATCATTAGGCTGAGGAAGGATCTAGAAAACAATATTCAGAAGGCAGTTCGTTTCTGAAAATAATGTGGTTATATATGATCCTCCAGTTAATGAGATTCCAGTTTAATACTCTGTAGTGTACCATCATAACGACATGGTAGTAAACAAGTCTGCATCTCTGAATGCTGATAAAGAAAGCAGTGGAAATTTTAGCATCTGAATCTGTGCTGAGCAATGTCACTGATCCAAGATGCATTTCAGTGCTGGACAAGAAAGCTGCTTCTGCTATCAGAAAAACATCTTTCTCTTCTGGTTCCAAACAGTCATTGACTGGATGATTCAAAAAAAGTTTATTTGAAAACATTTAACACATCTTTAAGTATTTATATTATTTCCTGTCAACTAGGTAAGAATGATTTCCCAGTTCATCAGGAGAAGAGACATTTTACTCTAATAACACTCTACATAAAAGCTGAAAATGAGACACTGAAAGGCATGAAGAGCTCATCAATAGAGATAGATTGACATCCAAACAGCTGCATATCATGGGCATGAGAAACTCTTTGCCATTACCTGCGCATCTTCAGCACTGCTGCCATAAGCAGTGAAGTGTCTGACTGTTGTGAAGTGTTTCCTATGAATGTAATTAACGGTAATGATGGTTGATAAGGTTGGACACCTAGCTGTCACCATCGACAAGTCAGACATCTGGTCTAAGGTACGCATTTCGGTTCTTTAAATTCAATAACATGACATCTGAAATCAAGTCATCCCAATTAGCTTCAATTCTTATCTTAGGGATGGCATGAATTGCCACAGGAGGCACCTGTGTCTCTCCAATGCCTCTAAAGAACATCTTGGTAAGTGGCCATTCTCATTCTAGTGTTATTTAATTCATGATTATGGATTGGTTTACTTGCTTAGTTTTGAATGTTTAAGCCTGAAGATTTGTTTTGGGTTTGGTTTGGTTTTGTTCATTTGCTTCTTTTTGAGTTTTTTTTTCTGAAAGGAACATATATGATGGCCTTTACTTTGAAAACTCACAGTTAAATTTTGCTAAAATTGAATATAATTATGACCTTCAATTATGGGAAGCACTTTCTCTAATAGATAGCAATAAAATGTAACTTTAGAGGCTGATGAAAATACATGGACAGAAAAATGGTTGTAATTATTTTAATGTCATTACTGTGAGAACACTATTATTATCTATGTATTAGTAGTATTTTGATTTTAGAGCTACGCTGAATAAAACTTACTAAAGGAATGAGAACATGTAAAATAAATGGTTGACTGTAACAACTAGTTTTACAATAAGATGAAAAGTAATACAAAAGTTAGGATTACAAGTTCAAAATAAGAATTGCAAACTCTCTTATGTCCTGTCATATAGAAGAACAGGTCTGTAACACTGTCATATTTCAAGAATTTAGTTAGGAGAAACTGCCCAAGTGTCGATATAGGGATAAAATGCAGAGTCATTGTTTCACAGCATGACTTGAAATTTTGGTAAACCACTGAAGCAATCTGTCATATTCCATCTTGTCACAAGTGTTTTTGCTGTGACCTCATAAGCATGATGAATATTTGAAGAGCAAGGAAGGGGAAGATTTACTTTGTAGCCACTGCAATTTAGACTTGACTTAGTACATTCCCAAAACTGATGTATTTTCAGTAGGTTGCAAGTATAGGCTATAAAAGAAACACCTAGACTCCCTCCTCACCTTCTCCTTAGCCCTTGTAAATGCTTCTTTTCACCCTAACTAACTTGGGATTTCCTCTTCCAGATAAATTGCTATAGGTTATGTAGGTGTTCAGCAAACATGGCAAAAAGGTCAGCAGCAGGATAACAAGACAGTCATTAATATATGCCATGAAAAGGGAGTGTGAGTACAGAAGTAAAAGTAAAGATCTTTGTCCATGCCATCTGTACAACATGAAGAAGTGTGTGAGAAGGCCCTGCAGACCCCAAGTGGAGAACAGCCCCTCTGGTCAGGGCAGTTGTCCTGTGCAGCGACCACCACAGTGACCGTGGCTCTCCTTGGCCACATCTCATGGGTGCTCCATCCTACAAAACTTAGCCCAGACAGGCCGTGACTTGGCTTCTTTCCATGCTGAAAGAGCTCCTGGTGACGGTACCTAGTTGAAAACTGGGCACACAGGGTGGAGTTTAGTACAAGAATAAAAATTCTCCCAACTGGAATTTCACAATTTCATTGGATGGATAAGCTTGATAGAAAAACAACCTCTTGAAATCTCCTGAAATATTGTTTGTGACGTCTCCAATAGCACTGTCTATGATGTGCGTTTGCAAAACAATAATTGCTGTCAGCTATAAAATAAAATTTCCTGAATTTTTCAGACATTACAAGCTGTTCATTTTGCTAAGTCTTTTTTTGCCTATTTTCGTTTTTATTTATGGCTCTTTCTTGAAACATATAAGCTTTGAAAAGTTCAGCTAATTTGTTTTCAACCAGATACCACAACTTTTCTTTCGAAACACGCTGGCTTGTTGTGACTTACCAAGGAAATAATGCATGACACTCCTTCTTCATAACAAAATTTCAGCATGGACTGTTTACTGTTACAGTCTGTCTTCTGCGTAAAAGCACCCAGATGAGGCAGGGCTCCTCGTCTAGGCATGAAAAAATGAGGCTCTTCTGTGGCTTTGCTTCTTTAAGTGGCTCCAATATTCTTGCTGTAAATTTAGAAACTGTAGATCTAGTAAGAGGCTCAATTTTAAGTCCAACTTTTTCCCCTTGTAAAGAAATTCAAACAGCATCAGTTTGTGGCTTCCTAAATCAACTGGTTACAGAAGTCATTGTCTAAGCTGTCTCAATGCTGACATCTGGAAAATAGTGACACTGAGGACTCAGTAGTTTCATAAAAGAGTAGATCAGCAATTTTTTGCTGATTTTCTGTAAGTTTGCTCTTGATCTAGCATGAACTGCTAGTAGATCTTTCTTTTCCCTCTGAAGTTTACATAAAAGTTTTGCCCATGATACCCTAAAGCAATTTACAAAGAAGACCAGAACCAGTATCTCTGTTTTCGCACACATAGAAAATTAAGGCATAAGTTACTTGGGCTGTGTAACTGAACTCAAGGCTAACCCAGGCTCCCTGAGCATTTGAAATCTGGTTAGCCAAACCTGAAAAACAGAGTTAGCAATGTCACAAATTATGACCCTTTGTCTGGAAATCCAGACCCCTCACCTGAGGCACTGTATCTGCCCATAGTCTGTACACAGCCCATTGCCGTGCTCAATAAAACAGCTTAACTGGCTGGCACTGAGGATGGCTGGGGCTGGGAGAGTCAATACTTCCATCTGAAGAGCCAGAAGTTCCATTAAAAGCAGTAACTCTGTGGTTTGGGGGCTTCAGCACTCAGAGCACTGCCTGCCCCACATGTCCTGCTGCCACCTCTGCCCTGCACATCCAGGTCCCATTTTTTAAATCAACACTGCAAGTTCTGGTGCATATTTGAGGTTGTTGTCAACCTCCTGGGTAGGGACAAATATCCTCCCTTTCCTAGACAGGCTTTTCTGGCAACATTCAGCTCTGGATACACAAATTCAGGTATCTGCATGTAAGCTGGGTGCCAATTTGTCTTATTTCCCAATATAGCCAGTGAAGAAAAGACAAACAGTGGAGCCTAGGCTGCAGGCTACCTTTCAAATGATTTAACTGCTTCAACTTAGCCTTCTGGTGCCATCTGAGATACCCTTGGGTATCTGCCATACCTCCAACTATCACTACAGGTGACCTGAGGTCCCCTGTAGATCCTGTGAGATATCTGACAGCCCAATGGAGATGTCTAGATTCCTCAAAGACATTACAAATGACATCTGAATCATGCCTTGTGTTTTCTTTGGAGATAACTGAATCATTCTCTAGGCTCCACTAACTGCTGACTAGTTCTAAATCAACCAGCGTGGGAGTCCCAGCACCCCACTCATATGCAAATGTCACATGAAACCCAGCTTTCTGCTGTCTTGTCTAACTCTCACTGCTCTGTTATCTTTACTGAGACATGCACTTGGACTGTGCTTAATTTATTCTACTGTTCTGCCAGTTAACAGTCAAATATGGCTGCTTTATTTTGAAATAAATTTCAGGCTTCTTGCAAATATTTCTTCCAAAGGTTAATAGGACCTGTTAGAAGCTATTAGAAGCTGTGCCAACACCTTGCTAGGACTTCACTTACAAAGTCTCCACATTTTCTTCTCAGATAAAGGCTCTCTTTCTTGCTCTCAGTTCAAGAGGTCTACATGTTCTGCTGAGCTATAAAAGTCTTCTTTCCAATCCTAATACTCTTACCTCCCACCTTTTCTTTTTCAAATTAAAAGATTAAAACCTTCATAGTGTCTGTAGGAGGTTGGATTTTTTTTTCTGTTTCACAATCACTAAATTTGTGCAACTTTTCATCCCCTGTTCCTAGGTCAGGATGCTACTACCCACACCAGTGCCTAAGATTTTGTTTGGAATACTGAAGGAATGTAGCATGGGACCCACATCACCATTTCTGCCCATCCTGACATGAGGGCTTAGCTCCATGGTAAGGAAGTGAATAGAGGAACAGGAACTGAGTCACTGCAGTTGGAAATCCAGGGCTGAGGCAGAGCTTGAGTTGTTGATGTTGACGATCTCTCCCACCTCTGTATTGAGGATTTCTTCCTGATAAATTCTGCAAAGGTTAACAAGTTTTTTGTTTTGCTTTTTAGCTAGGTCACTTACTTCCCTTAATTTGGAAGTAATGTTTTCTTCCCTGGCTGCTCTTACTGTCTGTTAACAGTAGAAGGCCTGGAAATGGATGACCATGAAAGCAGAGTGTGTTATTGGCATACGTAATATTTCCCCATGTACTCAATGCAGGAATCCAAGTGAGGGTAAAGTCAGGTCAAAATGAAGAGCACCAAACTGAAGAGAGTACCAAAAGGAGAGGAGGAGGCACCATCCTGCCTCTTCTCCTGCATCCAGCTCCTGCATAAGGGCAACACTTCTGAAAACAAAAATGGACCATTGTAATTGGGAAAGCATTCCCCCTGCCCAGCCTTTTCAGATCTAAAGTGAAAGCTGAGTGGAAATAGCCAGAAACACTAAGGCAGGGAAGAAATGTCCCAAAAAAAAGGGAGTAAAATTCTTATCCTAGCAACAGCAGCTGAGGGAGGAAAACAGTTGAATGAGGGTGTCTTTTTTGAGGCTGGTGATGCTCCCCATGCTCAGTACCTCATAGGACTCTCTGAGTGATGTGGAGGCTGCCATTCCCTTGGCCTTTGCCACTCTCTGACCTAGATTTAGGGAAGCAGAAAGGCACTGAATGGTGGGCAGACATTCCAATCATTTCTAAGGACCCAAAGCCACCAAGACGGGTCAGTCAGGAAGCAGAAAAGGAATGTCCTGCCAGCATGAAGTAATCACACTTGGCAGCAGGGAGGTTACAAGGTCAAACATAATCCTTGAGGGTCCTCAAGCACTGTCTCAACAGAAAGGTCTGGATGTGCAAAGACAAGGGCCAGGTTTGGGTTCAGAACCACAAGGCACTGCAAAGCTTCTCCAGTCTCTCTGTAGGGAGAGGATCTCTGCTCTACCTTTCACTGGGGAAGCAGTTTTATCTCTGTAAGGGGCAGCTCTGTGACCCAGAGCCCCTAGGGCCACTTGGCATGATCCTGAGCTGAATTACAGTGTCTGGGGAGGAGCAAAGAGATTTTGTGCTCAGTAGATTTTAAAGTCAACTAACAATTTAGCAACTTGCCCTCCAGGATAAGCAAATCTCCCTTTTCCCTCTTGAGTACCAGATGTTGCCTGCTACCATTTCTCCAGTTTCCAGGGGACAGCCGGCTCCAGCTTGGAGCTGGCTGGCATTGGCTCTGTCACACTTGGGGAAAGTTTCTGGCAGCTTCTCACAAAAGCCACTCCTGTAGCCCCTCCACTACCAGTACCCTGCCAGACAAGCTCAACACAAGGAAAGGGTTATATGGAAGGTTTGGGGCAAAGGGAGATCTGAAGGTTGTGAGGTAATCAGAGCACGTGCTGTTGTGACTACATCCCTTGTCTACCTTTCCCTGCCTTCTAATGGAGGAGGAAAGACTTGAAGAAATCCCTCTGGATACCACTTACCACCCATCATCCTTAAGGTTAAGCACAAAGATGAGTATCCAGAAAGCTACCACTACTTCATTTATTTTTTATAAGATGAGTAGATTGGATTTCTGGAAACAACGTGACTTCAGTTCAAGGTCTTTAATTCCAGCATCAACAGTTTTTCCTTTAAAATCATTGGAAATATACCTGATGATTTCTGGACCTATAGCCCACATCATATTTTTTATTCTTCATTCACCAAAAAGATTGGTAAAATCTGTCTCTGAGGCTGGAGGTGGAAAGGCAGAGTTTAGCAGTAGGTTGAGTTCCCTATGATACACCCTGTGTAAGCCCTGTCATTGTTCATAATTTTTTCTCAACACAATTTGCAAGAAAAATGATGGTAATCTACATTTCCTCTAAAACTATTATGATTCTGCTATGGCACTAAAATTCATCTGCCCTCAAGAAATGTTTCAATAGGAACCTCCATATATAATACATGTTTTCAATTTATTATTAATGCACTTCAATCTGAATCGCAAATTCAACATGATGTCTGACTTTTTTCATACTCATTCTCTTCCGAGTCAGCTCTTATAACATGTTCACCATCATCAGCAGCTGAAAAACAGACCCATAGTGCATTAAGTGATGGACTTAAAAATCAGTCACACACTGTTTAACTTATCAGCTTTGCCCCAGAGGTAGGAGTCTGGACCACGTGGAACATTCAGTTTTGATGGGATTTTTAGTTTGGTCTGATGCATGTTTTCTCTTAAAATATTTTTATTTGAGCCAGTCAAAGCAATGGCTTTTGACATCAGAGCATGTGATGGTCAGGCTGGTGACAGTCCTTAACTCCTGCACAATTAGCTCACGATCTTGGTTCAGTCGTGGAGAAAGGCCTGCGCCCAGGACAGACGATAAAGCACCTATCACCACTCAGCAGTTTCCAGCTTTGGTCTTGACCCCAACACATCAGGACATTTTGTAGATGGGCATAGCTTCAAAATAAAGATTGAAGTCTAGCATTTAGCTCCAAGACCTGAGACTTAACCCCATGTGCAGGCTGAGCTGCGGCAGTGGTACCCTCTGCCCGGCTGCAGCGCAGGACTGGCAGAGCAACGAGGCAGCCGTGTGCAGCTCACAGGGCAGTGTCCAGCCTTAGGTAACCCCATGGCCAGGAGACGCTGGAGCAAATCCCCAGGTGAGGGATCCTGCAGTGACAACACTGATCACTCCACACACAGCCCCTGAGAGATGCAGGGCTTTGTGAGGACATTTCTGGCATCCCTCTGACTGTGCACCACCTCATGGGGACACAGCAACTGCCAGGCTGCAGCAGGCTTTGTCACCACGCAAAATGGTTTCTAAAGCTCCTTGGCTCCCTTCCTAGCACTACCCATTTTCTCTCAGGGGGAAGAGTTTTAAGAGCCCAGTTACCACCGGGAGAGGATAACTGTGCCATGGGACATGCAGAGCCAGTGGGACTGTTAAGGGATTTCAACAAATCTCTTTGGAAAGCTGAGAGATGGGGACAATTAAGGCAGAAGCAAGCAATGTGCCACACACTGCCATTTCCCTTTGCAGAAATCTAAGGAGCTATAGGGAAGTGTAGATTTTAGAAGTGGTTATCTCTTTTCAGGAGCACAGGATATTTTGCTGCTGATGTAAATATTCAATTTATGACTGTAATCTTGATATCCAGCTCCTGTGGGTTGTTCAAAAGACACCCTTCAGAATACTTCCTCAGGCAGTCAGTAAAATAGTAAAAATCCCACAAGTCATGATTTGCTACAGAAGCACAGACACTATGAGCTATACAGCAGCTGGAAGGAGTCCATAAAATACATCAAAGCATCCCTTTTGAAGTTCTTTGAGAACATGAATGGCAAGCTAGTGTTGAACAACTTTGCATCCAACCATGGCAAATGTGAGATTGCTTTACTTGAAAGGAACAATCTAGCCAAATTTTCTTTCAAACCTCTGAAAAGCAAAAAAATCTTTCATGTGAGTAAGCATTTCAGAAGAATGAGTCTGAGCCAAATAATCATCATTCTGACATTCATAAAACTCACTTTATTAAAGACATCAGCACACATTACAATACTAATGCAGCTATAAGAACTCAGGAGCAGACTGAGCCCAGCAAGTCAGAAGCAAACCTGGGACAACTCAAGCACTCTAATTTGCAGGCTTCTTGTGTATCAGGCCACATCTCCCCTTTTAAAGAGTTGTGTTGCCATGTCTGCACTACATCCCTGGGTGCACAATGCACACTGCAAGCACCACAAACCAAAGAGAGGAGAGAAAGGCAGTTTGCACCCTAAGAGTCTGATTGCTTTCTGTGGAGGTGAGCCCATCAAAGGGCAACCAGCTTATCTCTACCTGCAGGACAGACACCTTCCAGGACCAAGTATTCATCAGGTCTGTGTAACCTGAGAAGATCTCGTCTGAGGCAAGGCATCATGAACAGGTAGGAAGTCAAACTAAGAAGGGAAGAAAGAAGGAAAAAATATTGTCCCTAAGATAATACATTTACCACAGTGGACTGTGAAGGGTTATACAGAAAAGCGGGTCTTGGGCAACAGACATTTGATAAGCACTGGATAAAGAGTAAATTTTAAGAGACTGTATTCCACTAACAGGGTTTAATTCAGAATTGCACTCTGAACAAGGTAGAGAAAGCACAGCAGCAGCTCTTAGCTGCTGTAAAAACATTTATAAGGAAAGAGACAGATCAGTGATCACAGCAGCAAGCCTGATACCCTGTGAGTTTCTCTTATGACTGTCTGAGAGTTACATGCTTTCCATGCCTGTGAATCCCTTGTGCCCAGCCAGCCAGCCATTCCCCAAAATAGGCCAACCTGCTCATCACTTCTTTTCTCCAAGCTAAATTTCTGCTCATGAAAGCCAGCTGCCACTCAGGAGTTCTTATTAAATTTGCAATTCAGAATGGTGTGAGTGTTTAAAAAATTTACCAATGTTCTATTTGTGTGAAATAGTTCTATGATATTCTAAGGAATTATATTTTAGTTTATAAATATTTGATTAATGTGGCTTCTGAAATATTACCTTACCAGCTTTTCTCTCTGATACACTGTTATCAAGAGTTTGATATCAAAATATGTAGAGGGTGCAATGTCCTGCTTAGAGAGCAACCTGGGGGCAAGGAAGCTCAGGGAAGGCTAAGGGGATGGATAGACGAGGACATGGGTGACCCACTTGCATGTGCACAGAGGCATCTCATGGTCCCCAGGATTTGACAAATGTAACTCCACCCACAGATCTAAGCACATGGAGCCCTCATTGCAAAACTGGGGGAGGGGTGCAGCCTCCCAGCTGGTGATCTACCAAAGACAAGGAAAGCACCTGGCACATCCAAGGCAGCTGTGCAGGAAGCTGGACAGATTTACTTCTGGTAGTGCTGGAAAACTAGACCCCTTTGGGATTAGATAACATTAAGTGATGTCTTGGAGGCTCTGGGTATTGGATGGAAGTGCTGATGGTGGCGGGGGCAAGTCAGGTGAGTACCCAAGTCCTTTCATACCCCTGAGCTACAGGTGAGACCAGAAAGTGATATGGAACAACACCCTGAGGCAGTGGGTTTCATAAACTGTGGATAAAGGTATGAGATTTCCCAAGGAAAAATCTTGTTGGACAAAACCTTACATAAAACTATGTTAATGAATAACCCAAATATGTGCAATCTCCAGAGCCATTCAACATTTAATGCTGCTATTTTCAGGTTAATTTATGCTTGGTTTTTTGTGACTTTTTTCCTGCTCTCTGACTATCACTAAGCAGAGGTGACAGTTGCCCTTGAAAGAAAGATTCAGTTTGAAGCTGCCAGAATTTTCCTGAACTGGTTAAAGATTTCCAGCAGATATTTGTGAATTATCAGAAGGAGCTGAGTCACCTTACTGAAGAATTAGAGAAGGAAATAATCTTTAAGCAGCATCTCACAGAAATACCTTACAAGATCTTAATCTGCTCAAAGGGCATTACTTTGAAATCTGGATTTTGATCATAAAGGTGATTGACTAAGACACTCAAAGACGTGGTTTAAGCACATCTGAAGTCAATGGATCTTGCATAAGTGCATGCATTCAAGTGCACCTACTTACTCTGCTAGGAAGGGATCATTTCTCAGAATGAAGGTTTTAGATATTAGCCTTGACATTCATCTCGGTGGTCTGCAATCCTGACCAAGAGTTTCTGGCAGAAACATGCACAGTGAAAAGCATTTATACATTCAATCTCAGAAGCAGTTTGCCTTACGTTGGAGAGAGTTAAATGATGTGCGTGCCAAAATTTTACAAAACAGGAAGAAGCAGACAGCTTCCAGATTGGCTGCGAAAAACTGATAAACACTGGGTCAGGACTGTTGTGAAGAAAAACTCCATAATGGAAAAATGCAGGGGTTAAAAGATTACAATTCTGGTGCCCTCACTAGAGTGTGTGTCACCAAAGAGAGGAAGGATGCCAAAGACTCTAAATATTAGAGAAGTGAGGGGTTCGGGGCTGATCTTCCTGCTCAGATTACCAGCATTAAGAACAGTTAGTAGGCAGAGGCTTTAAGTGGACTCAGGATAAAAATCCAAGCAAGAGTTCAAGAAACTGAAGGAGTCCTGAAGTTTTATGACAGCAGAAGACAATGACAATGACGCAAGAAGTGATAGTGAGATGCTGTAAAAATTCTGTCAGGTACTGGAAAAAATGTAATTGCATTATGCCAGTCCCCTGAACAGACTAATCAACCCATGCTGACTGATTTTATTAGATCTTGTGAATTTAACTCCAAGATGTGCTTTGTAGATAGACTCTAAGCTTTTCATGGAGAAATGGGCAACTTTTACAACACTGTGAGGAAAACTGGAGATCAACTACTTCTGGATAATTAATCATAAGATACTGAAGAACTTTGCAAATCCTGTTAAAAATATTGTAGCACTTCCTAGGAGAGAAGTATTACCAGGAAATGACCAAAGCATTGCCGTTTGTAAAGGGCAGTGCTGACACCAGCACTTCCAGACATGTGAGAGTTGGAAGCACAAGAGGGGCCCAGTGGTCACAGATATCTGGACTTCAGTTCTCAGTAGTGGAATTTCTTTGATTTTTTTTCTAGAAACAGAATGGTGCATCTTTGCTAAATGCTTACAGGGAAAAAACAAACAAACAAAAAAAAAAACATTTAAAAGGCTCTGTGAGGGTCATTCAGGGATTGAAAAATTTCAGAGGGGAACCACATATATTTTAGATTGACCTCAGATGAACTGTGGCATTATGGAATGTCTAAAGGTTTGTCACATGTGGCAAAATACAAGACAAGACAAGTGAAATAACCCATATTGGTGGTACAGAAAAGGCAAAATACTTGCTGCCTGGAGCAAAGAAAACACCAATTTGTTTAATCTGGTGGAAAAAAAATGCTTCTGTTTTAGTAATATTTTTCTAAACTAGCAGAGACTCCTTTTTAGATCTGAATGCATGCTTTCAGATATTTTACATGAGTCATCACATATTTTTAATGCATTTATTTGAGTCATATCCATAAGCATTTCTTTCATTGGCTTTAAACAAACACTTTTTTCATTGAATATTACTGGAACCTCCATTTAATTTGAGTGAAACCCATCTTTGTGCAGACTGTGATATTAATTCAGTGCACTATTTTAATTATCACTAAAGAACAACCAAGGTTTAGGGTTGTGAATATTTACTGCACCGGCCTTTGAAGGAAAAAGCTGTGGATGTACATGACTGGAGAAAAACAGACTTTTAATTCCCACATAGTATTTTTTATTACAGAAATGCAAGTCCAGTAAGGGATGTGATTGTTACAATCAATCATAGATGACCACAGACAGATGAAACATGGATCACTCACAGACCCCATGGACTCCACACTCACAATAAGCCACATTCAGATGTGTTTTCTTGTGTTAGATAGTATTCCCAAATGCTATTAATATAAATATTTCTGGAGCAGGAGCAATCTTACAAGAAGAGAAGGAAAATAATTAGGTCCAGAATGTATGTCTAAGTTTTAATTCATAGACTTAAAATACATTAAAAACATATATATTATTTTCCCCCAGATCCATTCCAGAAAATAATTTTCTGTATCTGTTTATATCCCCAAAAGCAGTAAGAAATACTGAACTTTCAAGTTTAGTCCTGAATTATTAGGTTGCCATTTATTCCTCTACCATTTTTCACTTTCAGAGTTGGGCAGATAATCTAGATTTCTTTCACAGTTAAATTTCTAGGACATGAATCTTTTCAGGGGCAGACTTTGGATGAGTGGATTGCAGTAAAACTTTGAGACTCAGCATGTTATTTTTCTCTTGCATCTTTGCTGGTTTTTCCTGGTCTGCACAAAAACACCTTCATACTTCAAAATGCCTGCTCTTGGCACACTACATATTAACCAGTGGCTTCTGATGTCTGTACATGACAGCATTTGCTAGGGTTTTTCCATCAATTCTATTATTCTTAATCTTCAGGTTCAATCTTCTATTACAACTAATAGATATTTACTTCATCTTGCATTAATACTCTTCATATATTTGCAGTTTCAAAAGACAATCTCACAGGGTCGCTCTGGTTTGAAAATCTGAAGACAGGTCCCATTTTGATGTTATTTTGAGAAAAAGAACAAAAATGTGCTTGAGGCCAACCTGCAAGCCAGTGTGTGCTTTCATGTGAGTTTTCTGGAAAAGTCGTACTTCTAAACTTGTCTTGCTAGTGGTGAGGAATAGATGAAATATGGGCAGAAGCTCAAAGGCTGCATGCAAAGCAATATGGAGCATTTGCAGCCCATCAGTCTGACTGATTCTATCAAAACCATTTATATCCTTCCTCTGGTGGCCAAGAGAGCTAAGTGTCTTCCATGCTGAGAGGCAGAGTGAGACATAAAACCATATAAACAGGAGAAGGGTTATAGTCCTTGTACTTCCACTATTTATTACTTAGTTTTTCTTCCTGCAATTCAACTTTGCTCTGACCATGAGCACAATGCAAGTCTGTGTCTTCTCACATCTGCAGTTAGAGGCCAAAGAAGGAAAGGAACCATGGGCATCCCATATGAAAGGCAGGGATGGACCTTATTCTGACGGGTGTTACAACTGGTCTCCAAGTTTTGTGGTCGATCACCCAGTGCCACCTCTCTACAATGGCCAGGAGTCACCAGGTTTTTCATTCATCAAACTGCAAATGAACTCTTATCATAGCCAGTTTACAGGACAGAATGTTCATAAAGTTCTGAGAACAAGCTGCACTGAGATTTGGGTAAGGTCAACAGAAAAGCAAATCCTTCTGGACTTTATCACAGGTGGAGAGATGGGGTTTACCTTTCTCTCTTTTGATCCCAGACTATATAGACAGGATTGTTGACATTGCTCCATGGGAACAACCCCACATATGGTTGATTTGGGATTTTTGTCCTGCCCTGTCAAGTGCCCCCCTCATCTTTCATCCTTTTTGTCACTGTGCAGTGGGCAAACACCGTGTGCTCTCATGGATCTCATACCACTTTCATCAGCAAATTTCAACTCCTTAGCTTGAAATTGTGCTCCCAACACTACTTCGCAGGAAGAAACATCTTCCCTAAACTGAGATTGGCTATGATATGAATAGAAGAACATAAGAGAAATTCTGTGTTCATGTCAATTAGGAGTGTCTGAACAGTCTTTGTACCATTTGGGTTTGGTTGAGTATTTTAATGACTAGTGGGATATTCTTGTGAACATGTTTGTGTATGTCACACATTTGCAGCAGAAGAATTTTCTCTCTGCAGCACTCATTGTCTGCTCAGATCCATTCTGTGTGGAGGGTCAGCATGACAAGAAACGTTTAACCGCTGCATGCTGACACAGGACTGATGTGCTGCTCCTCTTCAGAATGGTGCATGTGTTTGCGAAAGCTACCATGTCAGAAGCAGCATACCCAGAAGCTGAAGCAGATTCAGCAAATGTGTATTAAGGACAGCTGAACATGGTCTCAATGAAAAGGATGAATAGATATGGAATCTGACAATAACTTTATGGAAACAGAAATTCAACAAAGACTTTTTGTTTGTGCAAGGTGCTTCTTTCATCTTTCCATAACTTGTTTAAAGTAGTTTGTGGTAATACCACCTTCTAAGGGCTTTCACTAAGTGTTGGATACACAAGGGGGGAAAGCCAAAAGGTCAAGAATCCTTTACTCTGAACATATCCACACAACACAGCTGCTGCCATAATTTTTTTATTATTGTCCAGTAAAAACATTATGTTATCAATTCTCCACGTGATAGAAATTAAAAATTAGTTCTAGAGAAAACTGTATCTCTCCGGCATATAGCAGTCTCTATACTCCACAGGAGAAAGTCATATTTTGATAGTGTTAAATATTAAATGAAAGTTTAAAAAAAAATCTAGTTTTTATTTAGATGGGAAAAAATTAACCCAGTGTGATCAAGAAAACAAAAACATTGTATCAGTCATCTTTCTGATGAATGATGAGACAAAAAGTAAGGAAGTGCACTAATGGACATCCATTAAACTACATGAATTTTTCCGAAATAATTTTTTTTCTGGGATTTCTTTGTCAACATCATTTTAGGACAACTATTATATTAAACAAGTGCTCTAAAGCTATACAGTACTGCTTTGCAAGTATAACTTTTCTTTGTCTTTGTTACTTTTGCTCCATCCCTGTTCTTTTTCCTCCAGAAAAATAGAAAAAAAAAAAGAAAAAAAACGTGCTGGTAAATAAATTTGTAATCCCCTTCCCCTCACGGAGTACCTTATACACAAAGCACCTTTCAAAAGCTCCTGGGATCCTTCCTTGAATGTTTAACAATAAGACTGTTGTCCCTGAAGTTCCACTGTGCCAATGAAATGACAGAATTTCTTCTTTAGTTTTTCTTAGAATCCTTTGCGGGTGGAAGATGTTCACTTGTATTATTTTGTATTGTAATTTATTTGAAGTTATGCAAAATTTATTCAGAAACACTGGTGGCCTTGTCATCCAACGAGGCTAAAGACCACATGCAGCTGTGAATGTTGTGAGCCAGCACTTGCATTTCAATGCCAGCTGCTGTGCTCTTGATGTCTCCTTAAAACTGCCTTAAGTTGGTCTTGAAAGAGAAAATAGTGTTGCAAGAAAGGAAAAAAAGTTAATTTCTTATGTATAAGTTAAGTTTAATAATTAAGCTTAATTAGAGGTAAAAACATCCAAGCAAAACAAACAAGCCCTCTTATCACCTCAAACACAACCACAAGCAGGTTCTGGGAGTATATGTAAATTGGAAAAACTCATGGTTTGAGGTAAAGACAGTTTAGTAAGTAAAATAAAAACAAAATAGAAAAACAAAGCCAAGAAAAAGAAGTAATTTTTTAAAAAAACCCAAAATATTGCTCACCACCAGCAGACCAATGCTGGCGGACTCCAAGCAACAGCAGCCTTGGAGAGGTCCCTTTCTCACACGATTTTACTGCTGAGTATCATGTCATATGATACTCTCGTACTCTCAGACATTCCTTTGGCCAGCTGGGGTCAGCTGTCCCAGCTGTGTCCCCTCACAGCTGCTCGTGGACACTCAGCCTGCTTACTGGCAGGGTGGTCTGGGAAGCAGAAATGGCCTTGAATCCTGTGTCAGCACTGTTCAGCAATAGCTAAAACATGGGTGTTATCAACGTAGTTTTTTTGAAGATCCAAAAAATACCCAACATGAGATACTATGAGAAAACTAACACAATCCCAGTCAAAACCAGTATAAACCCTTAAGCAAAATGTGTAATAACAACTGCATCTCTAGGTGTCTTAAAGTCTACACCAAGCCCATGGAGCCATCTACCAAGCACTGACTGCACTATTTTGGGCTCGTTGTGGTGACCAACACATTGGTGCCACCTTCATTGTGACAATGCATTGCGCAGAGCATCAGGAATAAAACTTCGTTCGGACCAGAAATACCGAGTGCTTTCTCAGTTTCCACCTGCTGGGGATGCATGGGGTGCAAGGTGGGTCACAAAGGAGAGAAGCTGGTGGCTGAAATGATGTCCAGGAAAGGAGGATCTCCCCAAAACTAGAGCACCCAAGGAGCAAATGTTTTTCTGTGTGTGCATCCTGGGGGATGCTCTGTGCTTTCCCTTAGTTTGTGGGAGCCCAATCAAGCCCTAAAAGAGAAAACAAGGGGACTGGAGAGGAGCGAGGTAGAATGTTGTGGCAAAGGGGCCAATGTCTCTGGCTGTGAGTAGGAGAGGACATGCAGTGGGTGGTGCTGCACCCTGCCAGGCTGCCCCATACTTGTGCCCAGGCCCTGGCACAGCTCTCCCCACTGACCTGCCCCTCTGCAGTGTCTGCCTCCCTGTGCAGCACAGCTCATCCCCTTCAGCTCACACCCCGAGCACCAGCGTATGAGGACTAGCAGAATTTGGCCACTGAGACTGATTTGGGGTAGCCCTCACAGCATGGTCCGCATCCAACAGATCCCTCGGATCTTGATGCAGACAGGCCAGTGCATGGACACAAGAAACCTCCAGTCCACATCTGTCCTCCTCTCAGGCCCACCTGGACCTGCATAACACTCCAAATCCACCCACCTACTCAATGGGCAAAAGCACAAACTCCTCTATCTCTGAAAATAAAATCACCTACACCTGAGCTCCCAAAAGCGTGTTCTTACAGAGAGATTTGGAGCAGATCCTCTGCCTCCCACTGCCCTGTGCCATGTGGCACAATTTGCAGCTCATACCAAGCACATGATATTGTTAAACACCAAGATGTGGCATTATACAAATATTTCTGTGATGGTGTGACTACTCTGCAAAGCCATGGAGGCAAAGGGGAACAAGGAGGGGGCTGCGACATGTTTGGCACTCACTGCACAGCTCTGCTTCCCTGCCAGCAGCAAAGTGAGGGAAGCCCACCACAAAAGGAAAAAACACCCTTGTGAAATCCTCAGGAGAAGGGGACACAGACACATGCTGCAGCAACGTGGTGGCTGTCACATAACACTGCTTCTTGGACAGGCAGCACATTCCATCTGACTCCCTAAAACTTTCATCAGGAACCACACAGCTTAGTATCAAGGTTTGGATACTGCACTTACCCCCACACTACTGCTGGGGTCCAACCAAGGCAGCCAGCTGCAGGGCTGAAATCAGATCTGAGTCCAAAAGGGTTTTGGCATTGCTGCTGGCAGTGCAGCTGTAGTATCAGAGTTGTGCCCTGCAGAGGACAACCAGACTGCTCAGTGGGCTGGGCTGGGCTTTTCAGGAGGGTAGCAAATTAAATCCCAGTACTGGCCATAGACAGATGCTTGCACCCCTCAGCTCTGTGTACTGAAACTTTTACGGGGAATCAGACAACTGCAGTTCCAACCCCTTCCTTTATCATAGACACAGTAGTAACAGCCCCACAGAAACAAAGCCAAGCCCACAAATCTCCAACGACCTGCTGTGAACTACAGACCATAACCTGGGGCATCTCTGTTGTGAAGCATATGCCTGCCTGCCCTGCCAGATGTTACAAAACATCTCACCTGAAAACTTGGATAAGCATATAACATAGGTTGTTCAGTATTTTTTAAAAGACAAAGGCAATGCAGGAAGGACTGAAAGAAGAAATTACCTGTTACTGCCCAAAGATTCAAATACAGATAAGTGAAACTGGCTTCCTAGTAATAAGGACAATAGAAGTATGGGAATTATGCCATAATTGAAGAGTATTGAGGACTATGAATAAAACTTAATTCAGAGCTTCTGTCTAGGACTGAAATATAAAAACTTTTCTTGAAGTAAATTCTTGTAGCTACCTTTGATGGATCTTTAATTCCCAATATTAATTTAGCTAATGCACCTATTTTCATCATATTTATCTTCGGATCTGAAGAAAATTCACTATTACAGTAAGCCTTAAAAAAGGACAGAAAGAATCATGTCAGTATTTGTCATTATTTTTGATAGCTTATGATATATTCAGCACTCCAATCATTCTGCTCAGTACTATTATATTGATTGGTAAATGAATAGTTCAGTGAATATGCGGTCAGAAAATCTAATTTCTGAATTTGGTTTCTAAGCAATTATCTCTATCTGTTTTTTTGGCATGTCCCTCTGCAGAGGCCCAGGCACTGGACATATTCCAGTTGCAAACTGCTCTTCATTGACAGCTGTGCTGCTTTTTAGACAGCATTTTGTGGTTCCAGAATTTAATGTTCCCAACTGTGGCAGCTATACAAAAGATGTTGCAGAGAACTGCAAATTCATTCCAATCTGGGCTGGACCCAACTGCAAAAGGCAACATCCCCAACAAGTTTTAGTTGGCTTCAAAAGGAGTCTCAGTCTCTGTCCTTGCAATTCATGTCCAAATTCACTTACCTTTTCCCTTCCCAGCAGCTCTCATGCAGGCTACAGCTGCACTGTAATGAAGAGACAGGCAAAGGAGGCATGTGGGTAAGTCCTGAACACAGGATGGGCAGAGTTGAAGCTAGGAAAACTGCAAAAGACAGAGAGCAGTGAAGGCACATGCAAAGAAAACAAGGGAATAATCTACATAGTGGGTTCAGTAGACTGCAAAAGGGAAAAAAGAAAGAAAACTAGTAATATGAACTCTGCTTAAAGCTTCTCACATAGCCAAATACTCTTCCAAGAAGTATTCTTGAAGTACACCTGGAGCTTACATGACAGGAGGGTTTCACCAGAGATTTCTTGCAACACCAAAAAATGAGAAGCAAGCTCAGGAGTCAGGGTCAGAACACGTCCATCCCAAGTGCCCCTGAGCATCAGCCACCTCCCAGGCAGGCTCTGGTCACCCACTCCTTTCCTCTTCTCAGAAGAACACAAGTACTGAAAAAGAGATTATTTCTGAGGCAGTAGTGAGGAAATGTCTGAGTCTTGGCACTGCACATCTGCAAGACCAAGCGAAACACTGCCAGCTGTTTCCCAAGACCTAGTCTTTCTTAAGCCAAGGACAGTTTTGCAATTCATGTTAGTGAGGTCCTTTGATGCTGGGACCTTGTTCAGATAATGTCCTGAATTGAGGAAACACTTCAGTAATTACAGATGAAACTATTAAATTAGTGCATGCATTCTTCTTTGAACAAAGTCCTCATGCTCTTAAGCACTCTAATTGCTCCATTATTTACAGATTTAAAGCACAATTCTCAAAGGTTAAGTAGAGGTTATAAACAGCAGTAACTAAATAAATTTTGTTGCTGTGACTTCCAAACAGGAGTTTCAGAAACATAAGAGTTACAGTCAATGTTACCACTGACAAAGGGAAAGCTGTGTATTTTTATTTCTGTGTGGTCACAGCTTCATGCAGCAGATTTCATAAGAGTTCAAGAAAACCATGTCCTTCAGTGCTCCCTCTATCCCCCTTTCCAGTGTTCCAGTTCAGAAAAAAACTGATTTTTAATGCTATAAAAATGCAAAAATTGCCTCTAAACAATGGCATTATCTGAAGGCTTTCAGGCTGCCAAACTTCATTGTACCAAAAACATTCATAGGCATGAACAAAATAAGATTTTTGTAAAACCTTGGTGCTGCATTTAGTCACAAGCAAGGAAATCCCTGTAAGGAACCGAAAATCCATTCTATATTTAGCATCAGCTTAATAGGATAATGTGGCTACGGTTTACTATTCTTCAGATTGATGGAGTTTTGCATTGTTTCACTGAAAATGCCAGGCTTCTTAAGGAAGTCTGACCTTGCTACTTTTGCAAATAAACTGTCTTAAGGCCAAGGGGATGAACTTTTACTTTTTTCTTTTTCTAGTTCATTATCTTATGCAAGTCTAATGGTGCTCTGAAGAGGCCAACACAAAATTACTTTCCATGTCTTAAAGAAAAGGTGCCCATACCATTCTGCAAAACAGAGTTTTTAATCTACAGCCATCTATTACAGCCTCAGCATTCCCAAGGAGTATCTTTTTCTGCATAGTGTAATTCATATTTACAATCCTATAAGAATCATAGAATTATTAAGTTTGGAAAAGACCTCTAAAATCATCAAGTCCAACCATTAATCCAGCACTGCCTTGTTCACCATATCCCCCAGTGCCACATCTACAAGACTCTCAAATACCTCCAGGGATGGTGATTTCATCACTTCCCCAGGAATCCAGTTCCAATTCCAACTTAAAATAATACTCTCCAACTTGCTTCAGTATCTTATCTCCAAATCCCATTTGAGAAGAAAACTGAGAGTTTCATGTGATATCAAAATGCAGCAATGCTCTAACCAGATGCAGAACAGAAAAGGAACACATCCTAAAAGTTTCAGAACAACCTAGCTCTGCCCCAGGTTTAAACTGATCTCCAGTCTTCCACCTGCAAATAACATAGGCGATGTTAAGTGAAATGCATAACATTTTTGTGCCAAATTTCCAAAAAGTGTCCACCTCCAACTTTTTTTTTAAGTATGCTAGAATATTGCCATCTGCAAATGTGAAGCTGTGAAAGCATGAATCTGAAATCTGTCAGCTGTTCATCAACATGCTCGTAATAAAAAATGCAAGTGACAGAAGGTTGGGTTTTGGGGAGGAGGTTGTGGAGGGTGGGGGAAGCGTGTATATTTTGCCAGAAGGCAATGAGAATCCATACCCAGACCAAACTGGGGATGCTTCTGCAGGCTGTGCTGCAGAGACAGGAGCTCTGCACCACTCACGCCTGGCTGGAGAGCATCCCAGCCTTCCCATGGAGACAGCATGTGACAGATCCCTGTCTCTGGGGCTAGAAATCAGACACCTCTGAAATTTCAACGTGTCCCAGGGATATTCACTAAAGTAGGAGAGAAATGCTCTTAATGGCACACCAGCTAGGTACCCAACACCCAGTGATAACAGCTCAGATTTTGCTTCTGAGCCAACCCTTGACTTTTAAAACCCACCATTTTTTAAATAACTTGTCTCTTGGGAAATTAAATAAATAAAAACTATTTCCAAGGGGAAAATAATGTACTATAAAAATATTAATATTTCTGGTAAGTTTGACCTGATGAAAACCTTTCTTCTTTTTTGTAATTTCTTCTCATTCAGTTAGTATTCAAAGGCTCCATTATGGAATTGTTCAAGCCACTGCTTGTAATACAGCATATTAATAAATTAATTTTCTCTTTCTAATAGCAGTTTTCCATTCCAATTTCCTTTATCTGACTTCTGCATGATTTTTTCAAGTGATAAAATGCTCTCTTCTTTCATATAGTTAATTCATTCATGACTTTTAAAATTCATATTTCACATTAACTATGCTGGCAAGTTTGCTCATGTGAGATTGATCCCTTCCCCCTATAGTTTTCAGTTACCCATCTAAACAGATTCCTCAGACTTCCTTTTCTTTTAACAGCTTTAATTTAATCCAGACCTTTTGTAAGAGACCTTTTGTGAATAGCAATTTTTTCACACATGATAAAGCCCCCTGATTATACAGGATTATATTAATTATCATTAGCTGCATGCTTCTTAGCAATTCTGGCACCGGTTTACAGTACACACCTACAAATACTCATAGTGCAGTGTCAAAAATGTGCTGGAACAAAAACATTTTCTCAGTGCTGAATGAGGCCTCATAAAAACAATAACTGCCTTCAAAGTCCAAATATCCCATAATCTACTCATCTCCACAATACGTCATAGCTTTTGATCTCTGCACAAACCTCACTGTTGCATTAGTGTATCTTTTAAAAGAATGCTCATTTTTGCCATCTTGACTTTACAATTCTAAAAGATGAATGAGCAACAGCCTGTCCTAAATTGTCTTAGCAGATGCATTGCTTGTAAATTCACTGCTTATTTTCTAGTTTTGACTTCTAACCCTTAAGTTATACAAGGATTAAATAAGTTTTTAGACTCCTAAGTCAAGCCCAGAGATGGCTACAACCGCCCTTTGGTAGGTATTTGATCCCCAGAATACCCACACAGCATCTTCCTGCTCCAAAACTCCTTTCTCCAGGTGCAATTTTGCTTCTGATCACTGCACCTACTTTCCTTTAAAGGATGGCCAAATGGGGAAGAGAACGAGAATGTGCAGCCCAATCTTTATATTGCATCTGAGACACAGGAACTGCAGTACCCTGAAGAGTGAGGTTTAGGTTCAAAGCCTTTCTCAGCCTAAGGAAGTTAAACTTTGGTATCCCACCTCTCATGAAAATGCCCTTTCACCCCTTCCTGGGCCCAGAAGCAGGTGAGGAACAGGAAAGGGCTGGTGGTTAAGCCAACTTTTCCTCTCAAAATAGTCAGAGTTGGGTTGTAGTTTCAAGACACATGAATAGTTACCAGACTCACCATCAGCTTGTCCTCCAGGTGTGTTTTAAAAGTAAGCATTTAAACATGGGCTTGTTACTCTAGTAGAATAATACTACTGAGTCCAGGATATTCTGGACTCAAAGTCCTATGTTGGTGCAGATCCATCCAGGCTTGTTACCATCCAAAGACAGGAGAAGATGTCAGACACCATCTGGCCATCAGTGTTTGCTACAATTCTGACCAACAAAATGCAGCCCCTTGTCTGCATGCCGTATGGGGATCATCACTGTCCCTGTGCAGCACTGAGGAAAAGCAGACACCTCTCTCTGGGTGCTTGGGGCAGACATCTCCCCAGCTGGCTGGAGCTGGCTGTGAGCCTTGTGCTGGCTGACCACTACACCTCCTCTTCACTCTGGTACTGCTCAAAATCACAGTACCGGCAACTTTTAACCTTTGGGCAAACTCAGCACAGTGAGCCTTCCTGGTATAACACTATAACACATTTTCTAAAACTCGAACACCTGTTTTCTGGAACCTTTCTTACATTACAGTACATATGCCGAAATACTGCGTTATAGACTCTCAGATCATATGTTAAAGCTGTGCTAGCTACCTCACCCCTCTCAGACACTCTGCTTGTATATTTGGGGATTTCTGGTTGCCCCAAATACAGGATAAGAGAAGTTTTAAGCAACCATTATCACCTGCTTTTTAGGCTGACTTCACACCAAGATGCAATAAAACTCCCATCAGACTTAAAATACTCAGCCTGACCTCAACTTCCACATGAGGCATATGGTCATTAACAAGGCAATAGATTTTCAATTGCTGCAGAAGCCAGCTCACACTAGTTCTTGAATTAGCTCCTCATGCATTCCAGGAAGCTGGTTTGAGATCTGGGATGAGCAGTAGCAGGCAGGGGACCGATACAGCTAAAGAAAGCTCATGAGCCAGTTCAGAAGATATGTTCCAAGTTCCTCCCCAGGTCTTTTGCCTTTTATTCTCCAATTCAGGTATTACATTTCCACTGGTTTGCACCAGGATTGTGCATGCACCTTGACATGTTCACAGAAGTTCCACGATACAGAGTTTCACAACTGGGACAGGTCCCTACAATTGGGACACCAGGGTGACAAAACAGATTCTGGAGAATTTCCCACTGAATAGGATGGGGAGAACATAATTACCACATCGTAGCACTACAATGTCTCATAAACATAGAATAGACTAGATCCATTTACCACAAAAATCACAGAAAGTAACTTATCAAAGAATATATATTTTATGTAAAATATACATTTGTAGAATATAATTTTAATACAACTTTTATACTTATTGATGTTGGGTTTGCAACACTTTGAATTAAAAAAAAAAAACCCACAAAATAGTCTTGCTGCCAGAATTTTATTTCTGATAATACTTATAGTTTGAGGTAACAATGAAAGAAGACTGTGTGCTGTGAACAAAGTCAGTGATGTTTTTCTGCAGTCACATTTTTGTTATCAAAGTGAAAAGTAAACTTAGGACTTGGCATGTACACTAGAATTCATAACAATTTAGGTCGTGGCAAACTGAGAAAGCAAGGACTTATGCAAACCTACTCTGTTAAAATTTGTGACTTTTGCAATATATGCCATTAGTATGACAGGAGTCAAGACAGATGTAGTTTACATCACTATCATTATTAAGCGTGTGTCTTTCTATGATCCACAGCACAACTTACTGCAGGAACCAGGAATAATAAACACAGGGGTGTGGGTCTTTGCATGGAGCCTTAGCAATGATGACATGAATTCAGCTTTCCTTGATATAGATAAAAACTGATATTCCATGCACACGCGTTTTATTTACACTGACTCATCAACAGTGACTAGTCACCCCTTCCTCTGGCAGCAGTAATTAGGAGCGGACTTTCATCTTCTTTAACAACCTCTACTTCGCACGCAAAGTCTCAGTGACCTCCTCAAGGTGTGAGCTGTTTATCAGGGCCCATTCAGCAGCAGCAGTCTCTTTCCAGTACAGTCCTTGGTATGGCTAAATTCCATTGTCCCTTTTTCAGCAGTCAAAAATCCATGATAAATTCTGTACAACACTGTAGTTAATATAACAGCAGCACCAGATATTATATTAATTCATTTGCTAAAAGCTGTTTGCAATTATCTCTCTATTGACAATATTTTACCAAAAGTAAATCAATGTACATCTCTAAATATCAGAAATGTATACTTTGATAAATACATTATTGTACAAGAATTCTGACATGCAGGTCATGCTATCAGGTTAGGCTATATACAGAAGAACATGTTACATGGTCAACAATAAGTTGTATCTCTTTTCCTAACAAAAAATAAAACATGACAATCAGGTATTATTCAACAATTTCAAGGATCACTTAAGATTTCAGTCATATGGTCTTCCCCATATAGTTCTAAAACTCTAGAGTTTAGGGTAATTTTTCCTCACCAGCCCAGAACCTCAAATTTGCCATTGCATTTGTCCTGCTGCATAAACAGAGGTTAATCTTGAATGAAAAAGCCACTAGAGGAGATACAGTTTCAAAATTGTAATGAATGCTGGTTGCTAGGAGGAAGATTGATGCAATAGGCAACCGGTCAGTGCTGAAAAGCCGCTACTAAATCCCACTCAAAAAATCTTAGGAGTGCACACGAGTTAGTCTAAATGATACTAACTGCACTTGAAAAATATGTATATTTCTATCTATACACAGATGTATAGTCCATATTAAAAAAAAAAAAAAAAGAGAAAAGGAGAAAAAATGTTCTTAGTTCAACTTAAAAGAGGGGGCATTTTAACAGTATCTCTGTGCTTTATGGAGACAGATGGAGAATACAAGGAGACAGGTTGCAAAACAGACAGACAAACAACATATAGGACAAAGCACCTCAAAAAACATTGACTGAAGAAATTTTTGAAGCCCATGAGCCAGAGGTATAAGGCTGGTCAAAAACCCAACTTGAGAACTACTACCCTCTTGCAATGGTACAAAAAAGCCCCCAATAATTGTTTCAATTTTACTTGGTACTCGGCTTCTGAAAATGTTGAAGAACCCTGGAGTAGAGAAATTACTACAGTACCAAGCAGCACTTGCTAGCTTAAAATTGCAAGTCTGGATGGCGTTTACCTTTCTTGCATGTTTTGTGCCTTCCCCAAGCCATTAAGAAAGAGATCTGGCTTCTGCTTGCGTGTAACCAGTAATGACAACCTCTTTGCAGTTATCTGTGTGCAAACAACCGGAGACATTCAGAACTCTGATACAGCAATCCAGTACCAAAATAAGTCAATCACAAAATAAAGTTGTTTATAAACAAGTAGATAGTTAAAAAAATAAAGGAAAAGGTTAAACAAAGAAAAACAATCCCACATGCAGACCAGTTTATCAGTGCTTTCATTTCAGCAGGATGGCAACAATGTGAGAACACACATCCAGAGCCCTCTGTGGTCTCCACGATCAGCAACACTGCTTGTCAGGTGATGGAGACAGGATGGTCCATGCAAATGAGCAGACCCTTCAGAGCAGACATCTTCAGAATGGATTAGAGTCACAAGAAATGGAGGTTCAATGGAGTGACAATTACTTGGAAGCACATTATTTTAAGTAAATCTCCCTGAAAATACGCTTATTTATTGAATATACAGGACAACGGCATCCACTAACTGTCCTTTTATTGCCACAGGAAAGTAGGACAATATAGTAGATAAAAGGAGAAATGCTACCTTAAGTAATCTTTAAAAGCCAAGACAAAAATATTCAGTTACCCAAGTGGCTTTTCTTACTACTGACAGTTGTATCATGCAGGAGTTAGACCATATTTGTGGACCCTATGCTGAATGCTACATTTATTTCCAATATGTGGTAAACAGTATTTGATTTACTACTATGTAGCCGATTGATGCCATCTGGTTTACAAGATGGAAGGGATGGGAGACCGAGAGCGCCTTAGAGGACAAGGTGAGCTGTAGGGTGATGTTACTGGAGACAGTCGCAGAGCATTGCCTGTCAAGCCAGCTATGTTGTTTAAGCTTCGAGATTTTTCATAGCCTTGTATGAGAAAATGCACAGACATCAGTTGAATTCAGCCAAAAAATAGACAAAGACAAACAATACAATGTAATGTAATCCAAGGAGCTATCAGGGACTCAGAGGGAATCTGCCTGCAAAAGAACTCAGTTGCTGAGACACATTACTACCAAAAGATATTAATAAATAAAACTATTTACAATTTAATGCATCTATCTTTTCCCAAAAAAGTTAAACAGACCACCACAAAAGAGGTCTGACCTGCTCTTCCACATCCCATCTTGTACTTAGTATCACTCTGTGGGCTTCAGCAGGGTTGCACAGAGCACAAGATAAAGGATCCCACCAGGGTAACTGAGCTATGTGGCTAAGCATAATCAAAAACCCGTTAAGACAGACTACAGAAACTGTTAGAATTATATAACCTCTGCTAAAGTCAATTCCTAATAAAGGACAGTTTTTTCTTTAAAATAAACAAACCAGGAACCAGATAAATTTTATACAGTATGTGTAAATCACTTTTGCAGAGGACTGAATGATAATATAAGAAACTTCATCTTCAGAAATATTAACCCTTGGACTTTGTTTCTAATTTTAAAGTCTAGTAAGACAGCAGCATTTGATGTATTTGTAAATGCCTCCTGAATGGAAAACTTAAAACATGGAATTTGTGCTTCTTCTCCAAATGATTTGAACAAAATCAATGGTATTAATCCATATAAGCAAATAGTAAATAATTGATCATTAAATGAGGCACCCATATAATGCTTCATAATTTGAAGGGAACATTGCACTGGCAGACATTTCTGTTCACATACACTGTGAGCTCTAGCTACCTACTTTTTTCCGCTAAGGATTGTTTTCACCTTGTAGAGGCTATGCTGTAAAACAATGAAGAAACACTGCTATTCACTGCATCCCTATCTTCATATTCATGTATTTTCAGCAGCTCCCAAATAACCCAATTTGTTAAGAAAAGGATCTGCTCATCGGTCTGAAGAGAGATATCAGCAAGGAAATACAACAATGATTAAGCCTTGCTCCTCAAGTACATGGATACACACTTCACTGCAAGCATCAGAAGTCTCACTGATTTCAGTGGCACTACATATTTCCTTCAAGACAAGTATGCATTTCAGCATTTGTCAGGTTAAGATATTCAGTTATAAATTGCTTACAATGAAATAATGAGACTTTTTCCAAAGAAACTATAAAATATCAATGACAAAAAAGCTGAACACTACATGGAACGTCAGCAAACTTTTTTTTTTCCTGATTGAAATGGTTACTGGCTCAAATTCCAGATCTCTAGGTAACAGACAGTTAACAGCATCTTCAGGAAAAATCATATTTTAGGCTCTCTCTTTACGATAGTTAACATATTTCTGACCTACTGAGACTTGCATACTGTAAAACTATACTTAAAGCAAATGTAAAACCTCATGTCTGCTAAAACATTGTGCAATGTTCTCTCCAGATGGCAAGCAGAGGCTAGACTGTGATACTACACAGAATTCTTATACGTTTCTGAAACAGCCTCCTGTTTCTGAGTTTCTATCAGTATTTACACAGATTAGAAATAACTATGTTTGAAAAGGGAATTGAAGGGAAGCACAATGTTAGTGTATATATTTAAACTCCCTGTAAATATAAAGCTTATTAAAAAAAACCCCAAAATAATCAGGTAACTTTTTTACATAGAAACTAGGAAAATAGTTTTTAAGATTATTTTCCTGCTACTCTTCCAATGATAAAAGGAAAGAACTGATAGAGGAAGATGGTAAAGATTATAAATAAAATAGAAACTCCTAAAAATGAAAACCAGATACACAAGATGAATAGAGAGAGACGCATGATCCAAAATCAGTACTTTTCAGGTATTTTAGTGGATCAGCTCTGAATCAGTATCATCTTAGAGATGGGGAAAAAGTGTTAAGGCAAAAAAGCTCAGAAAAAAATTATAATTGAATACAACCAAGAGTCAACTGGGGAACAAACCAAACAAGAAGAATAGGAAGGAAGGAAGGAAGGAAGGAAGGAAGGANCTCTGAATCAGTATCATCTTAGAGATGGGGAAAAAGTGTTAAGGCAAAAAAGCTCAGAAAAAAATTATAATTGAATACAACCAAGAGTCAACTGGGGAACAAACCAAACAAGAAGAATAGGATGGAAGGAAGGAAGGAAGGAAGGAAGGAAGGAAGGAAGGAAGGAAGGAAGGAAGGAAGGAAAATGTAAAACTAGTAGACTTGATGTGTGAATGAAATCCAAGCATTCAAACCAATTTGTGTATTACTTGAAGGTATTTTCCATTTATGGGCTAACATCCCTATTCTGAAAAAAAATACACTCCAAAGCCAGTGGCTAGAACATTTCAGCCTCAACTAAGATTATCATCAGAACCAGAAAAAGAGCACATTTCTCATCAAAAATTCTGTCCATTCTGAACTGAAGCCCGAGTTTTCCAGTGAAAACTATAAAACAATTTTCTTTTAAATCTAGATCTACAAATTAAACTATTCCAGGACAAAATATGCTCTACTGCTATATAAATTTGTCTTTAGTAGCTGACGGGTAACTTCTTTTATTATTTCTGATCTGCTCTAGTCATGGTTACTGCCATAACTTGCTGAATGAGGTCAAAAACCTGACCTTGCAAGATGCCATGGCAATCTACCTTATCCAGGTGTTCTTGACCTCCTCAAAGACTATTACCATTAGAGATATTTTAAATAATCCTAGTTGTTGAGAAGACGGTAAAATATACTCTCAGTGGAAAATGTAGTACATTTGTGCAAAACCATGTTTGCAATGAATTTTCATTTAAGCTCAACATTACATATAGTAGTATGTAAAATGCCGGAGCACAGAGACAGTCATACTCTTGGCAAATACCATAGACATGGAACTGGTTGCATATCTGCCTTCACAGGTTTAACCTACTGAGCTCATGCTTTGAAGTGTAAAAAAGAGTATTTGCAGAACAACCCAAGAGAATTCCTTTAGAGTATACGGCTGGCTGGGACAGCTATGGTCACTAGACATCAAGTTTAAAAATAATTAAAAAAAATTTAAAAAGCCAGAAAAATCTCAGGCAAAAATGTTTGTTCAGTGCCACATGGCTACTTCAGATGAACTCTAAGGTGAATAACTACACATCAGCACTCAGGAATGTAAAATCTGTTGGAATGATACAATTTCAGAACAATATAATTTGCCAAGAAACAAAAGCAGTTCCTATCTAAGGAAATGGGAAGACTACCACTGGCATTGCTGACCTTATGTCTATGTCCTGATGTTTGCAGCCACAGCCAGCTGTGGCCTGATGGGGTAGAAACAATCAGTCATGTGGGAGATACAAACAAAAAACAGTTTTGCAAACTCCACCTGGGGGCAGCCATTCCACCGAGCATCGAGCAATCAGACTTGAGGAGGCTAAACTACTAGAAAGGCATTTTTAGCGCCTTATAAGGTCAACCTTTGTTTTACTACATAGTTGAATTATGGTAGGGGTAGACAGTCATCTTTTAGTATCAGTGGTGTATTGCCAAGAACAAAAAACATTTTCTGGCATTATAAGCTCAAACTTTTATTCAAAAGAAATCTGAATAGCATCTCAGGATATGCTTTTTTGTGTTCAGAACAAAAATGTTGCTTACTTCTGATACTTCAACCTTTAAAGAATATTCAGCTGCAAATTTTATTAGGTTTTTAAGAGCAGACCAAAGCTGTAATAGGATTAATTTGTCTTTCAGAATGACAAATTATATTGAATGATGAGTGTTTGAATGAGCAAGGTCCGAATTGCAGGCTTTTCCATAGAGATTACAGACAAATAAAGACACAGGTGAAATGAAGGTCCAACATCAAGCACATTTTTTGAAGACTAAAGGAGATGAGTGTTTCTAAAAGGAAAAGAATGACTAGGAATAAAGAAAAAAAGATACATTGTGAGTACAGTCTTTCCTCTTAGAGCATTGTGCACATCATTTTACTCTAAGATTGTTTTTCACAAGCACATTGCTGAGTAACCTTTTATGATCTAATGAAAGAAGTCCATACCTTTCCTGATCCCTCCATCAGTAGCACACGTGTAATCACCTGTGGTCAGTAGGAAACATGTTCCCCCTCTTCTGTTTTTGTCTCTTGTACTAGAACGTCTGATGGGAGGGAGCCTTTCACCAGGGGAGAGTGGCTGCTCACTTCCTGCACTGTCTTCACCTGATAACACTGGTTAAAGCACCATGCCCATTTACAGACAATAATGAATGAGGAAATGAGACATCACAAAGAGCTTATGCTGAATGCCAGATATTCCCATCACTCAAAAAATAGCTATAAAATAAATCATTAGAATAAAACAAGATTGCAATTCATCATTAATCAGTACAAAATGGCAAAAGGTATAATTTCTGTTCAAGGATAAATGATAATTTGACTTTCCTGTTCTTCTTCTAAAATTTTTATAAAATTAGATTAAATTATCATTAACTGAAAAATAGTCAAGCCAAGGCTCAGTTAGTCACCTGCTCTGGATTGTAACTTGTCAGAATACAGTCAGCCTTGGATATTTCAAACCCTTATTTACTATTTTGGCTATCTTTTTTTCTAAAGAAGAGGTCATGTTAGGCATTTTTGCTTGGAATATATTGTTTAACATTTTAAAGACAACCCCTCACCCAGAAGGGCTATATTTTCAACATTTGGCACTATACACTGTTTAATAACGCACTTAGCTTTCACTTCCATATTTATTACACTTGCACTGCTTGTCATTGTACGTACCCAACATTAAATGCTGTCTTTGGTCTCTGTACTTTATTTTATCAAAGGGCAAAACTTGTACCCCTCCTGATTTGTCACTCCCAAAGGACTCTCTTTTAAAATTATCTATTATTTCAAATTCAGGCCACACATCAAGAAAAAATCTCCTCTCAGTACAGCACATAACTATAGCTTTACCTTTGCATTTAAACGTGAGCATGTTTTTTTCTGAACTGAAAATGCAAAGGGCAAAATTCAGCTTCGAAGTCTTGCACATAATTCATAGTGACTCTAATAACATTCTCTACCAGAAATAAAGCTACAGTGCATGATGTGAGCGGTGGCACTACTGAAAAGAAAGGTAACACTTTAAAATGGCTCCTTTTTACATGTCTGCTTTCTCTCTAACTTCAAGGATTATAACCCCTTGTAAACAAAGCTGTAGACACAAAAAAATGTGTCTCTCTATTCTAATCACACTAAGCCTTCTCCATTCAGAACACTTTTAGTAGGACTTGATGGCACGAAAAAGCTGTTATCATTAACACTTTAAAGATGTTATCGCAAAGTGGGTATCAGTCAAAGCACTGAAAAACTAACGGCATTTTACTGTCAGTCTGAGCCTTTTCAAGCGTTTCCATCCTCTTAAATATATTTAGGATGTTCAAAAGGCTCTGTTAATTTTGTGAACAGTAACTCAGAGAGTGAAACCAAGCTTTTATGAACATAAATGCTATTCAGTAGCAGAGCAACAGACCAAAGAAGGATATTGTTCAGAGACTGATTTTCCAGGCTCTTCTTTTTAAAAACTAAATTTCAATTACTGAATGACACCAGTCATGAGTGGTTTTGCTCTTATTATTCCTTAGCAGCTTTACAACAGAAGTGCAATGACTGGTATCTGAGTTTTACAAACAGATTGTGTTTGACTTAAGATTAAATATGGTTAAGAAACAAAAAAAAAATTCTTGCTGCTAAAATGTTTGTTTTAATTACACTGAGAGGTAAAATTTACTCTCTAATTGCAACAGATTTGGAATATGGAGCAGTGGCTTGGAGGGACTGAGGCTGTTGTTTGATATGCAATTTCACTGAGTAAAGCACAAAATACTCCTTATTCATCATTTGGAACTCTAACAAATAAGGTAATAGAAATCACAAAAATCAACTGTAATAGCAATGATGGTGCTAAAGGCTGTCATTTTCTTTTTTCTTGACAAGATTTACATCAGCTATGCTAGTATAATTTAATGAATAGTAAATATCATGCAACGTCTCATCTAACACAGATGAAGGAGGTTCTTTTAGCCAGGGAAGCAGAATGCCAAATGGAAAGAAAACTAGAAAGAAAATTTCTTCCTATTTCCTTTGAGTGCTGGGCTTTGGATGTAAAGCACCTGCTCCTTTTAAATGACTGCTTCTTTGTAGGATCTTGCTTAACAGGCCACGATGTGGCACAGGCAAAGCTGACACAAGAGACAGACACTGAGGCAAAACACCATGGAGTCCAACAGGGTGGGACACGGTGGCTGCTCAAATAGTCACAGTCATGCAGAAAAACAAGAAACATCCATACAACGCAACAAACAACAGGCAAAAGAAAAGGTTGATATCATCAGCAGGAAAGCATTCTCAACAGAGCAAGCAAAACTGTATAGACCAGCTACATAGAGGTTTGGGAACATCACTATACCTATTTTGTCCTCTATGAGACTGACACACGCAAATGTTGGAGGGGAGAAGGGTGGGAGCTACATCTTCTCCTGGCAGAAAGACTGGCTGCTTTCTGACCCCTACCAAACATACTGGTCTATAAAGTGTTTTCAGAGAACATGCATTTCCAGTGGGGTCCTACCTGATGATCTGTTGTGCTCCATCATCTGGTTGTCCTTGCCAAGGCAGATGTCACCCTGTGTGCTATTGCAGGCCATGTTCAAGTCTGTCTTGCAGAAGGTGGGTGAGCTGGCTTGAGGAGCAGGAGGGATGTGCTTCTTTCGCTTCCTTGGCAGTTTCTGCTTTGCCATGGCCAGGGAGTAGTACATCCCAAAATTGTTGACTATCACAGGCACAGGCATGGCTATGGTGAGCACCCCTGCCAGTGCACACAGGGCTCCCACCAGCATGCCTGACCAAGTCCGTGGATACATATCCCCATATCCCAGGGTGGTCATGGTGACTACAGCCCACCAGAAGCCAATAGGGATATTTTTGAACTGTGTGTGTTCACTCGCTGATGGGTCATTAGGCTGAGCTCCCACCCGCTCTGCGTAGTAGATCATAGTGGCAAATATCAAAACACCGAGTGCCAGGAATATTATCAGCAGCAGAAATTCATTGGTGCTGGCTCGCAGAGTGTGGCCCAGCACCCTGAGGCCCACAAAGTGCCGGGTGAGCTTGAAAATCCGGAGGATCCTGACGAACCTTACCACCCTGAGGAAACCAAGCACGTCCTTAGCAGCTTTGGAGGAGAGCCCACTCAGGCCCACTTCTAGGTAAAAGGGCAGGATGGCCACAAAGTCAATGATATTCAAGAGGTTTTTGATGAATTCAAGTTTGTTGGGAGAAAAAATAACACGTACTAAAAATTCAAATGTAAACCATACCACGCAGACTCCTTCCACATATGTCAGTGCAGGATCTGTCTCAATCTCATACTGTAGCACAGCTTCTGTCCCGTTGATGACCTGCTCTGTTTTGTTTATAATAGTATTGAAAGCCTCGTGTGTTTCCAGGCAGAAGGTTGTGATTGAAACTAAGATGAAGAATAAAGAGGCAAAAGCGATGAACTGAAACATAAAGAGATAAAAGAGACATCAGAACCACACAGCTCTTCACATTAATATTAACAATGTCAGTGTTTATAGTAAAACTTTTACTCATTCATCCCCAAATGGCTGATAAATTCATATGCATAAAAATCTCCATCAAGGAGAGCAGCATCCATCTCCATCCAGAGGAGAGGAGCAGACTGCTCTTACGTGAAGGCCATGAGTCCAGAAGCAGAAAAAGTCTTGGCGACGGACACCATGACAAAATGCAACTCCTTAGGAAAGTGGCAACAAATTTTTCAATCTGTGCTAAATTGTCTGAATTTGATTCAGTTGTCAAGGTGCCTTGCAAACAGCCCCTGTACACGCCAACCACTGCAATAGTTCAAGATATCCACCTCTCACACAGCGGAAAATGGGGATGACTATAACGGTCTTGAGATTATGGTTCAGAATTCACACCTGTCTTGAAGAGCACCTCAGAGGAATCTAGGAGAAGATCCAAACTCTGGGCTTCCTTTGGATTTTCAATGATTCACAAATACAGGATATTTACTGACAGAAAATCCCTTCTGTGTTACAGGTAGAGTTTGTTGCATAGCCTATTATGTTTGTAGTCATCCATCACTGATTCTCTTGGGCAGCACTAAAAGCAAACCTGATAGAACCTCACACACTGCGGTGGCAGAGCTTTGCCACAGTCTTAGGATCCACAATCCTGCTAACCAAGTTACAAATCCAGGACAATTCAAACAAAAAGGGAAATAGAAATTCAGTTCTAGTAGAGGCATGTGAATTGGTAAAACACAGGTAAATAATATGGAAACTGCCATCACAGAGGATTGTTTAGGACTAAAAAAACATATACTGCCTGATCTTCTACTCAGCCATTGCAGTCAAGCATTGAATAAAGCGAACATCCAGAACAGGATCTCAAAAATTAACAATGAGCCAAAGAGCTAGAGTAGGAGATAGATTTTCTTACACTAAAATACTCTGAATGAAAAGGTGATTTGAGGTTCCTTTGCTACAATGGTTAACTTCTTTTCAATGACATTACCACCATATTAGCTAGCACTCGAACAGCAGTGGTGTGGTACACAAATAATAATATTTTTTTATTTTGAATTTTCATCTTAATAGATATTTTATAGCCAATATTATCCTGGGGGAAAAAAGCCTTCTGGAGACAGGAAGATTTTGGAAAGTGTTAGGGGCCCAAAGAGGCAAAAAGATGCCTAAACAGGTTTTCAAAAATATCTACTGCCTATATTTTACCACACTGAAATCTTGAATCTCACTGGAAAAAAAAAAAGTTGCAAGGCAGAAAAGATAGCAGCCATAGGCAGGAATGCCTCTGTTCCGTCACTTTAATCCAGGATACAACATTGTGGCAAAACTGATTTTGTGTACTCCAGGTATCAATGACTGAATTTAGTATTAGCATTCAGATTTAGTGTTATGTGCCACAGGAACTCATTTGGGCTCGTGCAATACTGAATGGTTGAATTTTTCTAACACAGAACATTTGTCAGACAACAAAATATTGTCTCTGCAACTTTTAGAAAGAATTTTTTTTATTCTGGAAGCAATCTTAAATTTGCAATGCAGGCTTGGCAAATTTATTACGTTCAGACTCCTGAGATGTATCTATGAAAAATCCCACATAACTACCTAGATCAGATATTTGCAGCTTATTTGTGGGTTCCTTTCCTCAGTCAATGAAAAAAAGTTATTACACTATGGCCTACAATTGCAAACCCTCTAAATCTGTTACCTTTCAAAAAAGACTGACTCAGGTACTGAACTGAACACTTATCATCCAGTCTGGACTTCTAGCCACAAGCTAAGCAAACAATCTTACAATGTCTGATTTTTACTGAACAGCTTCTCTGCCTTAACTACAAAATTGCTGCATGTTCATAGCTCACAGCACCTGACACCAACACACACAAAAAAGCCTCAATCTTGTGTGAGACAACTAGAGTCAGCAAATACAACCAGATTTATATAACCTAAGAGAATTCATCTCAGCAGATCTTTGCAAAACCTCTCAAGATGGCTAGAGAATTTATCAGACTCAAAGCCACGGGTGGGTTAAGAATGACCCTTGGGTGTCTCCTAGAGCATCCTCCAGAATCTTTCTATACAGTCAAGGATGGAAAAAGCAAAGAAACCTTTGGAGGCTGAGAATCACTGAAACTAAGTTAGCCCTGCAGTTTGTAATTTGGGAGGGAACTTTTGACAGACAAAATATTGGGCAACCTCTTCAACAGCAACACTTTGGTGATTTCAGACAACTGTGAATTTTTTTTGGTCTGAAAATAAAACTACATTCAGCCTAGCCAAAGTAAAATTTACCAACAACTATATAATTTACCAACAACTCAGACAGAAAAAGTATTAAGTGTGCATTCAACAGTGCAGTGAATCTAACAGTATGTAAATAATTACCACTGTTTTCTGGACTGTATTTTGGGAAGAGAGTGCATTCAAGTTCAGAACCTTTCTAAAAAAAATGCCAAATCCCAAGAGATTAGCTACAGGTAGAACTGCCTGACAAGCTATTTATTACTGTTTTGCTTAACATTCACACAGCATTGACATTGCACTTGGCACTTGGCACTTGGCAAGGCAGGTTGAAATTTTTAGCTGTGCACCTACATTCAGTGTTTTATTATTCCTAATGCAAAAAGACATTCAGTCATGTCCAAAAACTGCTATCTTACTCCATTATCCTAAAGACAGTCATCTTCCAAGGTTAGAACAAAGACAAGAAAAAACTATCAATCTGGTGGCAGATTTGTTGGTAAGCCCAAAATAACCATTCACAGAAATGTAAAACAATGAGATTTACACATTTTTCCATGCATATTCATAGCATCACTGGTTTTGTGCAAAGACACACATTCCTTTTATCTCTTGTTGCATTTGGTTTTAAACTGTCAGCTCCTTGGATCAGGACAGAGCTTGCATAGCACCTAGCAAGACGAAGCCTCATACACAAGACCTACAATGATACTGCAATAATCAGAGGGTTCAGAGAACATGAAAGAAGCAAATGCAAAAGATCAATATGCAAGAATGAACATTTTATCAGTCAACAAATGCTTACGGGTTTACTTTACATTAACAACAATTCTTCCTTAGTATTATATTACATAATACCAGGCAATGCATTGAAAAGTCTCTAGCATGTTTTTCATACACATCTGTAAGATAGAAATTAAATGAAATCATGTGCTATCTTCACTTTATGCTTTCATTCTCCTTCATCCTAATTCCAGCTTCTCTAAAGTAATCAGCTTCTAAAAATACATCCATTTTTGTTCATGTGAGCAAGCACCACATTTCAGACAAAGTCAGTACAGATCTGAACTCAGAGATTCTCTGGTGGATGTGACCAAGCAAGTTCTATTCCTCAGTCCTGCAACAGTTCCTCTGTCCACAATAACTGGGGTAGCACACACAACTTTTTGGGTTTTTTTCCTTTTTTCTTTTATGAAACACAAAAATCTAAGAGGAGTTAGCCTGATCATTATTTCAGAAAGGTTAAGCAAGAGACAATTTTCTGTTTGAACCATTAACAACTTTTCACTGCAGGGAAATTCTGAAAACTTAGGCTATGACTAGTTGCAAGACAAGTTCAGCCTTGGCATACAGCAAAACAGCTTATTCACTCCCTTTCTTAAATCAAAGATTGCAGCCCAAATATATAGTTTGAAAGCCTTCCAAAAAAGCTGAAGAAGAATTTTCAAATAATATCCAAGTAATCATGATCCATTTCTTATGTCTTAATTTACTTTTTTTTTTTTTAATAAATAATTGCTTCTTGTTTGTTTCAATGGATGTGATAAAATTAACTTTCTTTATTTAGGTTTTTTTTTTCCTCCTTCGGGAACCATTTTTCCAAGTGGCAGAATGGTTGTAGACCCACTCCGGGGCAACTGTTTTCAGAATTGCAATTAATACAAATTGAATTAATAAAAAGTTCAGTCCATTTTTGCCAGAAAAGGGCAGTTAGAAGTTACAAAAATGTTCAGTATGTAATACACAGCATGCAGAACATTCCTCATTAAGCAGTTAAAGCTCTCAGTAGGCTCCTGATTCCCTCTGCTCTGCTCATTATGAAGACAGTGTGCACCCAATTTTGTTCCTGTGTGTCAGCATCACATGCTCAGACAGTAGAGATTCCATCTCCCAGCTTGTCTAGTTGACAGGATCACCAGCCAAGGTCTGTTGCCAAGTTCTAATAATGTTCACACTAAGTGGATTAATCATCTATAACTTGATTTTCAATGAAGCGCACAAATCTACAGTGACTGTGGCATGCCTGTAAATAACTTGTTGGAAGTAGAAAACTTTAGTATTCCTATTTTGAATTCAGTGTCTCATGGGGGACTGAGTAACTCAGAGTTTAAAGCAATTTCAAATTCGACTGTCGCAAACCAATTTTAGAACACCAAATTGAGCAGTCTGTGGATTAGCAGAACATTTATGAGTCCAAAGTCATGTTTTACCTTGCACATAGCTCTTTGAGTGGCTTGAAAAATTAAGGTCACTAAAAATTGTGGCTGCAAATGACCTGACAACAGTCTTATCTCACAGGCCATGTCTGAATTTCACAGTAGGAAAAGGCACATGGTTAGAGGATGCTGTGGCTCACATCTGACCCAAGTTTCCTTTCCAAGCAAACCCAGACATGGGACTGGCTGTTGTCCTTTGATGGATCCAGAGCTTTACTGCAGCCGTTCTAAGACTTAACAGCTCAGACAGAGCCCAACAAAACAACAGCAGAGCTAGAAATTGATCCTCACACTCAGGTGTATTATATATATTCATAAAATCACACTCATATTACTCTATATTTAAAATAAGTTTCATCTGTCCATCCTACACCCCTAAAACAGGCTATTTCCACACAATTATTTAATGTTCCAAGATGGACAGGTCATAGTCAGTGATGAGGTTAATGCACAGTGAAGTGTTAATAGTCACAGTCATCCTTACTTCTTGCTTCATATTAAAGTTTTGAATAACATTTCTCTCAATATTTCGGTGTTTTCCCGCAAAAAGTTTGTATCTTGTCTGGATACAACTTGTTCTGGGGCTGTATCTCAACACCTCCTCTTTCAACTCCTGTCACTGTGTAATGTATATTTTCTAATGCGAGCATTTAATAGCAGCTTTTAAGATTCATTTAGTTTGAGTTATGTTCCAGGACACTAAAGGTCTGCCCTTGACACACTTGACAATAGAAACAGAAAATTACTGAATATTTAATAAGCCCTTGAAAATACAACACTTAATATTCTCTAATGCAGGTACAGAATTGCCTTTAAAGAAATAAGATTAAAATGTTGCTTTTAATAAATATCTTCATAAGCACATTATGAGATTTGATACATGCATGTTGCTAGAATTTAAAACAATTTTTAAAAATCAATATTCCTCCCCACCACACTCATAGACTAAAAATACAATGATAGAGCATCCAAGAAAAGAGGCTGTGGTGCTTTTCCCTAAAGAAACTAGCTTTGATGGCTTTCTCACTGCTTTCATTACAAAAGTTAAGAGTTTATTGAACAACTTAATTTTTCCTGACCAAAACAAGAGGAGGGAAGTTTCCACTCATGAGTTCTTTGCTTTCCCACCAGATCATTCACACTAAACAGAACCCTCAAAACAGGGTAATTTCTGTAGGATAACAGAATACTTAAAAGGAAAGCAGCCTTTTTTTTTCATACCAAACTCATTTTGAAAAATAAAAAAATTTAAAAATCCATACTTTGGAGATTTAAAAATTATTTCCAGTGATGCCTGTTCACATTTGTTAGTTTAAGCCTCATCTTTTCATAATTCAGAATATGATACAAATTATTTGAAAAAATAACTAATTCAGTTTTTCTTCCTCTTACTAACCCTCTGACCGCAAAAAGTAAGCTGATCTATGCATTAAACACACAATCTCACTGACTGCAAGAATTTAGACATATATATTCATTACAAAACTGTATTTTAGAAATGTTTTTCACATGTATTTTAAGATTCATTTAGCCTATTTCTTAGGCTAAAACAGTTAATAGTGGTTGTACCAAAATTATATCTTCCTATCATAAACATTATAAGCTGATATCAACTTTTTTTTCCTCTCTCTCAAGGTTCAGGAAAGAAAAGTTTTTGTTCCTGTAAATGTTCCATATATATGTCCTGTAATATTCTCCAGAAGCCTTTTTTATTCTTCCAGGAATTCAAACTGCCAGTGGCTTTATGAAATCCCCCTGGTTCTGTAGGGGGATTGAGTGAGACCCAGTCAAACGGAACAAAGCCAAAATCATGTACTGTTTCTAATCAGTCCCAACTAACTTGCAATGCTGATTTTTTAATCTAGTTTTATAGCTGTTTAGTCATATAAAACCAAGGTCTTAAAAAAAATCCCATAAAAAATTCCAATAAATTTGAGGGATTTGGGCATTCAATGAGAATATGACTCAACTATGAATGCTATTTATGCACAAAACAAACCTGCATTTGTAAAGTACATGGCATGCTTCACTCAAAGCAGCAACTAACATTGGAATGAGATCACAGAATTAGATATCACTTCCAGCTTTAAAGACAGTTGTCTCTGTGTTTAGATTTGACAGATTGTCCTCATTTCTGATTTCAACATGATGGATTTTTTCCCTCTGTTTAATTCCATCTGGCTATCAAGAGACTGTTAAAATCATAATGTGATTTCAGAATGAGCTCTTGTGATGAACTTACCTCTATATAGTTTAATGTTCTGTGTGGTGGAACTTAAATATTAATGTGCACTTTACATAAACCCAAATATCTCACCAAACATACCATCAGTCTCTTCACAACTCTATTTCTCAAAGCTGATATTCTTCCCTAGTGGTAAATTGCCTTTGGAAAATTATTTTTTCATGGGGGAAAAAAAAAAAAAAAGAAGAGGAAGAAGGAAAAATCATGTTTTTATGGTGTGATGCATCTTCAGTGCATTTTGTCTGGATATACTTAATAAGAAAACAAATACCATCAGTAGCTACTAACCAAACTACTGGCATATAAAACATAAACTCAAGGCAAACATACTATCAATTTACTTCACCACTCATAAATCATAATCTCTCACATTATCTCTCTCCAAAGAGTAAGGAATGGATACAGACATAGCATTTAAATAAATCATCAAAGGACAAACAAAAACATGATACAGGAAGTATCAGACACCAAGACCAATTTTATGTCTCCAAAAACCTGAAAGTCATCCTCCTTCTGGGGGATAAGGTGGAACATCAGCACTTAAGTGTGTTTTTTAATGTCTGCATAAAGATTTAACAGCTCAGCCTTGGCAACCTAATTGGGAAACTCTGGTCATTTTAATTTCTCAACCAACATCAAGCCACAGTTTGAAGAGCTCCTGCCAATATTTTTGTTTTCATCCTACAAAAGGTAAGTCTACACTTTTCAAATTCCCTGTACAGTTCTACATCATTTGTACTGTCTTTGCTAACAATATTTGGCATTCAATTTAGCAGTTAAATTGCTACTGTTACAATTCTACACATAGTCATAACTGAATGAAAAAATCTATGCGTCAACACACTTTTATTGATATACTGTCTAAGAACAGCCTATAGCTAATGTCCAATGTCTAGATGGTGCAGTAGTATTTACAGTTGAGAGCGGCTACTATCTGTACGTAGTAGTGAGAACATAAATGTTCTCTTGCTTGCTCATTCTTTCCTCATTTGTTATAGTTTTAAAAACCAGTTGTCTTTCATTACCAGCTGGAGCACAAATAAAAAGGTTATTAATGCATCTTTTCATATTCAGAAATCCAGGCCCAAAACTAAGTCACTCTAAGCTGTTAGGTAAATCAGCAGTCTAACACCAGCTTGACCCAGATACATGTGTGACTCAACAAATCTTAGTCACATCTACATTTTAAAGCAGAACATAAAACCAGAGTTACAAATGATGCTGCAATTTAATTGCATCTAATTGATATGTATCTTCCCAAAGAATTCAAAACTGATTTACAAAGCTACCCAGAATCAGACATGTTCTCCTGCTCAGCATGGAAAACTTTTTCTCTGCCAAGAAACTGGAAAGAAGACTCAAGAATGAATTTCAGTGGCAGGGCCACACCTCTCGCAGTGGGAATCCCAGAGACAGGACTGATCTGCTGCCCAGGACATTCCCTTGTACTCCATCCCTGATTGTCTACTATCCAAGGAGATTACTAACTTCCTAAATGACCAGTGTTGTTTCCCACTAGGCACATCAAAATCATCTGACTTTGTCATCCCATGGAGCAGCTAAGTAAAACACAACACACACACAACATACATCCCACCGCATGCTATTTCCTCTTGAAGATGCAGCAGAAGTCCTTGAACATCAATTATGCTGCCTCCAGAAGCTTCCTTTTCCATTCACTTGAATTTATGAACCTCACTTCACTTGTGATTTTTGTGAGCTGTGACTATTGCAGCAATGCTTTTGTTTTAACAGCCAGCTTTGTGCATTATTTTAACTAGACTTGGCATTTATATTCTAGCAATCATTTTTTAAAAAGGCATCAGCAAGGCTCACTTTGCCCTTGTCTTACTGAAAAGGTCTCCACGGCTATGTGGCTTGATAAGCAAACCACTACCACTCATTCATTAAACATTGCTATAAATCAAACAGGCAAAATATTTATAGCAACTGCAAAAATGCAATGGATGTTCTTCCTGGAGTCAAAGCAAAGGTGAGAAAAAGAAGAATTCACAGTTTGTATTCTGGTCTTGTATAAGACATTCAGAGGTTTCTTACTACTAAAAGAGCATATTCCAAAATGAAGCTAAAATTGTCTGAAGGGAAGAAGAATGCAGATTTTGAAGTACGCATTTCAGCCAATCCCAAATTCACATAATGTGTCAAATTAGCCTCTCTTTGCTTTGTTGCTGTTCTCTAGACTACCTGCTGTTCACATCATTACAGCAAAGATTAGGCTCTGGGACCTGGCAACTTGAAATACTACACAAGCAGTATCTTTCTTTCTGCACTTGATTTATCATGAGAAGTCCTCATTTGGCTCAATAGGTCAAAACTGGGAAAAAATCTTCAGTATAATATTATTTATTATTAATAGACTTCCACACTGATGCAGACAAGTGGAGAAAAGAGCGACATTCTTAAGACAAATTAATGAAAATTCTATTATAATATAGTTTGCCTAGTACATAAATCTCACATCCATTAAAATTACAGAAACATTTTCATCTGTATCAACTCTTAAGCACTCAGGCTCATTTATGTCTATGTTTTCTCTCACTGAAAACAAGTTGATGGCCCAATTTAAAATTACACTTGGGTCAATTTAGAAGAGATTTTGAGGCTTGACATCCATTAAGATTTGTCATAGTGCCCATCTTAGCTTTCACAGAGAAGCCTTATAACCAACTCATGTAACCTCTTTTTGCTATCCCAAAGCTAATCAAAACATTCTGGAATTATTTACAAGTTTTCCAAGCCTGTGTTTTTCCTGTACAACATACTAAGACTTCTACTGGAAATGCTGGAATGAAAACTACCAAATTACTTCTTAAAAATTGAAGGGACAGAGCCATTTCCAAGATATGCAGAAGCACATGCAGAACTCTCAAAACACTGATTAACGAGTCTCCTTTGACTGGAAGCTTTTCCTTCTATATGTTATTTAAGTAGCATTGGCTTAACTTTTCTCACCTACCCCACAGAAATAAAATAGATTTGATATTAACTGGTACCTTTGCTTCATGATTGCAACTTAATTGTTGGAAAGCAAAACCACAAGGAATAGGATACCCAGATTGCGGCATTGCCCAGCCTTTAGCTGCTTGGTGTGTTAGTCTTAATGATGAGCTTCCAATGGAGCAGGTTTTGTGGAGTAATCAAGATTTAATAAAAGCAAATAATGAACACAGAAACTTCAGCCTGTGCCTTCTTACACGGTCACAGTTGCAATCCCATAGACAAAACTTCTCTGCCATTTGCACTAGCAGGGTAGACAACAGCAGCAGTAGCTTAACTGGCTCACGGTAGAGCACAGAGTTGCCAAGGTTCAGCAGTCTCCAACTCCCTGGTTCTGACTTGAAAAATCCTCTAGGAAGCAGAGATTTTTTTTGTTTTTTATATTTTTTTCCCCTCAGGTGTCCACAGTTTGATCCTTTCTGCATTTCCAACTTCAATGTGTCCTTGCTCTGGTATTGTCTCATCCCTGTCCTTCCCTCCTTCTCTCCACTGCAACTCTCCTCTGGTTTATTGTTGGATCCCAGACTTTCTTCTCCTGAGCAGCCCGTTCTTACCCTGTTTGTATATCCATGTCCTATACCTCTAACCATTCTTTATTTTCATATGGAGTTTTCTTTCCAGAGCTGGTGTGCCTCTGTTCTTCCAGGCTCTTCCAGGCTCCAGCCTCAGCCTTCCTTTCACATGCTACCCTAGCTATTTGTCCCAGGCCGTTTGCTCAATTAGTTTGCTCAACTTCTAAGTCTCAGTCTCTGTATCCTTCTACTTCTCTCCATGTTTCTGGACCTTCAAGCCCTTGTCCTTTGACATAAATCACAAACACCTTCCTGTATTCCATCTCCAAAAGGAAGAGATCTTCCTTCTGCTCCAGTGCTGACACCACTCCATGGTCCCCTGGTCCAGCCACTCACTGTCATGTATCTTTTCTCCTCATCTCACAACCTCAACAGGATTTTTATGTCAGCCTACATACCCTGTGCAATTTCTGTGACTTTTTTATTTGTATATGAAAGGTGCATGTGCCTGGAAACTCATCTGCTTTTTCCAACTGAATTACTGGTCTAATGAAATATATTTTTTTTATTTCAAGCCTGGTCTCACTTTGAGATTGAAGGCTTCCTCCTCTGCATCAACTAAATTCCCGGAAAATGGAAGGGAGCATATATGCTGACCCTAATTAAACAAATCTACCTTCTAATAAAATTAAAACAGCTCCTCTTCAGAGAAATATTTACACCCTTCTATAGTTAAATCACTGGACAGTCTATAAAATAGAAACTGTATCCCATCTTTAACCTTTTCCTAGGCCAGACACAACAGTGTCCTTGCAACTCCTCCATGATCTCACATGACCCTCTGAAAAGTCTTAATATTTAAAAAAAAAGAAAAGTCTTTGAGATACCTAAATCAATGCACCTTAACGCTCTGGTACAGCTGAAAGAGTTATGCTCTTGGGAGAAGAATTTCAGGTGAGAAGGGTGTTTTTGTGAGAGAGGGAAGGGTAAGGCTGCTGAAACTCCTGTGCTTGATGTGTGTGAATATGTTTCAAGTTCACAACACAATCACATAGATCAAAGCTAAATTTAGAGACAGTGAATTATTCATTGCAACAGTAGTCAGCTAGACTTATCTGGACCCTGAGGAGCCAAGTATATCACCCCAGACAACACTAGTTCACAGAGACATGGCTTTTTCAGACTTATTTTTTGGCTCCACAGTGCAAAAAAAATTGCATCAGTCAACCAGTTGCCCAGAGTCTTGCTGAAGATTTTTCTGAAGATAGGTAACTAACTATAGGTAGCTTACTTCCATTTTTTAATACCTTGAAATTCCACTTACCCTTGTCTCCAGGAATGCAGAAGTAACAGCAAAATTGAACTGAGAAAATTAATGTAAGAAAGAGAAAAGCCACCAGTGCAACAGTTATTAGGATACTTGGACAGCCGTGACATTCATCTTTTGTTCCCTGTTCAAAGCAGACACTTGAACTGAGATGAAAGATAGTTCAAGTCCCTCCTCTAGAACCTGGGAGAAGCATGTTTAAGCATATGAAACAGATTACACAAGTATATGAGAGGGATTATATGACACTAGGCCTGTGATAAGAGAGGATTGGACTCAGAGACCCAAGAGGCTCCCCCAGACCCTTGTCCCCATGAATATTTCCAAATCTAATTTACACATTATTTAATACATAGATTATGTTCTAAGCTATAGCCATTGCAAGCATTAGCACCGAATCTGTGAATGGCACCATTTCAAATATATTCCTATTATTTAGCTTAAACATTTTCTTAGAGCTTTTTCACCAGTTTGCCCTAGGGACTGACACTAATACTTGCACTCAGGGCTGGACAAATCAGCACAAGGACAAACACCAGCAACGCTGTGCATCACCCTGCTGAAGATTTCTTTATTCAAGAGCTTGTTATTGATGATCAGGAGCTCACTAGCAACAGAGGGGAACCACATAGGACTTGTTTTGTGACCTCAGGAAAACCAAGGAATTAATTCCTCTGTCAGACCTGTCAAGCCACCATGGCATATATTTCTTCCCAACCAGGTGCTGATATGGATAAGAGTATTCATCCCAATCCAACAGCCTTCAGAAGAAGTCTCCTCAACATGCCAGGGAAAGCTACCGTCTACTGCACTTCTGTTTTTTATGACACCTCATCTCTTTCAGAGGTATCACAGTTATTCAGAAAAGAAGTATCTTTATCCTTTTCCTTGTGATACTAAACCCCTTATTTTTTAACTTACATTATTAGCTTACTTATGAAAAGTCAATACTGAAATACACACAGTGGACCCATTCAAGGATCTTTTAAATTACATTCTACACACAAAGGGGTGTGAGGAAAATATAAACTTAATATAAAAATTTGGATGTTCTGGATGTCTAAAATTCACCTACAGTAAAGCATCCAGCAAAAAAACATTCTAATTATCATGTATGTGTCAGAGTGAACACACCACTTGAATTGGCTGGTGTAGTTGTTTTTCTGTGCAACTAGAGTTTTGGGGTAGCTAAAGGCAAATAACTTTCCACTGTTATCTTTACAATGGGCTGATATTTTTCTTTATTTATTGATATATTTTATTTATTACTTGGGCTGGAACCTTTACAATGATTCTCACAGCAATGAAAAGCAATATTTGCAGCATTCAGTGGAAACTTTGCATTAAGGGAATTCTCCAGAGAGCATTTCTGTGGTGAAACCAGAGTTAGGAAATCAGGCAGTAAAGGAGATCTTTGATATGTCTGGAGATCTTGCTGATGGTTATGCACCATGGGGACTATGGCAGAATGAATTGTCACTGCTGCCACTACCAGGCAGATTATGCTCACTAGAGACCTTTTGTGAATGTAATCTGCAAAAGGAGTGGCACGCAATGCTGCACTGAGGCACATTTTGCAGTTTCTATTTCCAGTTTAAGGTCTACATGGGATATTTACTGCTGGCACTTTCCTTTCAAGACTGATTACATCTGCCTGCATATTCCTCTTAAAAAAAAGAGCAGGTTACTTGTACATTGAATTAAAAGTGTTGTCGCTGCTGAAATATGCATGTGACATACCAGCAGAAGTCGGTCACTGGTGGTGTTTATGAGGCAAACCAAAAAAATTAGCAGGATACCAGTGTTCTTACCAGCCTCCTAAATCCATTTCCCAACCATTATGACTCTTTGTCCCTTAAGATGTTCAGAAGTATAACAAAACTGCATTAAAACATCAGCTGTGGGGGTTTTCTTTGGGGGGTTGTTTTTGGGCTGAAACTACTTGGATAGATGATGATCATTAAAATGGTTTAATAAAAACTTATCACTTGCAGTGTTCACGATTACTGTGCCAAGCAAGAGCAGAGACACATTAATAGACTGTATGTGACAAACCAGGAAGACTGTGGGAAACAGAAGCAAAATTAAATGCATCAAAAGATTCTTTCTAGCTTGCAGCACATGGCAGAGAGAGATTTTCTTTCTGCTCATTTTAGGAATAAAAGGCTGCTTCTTCTTTTACTAAAGGAGACACTATAATATGAATAGAATAGAATAGAATAGAATAGAATAGAATAGAATAGAATAGAATAGAATAGAATAGAATAGAATAGAATAGAATAGAATAGAATAGAATAGAATAGAATAGAATAGAATAGAATAGAATAGAATAGAATAGAATAGAATAGAATAGAATAGAATAGAATAGAATAGAATAGAATAGAATAGAATAGAATAGAATAGAATAGAATAGAATAGAATAGAATAGAATAGAATAGAATAGAATAGAATAGAATAGAATAGAATAGAATAGAATAGAATAGAATAGAATAGAATAGAATAGAATAGAATAGAATAGAATAGAATAGAATAGAATAGAATAGAATAGAATAGAATAGAATAGAATAGAATAGAATAGAATAGAATAGAATAGAATAGAATAGAATAGAATAGAATAGAATAGAATAGAATAGAATAGAATAGAATAGAATAGAATAGAATAGAATAGAATAGAATAGAATAGAATAGAATAGAATAGAATAGAATAGAATAGAATAGAATAGAATAGAATAGAATAGAATAGAATAGAATAGAATAGAATAGAATAGAATAGAATAGAATAGAATAGAATAGAATAGAATAGAATAGAATAGAATAGAATAGAATAGAAATGCTATCCCAGCCAGTCAGGTATTTCCCCTGCCCTCAACAGATGAATAGCTCAGAATAAAATCATTTGTGTGCAAGATTTACCAAGTATTCTATGTTTATAATTATATTTGCAATACAGGTTACTTATACATCATTGTGTTTGACCCACAGTTTTACATCAGGCTGCTCTGGTGCACGTCTCTCAGTGCAATTATGAATTTGACCCCCAGGGAGAGACAGGGGGTGACAGGTGACTGGTGTCATGTGAGTGTGATGCAGAACACATACAAGGTACCAAGGTTGAGAGTAGCATCTCCACCCAGCCAATGGAAAAATGTTGCGACAAAAGGAACTTTTAGCACTGCAATAAACTACATTCATCTGATTTTACAGCAGCAGTGGTGACTTCCATCTGCAAACCCAGTCCTCTTGTCTAGAGGAAAACAATGAAAAGATAATTTAATTTCTAAATTATTAAATAAAGAGATTCACCCATACAGAATGGTATACTGTATACATTTCACACACCGCCGCCGCCCCCCCCCCCCCCCCC